>OZ038451.1:12109053-12127322 GCA_964036195.1 Sphaerolaimus hirsutus
TTGTCGCCGTCGACAGCACTAACTCCAAGTTGTAAGATAAAAGCATGACTTACCATGTTTCGTCTCATAGAACGGCACCTCCCATAGAATGGCAGGCAAAAAAAGTAGAAGACGAAAAACAGTAAGTGTCGCAGCCGATGAATTTCCAAACAACATATGACGGCAGACTGACTACTAAGTGGACATCCGAAAAATGTCGCTGAGAGCTTGATTTGCAAAAGAATTCACTGAGAAAACGTCTCTTATAATTGTTTTACGCTTACGCTTTTATTCACGCTTTCCCAGGTATTTTAAAATACCTTACGCTTTAAGTATCCATACTGAAAATTTTGAAAGTGTACTTACGCTTACGCTTACGCTTTCCAAAAATACCGGTATTTTAACAACTCTGGTATAAACACTGTTCTATTCTAACGTGATTCCGACATTGTTTTAACGTGTGTTCTGCACTACGCAGAACACAAACAGCAGTATTTGTCATGTACGTTAACTTTACACTCAATCTGGGGGGTATTTCGAGGGGGGGGTGATTGTTTCATAGTGATCTCGAGAGGGGGGGGGGGGTCAAACGAGTGGGGGTATTTCGAGGGGGGGGGGTATTTCGAGGAAATACGGTATACACTAATTTGTGTAGTCAATTTCAAATATATAATAATATATAATTATATATATATATATATGTATATATCACTGAGAATTTGAAAAATATATAAATATATATATAAAATCTTATATATATTTATATTCATTGTTTTTTTCGAAAATATGAATAACGGGTGATTTTTTGAATGCTAATTGTTTTCTAAATGCCAGTGAGTAAACCTGCGTGTAAAGTAAATCATCATCTAAATAATTCTATTAAAGTAGCCAGTAAGCTTTATTAATTTTCTCCCAGTAATATGGTTATCACTTGTCACATTCAGTCACTGAGTTTCATGTCTTTTATGGTCACGGAATGATCAATTTTGATAGTTTTGATACAGCAAAAATAGTTTGACTAAATAGTTTTACGACCGTGGTCCAAGCAGTAATCTAGGCAGTGCATGCATCACAAAAATCCTTGAAAGCGGTCAAATTCTGCAGCTTTGGCGCCCACTTCGTAGAGATATACTCCATCGCAGTTTTGTATATGAACAGGTACTGCTCGACGGTTTGCACCTGTGCCATCTTGCGTTGCATATCAGTGAATGTGACTCGAATGGAGGGTGTCAACAAAAAACTTTTTATTGAAAACGGAAATGGAAAATTTTTACCCCTGCCCGAAAATGTTTTGCACTTGCCATTTAGCAGGAAAAAATTTAGCAGCCAGAAAATGGAAATGGAAAACGGAAAAGGGAAAATAGACACCCTAACCAAATGCGCAGCACCACCGCACCAACCGCGCTGAGTCTCTGCTTGCGAATCGACTGCACCAACTGCACCAGGTCGAGCGGGTGTCCATTGTCGATCGCGTGCGCGCACAGGTCGATAGCCACCAGCGTGCCGGTGCGGCCGATGCCCGCGGAACAGTGCACCGCGACCGGTCGATCGCCGGCGTACTGCAGCGACAGCAGACGCAGCTTCAGCATCGACTGGCAGTCGGCCGGCACGCCGCTGTCAATGGGGAAGCGTGAACGCAATGGCGGCCCGGGCCCGCACACTAGTTGACAGCTTGACACACGTGTGTCAACTGTTCTGTGTCAACTCAGATTTCGGCTTCACGTGTTGCACAGCGATCTCCAAATGCACATGCAGTAATGTTGTAAAAAAAACATTACGTCAAATGCATTGGAAAGTCGCTCTACGACACCTGAGGCCTAAATCTGAGTTGACACAGACCAGTTGACACCTAATGTGTGGTCCCAATGTCGTCTCACAAATGGAACCCTACCGATCCGGCCAGTCCGTCCACTGCAGGTGGTGCACCGTCCGCGGCTCGCCGCCCTCCCGCACCAGCTGCAGCACGGTGTGCTTGAGGTGTTCGTCGCAGCCCAGGGGGCAGTCCCAGACCCTGTAAAATGTTCTGTAAAATGTCAAAGGTCATGCAAAATGTCAAAAGTCAAGTAAAATGCCGTGCAAAATGGCAAACACGTTTGACATTTTACAGGGCATTTTACAGGTTCTGGGATCGGCACCAGGTCCAGCATGGAGTTGGACAAGTGAGACACATTGTACTCCGCGTAATCGATCGTATCCTCCTCTGTTTCCGGCCAGTACGCGGCGCACTTTGGCCGGTCGTTCTCGTACAGTTCGCACAGCATTATTATGGCCCGGATCTGCGTAGTTGAGTTGCTATGGGCCCACAAACACTAGTTGGCATGGGTTATTAGGGTCAACTGAATGTCAACCAAATAACGGAAAAAATTAAAAGCATCACACATTTTTACAGGAACAATGGAAATCAAGTGTAACGATATAAAAATTTGAAATCATTTGAACTTGAAATTAAACTTGAACTTAAGACACTTGAAGTAACATAATAAACCAAACATACGTTAACAAGAAATCGTTTATTTCCGTGGTATAGCAACTGCACAACAGCCGTACTGATATCAATGCTGTTATACCGAGTTGCTATGCACCAACATTGTTTCGACAGTCACCTAATTAAACTCGCATACCGTTGAATTAGTATGAATCTAGTTGACACGAATTTTGATGTCAACTAGCGTGTGTGAGCCCTCTGATCAGGAAATGCGAATAAGACATAATTGACCAGCTCAAGCTAACAATCACACACTGCACACAAACCAAAATCATCCCCACCCCAAACACACCTCCTCCTGCCAGACCATAGCCCACAAGTCCTTGGTGGTGCCCACCTTGGGGGCCTGCGTGCAGATGAACGCCCTGTCCCCCCTGCTGCCCGTCACCCAGTTCGCGTGGATGTAGTCCGTGCTGTGGTCGCGCAGGACCACGCGCGTCTCGTCCATGCACATGACGTCCCGGTAGCGATTGCGGATTTTGTTTGCTGTGAAGGCGACCCTGGAAGCGTGGGGGAGTGGTTTTAGTGGACCGGAGGAGTGATGAGAACGCAGAAATAGTGGAATTGTGGAACCCTCACGAATTAGTCATTGTACTCTATAAATAAAAGCGCTTCGTAATTTTAGTAACGTGAGGAGAGTGCAACTTACTCTTATTCTCTGCTCGAATTACGGATCGGATCACCATCGGTGTATTTGCAAACTGTTTTTTTCATCTGTTTTTCATCTGTAGTAGGACAGTGATTTTATCGCACTCTTGAAAAAACAGAGTAACTTTTGCTAAAACATCAAGTGCCCCTGATAAACCCTGCTGAACGTCCAGGAATAATTGAAAATTGAACTTGTTTGTCAAAAAACAACCCCTAGGGCTAGGGGCGTATTAGTAAAAATACTAGACCCACTTGTTCACCACCGGGGGTACATATTTGGCAACGTGTTCGCTGAACTCGTCCTTGATGCCGGACACGCCCTTGGCGATCGTCTCGTCCAGCCATTTCTGCAGGGGCGGCGGCATCGCGTTGGCTGCTTGCTGTGTCGACGCTGCGGCCGGTGAATTTGGGCCCGGAGATTGTGCGTTGTCGGAATCCTGTAGCATACATACGAGGAAACGTGTTGTGCAGCGCCATGCGGAATGCAAGACGTATTGGTGGCCCACATACTAGTTGACACACGTGTGTCAACTCGGTGTGTGTCAACTCAGATTTCGGCTTCACGTGTCACAGAGCGATTTTCCGATGCACTTTCCGTAATTTTTATTTGTCAAGATTGCCGCATCTGTATTTAGAGATCTGTCTACGACACGTGAAGCTGAAATATGAGTTGACGAAAACAAGTTAACACACGTGTGTCAATTAGTGTGCGTGGGCACTTTACCGCACCGGTGTAGTCGGCGTGGCGGCTGAGGATGCAGAGCTGGAGGGCGACGCGCCTGTCTGGGGGCTGTCCTGCTGCCAGTTCCGCAAAATGAGAAGTGAGAAGTGAAACGGCAAAGGCGACGTAAAAGCACAAAGACGAAGTGAAATAGCAAGTGAATTGGCAAAAGCGAAGTAAAAAAAGTAATTTGTCTTCACTTTGCTAATTCATTTGCCAATTCACTTGCCATTTCACTTCGCCTTTGCGCTTTTACTTCGCCTTTGCCATGTCACTTCTCACTTCTCATTTTGCGGAACTGGCACCTGTTCACCTGTCGGCTTATCGACCACGATGTCCAATTTGTTCGACGGGGGGTGTCCTGCGTTTTCGGCTGCTCGCCCATCATGTAGTTCCGCCCTCGCCACGCCTGCAGTTTGCAACTTGCTGAACTACTGAACTTTTGAACATCAAATCACGTGTGCCAGAAACGCGACACGAACCTCCGGCACGCTCTGGGTGTTCGAGTTCGAGCGGCAGTTGCTCACTGGCTGAAGAAGGGGAAGGCGCGCCGATTTCCGCCGCTGAAGCGTCATTATCGTGCTTGTCGACTTGACCACTATGTGCGTGTTCTACACAGGTGTTTTTTGTGCCGTCGTAGGCTTTGCTGCCCCCAGCCGAGTCGGTGGCACCTTCGGCTTTGATGTTGCCGCCAGCTTGCTGCTGCATCTGCCGCGGTGTGAACGGATGGATGGAAGTTACTGGGGCCGATTCTGCGAAAAGTGAAGTGTAAAGTGAGTGAAAAGCGATCTGAAAAGCTTTCACTTCTCATTTCACTTCTCATTTCACTTCGCTTTTCACTGCACTTTTCACTCCCCTTCCCCCTACACTTTCTACTTCACTTTTCTGTTCCCTTTCTACTCCCCTTCCCCGTACACTTTTCACTTCGCTTTTCTCTTCACTTTTTACGGAATTGGCCCTCTGTGCACGTTTTGAATTGTTGCAGCGCAGCGCATCTCACTTTTCGATTTCTCAGCGTGTTTGTCTTGTCGCCGCCGCCGCGCGCAAACCAGTGCGGCCGCCGAGTGAAATTAAATCAGTATATTTATTATGTCGATTGTTTCCGACTGAGGGTGTAAAGCGACTGGTTTGTTGAGGTGCCTTCACGTATTTTAATCGTTCGTTGCCGCTACTAAATGTCTTGACATCGGTGCTCGTTTTCCGCAGGATGCAACATTTTTGTAGAAAACTCACTACCATATATAGGGTGTTTTGATAGTGTGTATAGAAATAAAACAATTTTTTTGCAAGCGTGTTTGTCTGGAAGTAAGCGTATACAAATATTTGTTTAACCTTTTTCTCGGTGCTTTATCTTTTAACCTTCAAAGGATACCCCATTTCCTCGAATTATGCACCCTTGAATTGACCCACGTCTCAAAATACCCCCGGCTCTGAGCCAACGATGGAAAAAACACAGAAATTGAACACAGAAACTCATTGAGTTTCTGTGTTTTTGTTTTACACAGAAACACGGGTTTTTTTTCAGCGAAGCGGTTGAATGCACATTAATTCAGTTAAATCTAACAAGATAAGATAAGCATCTATAGTATGTAAATAAACACCTTCCCGGTCAGGTCCGGCACCCTATTTTTGATTTCACTCCGGGTGCCCTAACTCCCGCTGCGGGCGGAGTAGAAAGCTGAAAATGGGGGGGGGTATATACTTGCAACCCCACTCTACGCTGCATCAATGGGGTAGGCCACGGCGACCCGCTACAGGGTGGGTCGCCGTGTACGCAAAGTTTTTTTTGGCTTTTTGAGTGTCCCGCACAGGTCCGGCAGCCACTTTATTTTGCGACACTTCGGATGCCGTACCTCCAGCTGTGGGGGTGATAAAGAGCTGCAATTTGGGGGGAGTATAGACAACACCCTCCCCTACTATACCCCCTCAGAGCGGCCTCTGGCGACTCACTAAATTCCCGGTTGCCGCGGCTCAATTTCATTTCATTGAAAAAAATGTCCCATCGGGTCCGTCACTGGTTTCTGATTCAAAAATGAACACAGTAGTGTAGAAAATGCGCGATTAATGTGAAATAAAGCGATTAAAGATGCAATTGGATACACGTATTTTATTTTAAAAGTTGAAAAATTGCTCGCTTTGCAGGGTCTGTTTTCGAGCGATTTCGTTTCATTGAAAAAATCGACTGTCCCATTGACATGACCACCCAATAGATGGATGACAAACAATTCACTTTTTGGAACTTTTTTATTAGACACTTGAAGAGCTGGTTTATGATACTTTAAACAGAAGGGTTAGATGATTAAAGTTATGTAAAGAACCATACCTCTAAAATTCCTGCATTGCAAAATTTACTTAGGGGGAATTTTATGACACCATAATGACATCATTTCAGGAACAAAAATTTACAAAATTTACACTTTGAAATTCCCCCCAAGTAAATTTTGCAATGCAGGCGTTTTAGAGGTGTGGTTCTTTACATAACTTTAATCATCAACCCCTTCACTTTAAAGTATTGTAAACCAGCTTTTCAAGTGTCTAATAAAAAAGTTCCAAAAAGTGAATTATTTGTCATCCATCTATTGGGTGGTCATGTTTTTTTAGAGAATAAGTAAAAAAAATTAGAATTTTTTCACATTAATCTCACATTTTTGAATAGTGTATAGTAGGGGAGTGGTGTTGGTAACACATCCCCAAAATTTTAGATTTATAGCCCTCCCACAGCTAAAAAATCAGTGGGTGCCGGACCTGTGAGGGACACCAGAAAAGCCAATAAAAATTTTGTACTTATGGCGACCCATCCTCTAAAGGGGTCGCCGCGACCCCCCAAATTTATGCGAAGTAGAGGGGGGTTCCGTCAATATTTTCCCCAAGTTTCAGCTTCTGGCGCACCATAGAACTGGAGATAGGATGTCACAAGTGTCATCAAAAATAGGGTGCCGGACGTGACCGGGAAGGTGTTTATGTACATAATGTATTCATATTTTATAATGGTACAAAAAAGAAATTCAAGATGGCATGCACATCTCATGGTGGATTTGACAAATTAAGTTTCAACATTTAAGTATACCTTATTACCTTGAATAAACCCCCCTTGAATTAACTCCCCTCAAAATGGACTGGTGAAATAATAAGCCACGCCCCCTCGAAATACCCCCCTCCGGGATGATGTACCTCATCTATCCAATGTACATGATGTATTTATTACTGCTAATTTGCATCGCAGCTACACATAGACTGTACTAGGTTGTGTAGCTATCTACATGTTTATTTCAAATATATCCTGTTTGTACGCATTTATAACCCGTTTTGGGTACGTAAATGCCTACTATTTTCTATGATCCTTACAAAACTTTCTGAAGAAAAAATAATGCCCATGGGGGTATTTCGAGGTAATATGGTAGTTGTAGTTCAAATCAATTCCATAGTCTTCCATACAGTGCACATCCATTGAAGAATTTTGGAGTACTGCATAAATTGTTGTTTCTGGGCATTTTGTTGCTGGTGTTGTGATGTCGATGTCCTCATTGTGGACATTTTTATGGACTTTTTGACACTTGAATGAATACACAAATGTTATGTGGGGTTAAAACATGTGCAAAATCAATATTTTATAAGGAAACAACTGTTTCCAGATCAAAATGCTGTAAATCAAAATTTTTGGGGGGAAAACTCGATTTTTTTGGAAAAAACTCGAGTTTTTTTAGAAAAAACTCAAAAAAACTTGAGTTTTTACAAAAAACACAGAAATAAAAACAGAGTTACTCAAGTTTTTTTCAAGAAAAAAACTCAAAACACAGGTATTCATTTTTGAAAAACTCAAAACACAGAAAGTGTTGTTTTTTTGGAGAACTTACCCATCGTTGCTCTGAGCGAGCTGAAGAAAAAAATAAACCACCTCGAAATATCCTCTGTCGGGAAAAATGTATCGGGTGGGCGCGCCAGCGCCATCCCTCGCTGCCGAGGGAGGGCGCAAGCGACCCACCCATAATATGGTCAGACACGGCAAAATGCGGAAATCGCAAAACTGAACGCTGAATAACTTTAATATGCATTAAGCTATCACAAATCCAATTATACCATTAAAAAGCCCGTGTCGAGAAGTACCCTCATGCAAATTTTCAGATGAAACGGTTGCGTTTGGAGGAAGTTATTACAGATTTTCTTTTTAGGTCGTGTTGTTGTTGTTGTTGTTGTTGTTGTTGTTGTTCTTGTTCTTGTTCTTGTTCTCCCGATAATTTGCAAACTGCAATAACCTCCCTGTAACACAACCAATCTTCACGTATAATGGCTCATATGAAAGAGCATATGATGCCCTTTATAAATTTCGGAAAAAAATTTCACAGGCTCCGCCCACTTTGGGACTGTAGCTGTTTGAAATTTTCAAACATTAATAAATTTAAAATGTGAATACAAATGGGGCAATAAAAAAAATTTGTTGATGTGCGCCATGACTAGAGCTTTCAAATGAGCCCATTTTTGACAATTTTGGTTGAGATTTACAAAAGTTTTTCAACTTTGCTTATTTTACATAAAACGCGCACATGTGCCTAAAGTACTGCCTGATGTCATACTGAGCATGTGACCTTGGAGTCAATGAGGTTTCAGGTCATACTTTCAGGTCATAAATGTCTAGTGGTTAATGTCAAGTGAAATGTCAAGTCAAATGTCAAGTATGTCAAGTGATAATGTCCAGGTGATTATTGTCATGTGGTTTATGTCAAATCATAAATTTCAACTGATGATGTTCAGGTGATAAATGTCAAGTGATAGTATTCAGGTGATAAATGTAGAGTGGTTAACATCAAGTCAAATGACAATGGGAATGTCAAGTTAAAGGTCAAGTCTTGTCAAGTGATTATGTTTGTGATAAATGTCTAGTGGTGAATGTCAAGTGAAACGTCAAGTGAAAAAAAGTCATATGTCAAGTGATCATGTTTGTGATAAATGTCTAGTTGTGGATGTCAAGTGATAATGTTTATGAAAAATGTCTAATTGTGAATGTCAAGTGATCATTTTCAGGTGATAATTGTCAAGTGGTTGATGTCAAGTGATAAATATCAGGTGAAAAATGTCATGTGGTTTATGTCAAGTCAAAGTTAAGTTTCAGGTGATAGACGTATTGTGGTGAATGTGAAGTTAAATGACAAGTCAAATGTCAAGTCAAATGTCAAGTCAAATGTCAAGTCAAATGTCAAGTCAAATGTCAAGTCAAATGTCAAGTCAAATGTCAAGTCAAATGTCAAGTCAAATGTCAAGTCAAATGTCAAGTCAAATGTCAAATCAAATGTCAAGTCATATGTCAAGTGACAATTTTCAGGCAATAATTGTCAAGTGGTTTATGTCAAGTAAGAAATGTCAAGTGATAACTTTTAGGTTCTAAATGTTGAGTTCTTTATGTCAAGTGAAACATCAGGTGAAACATCAAGTACTTTCAGATGAACAAGTTCAAATAAAAATCAAGTAGTTATACCAATACAAACTAAAAATTTGTGAAAGTTGAAAATCATCTGAATCATGTATTTGGTTTCTGTTTGACTACATATATATTGTAATGCTCAGTGACACATCTGGCATTTGCTTGATTTGTGATAACTTGTACATTTTTGAGCCTGTGGCCCCCAAAAAGAAGTATATCCCATAAAAAATGGCTAAAGCCAACAAAAAGTGGACGCTGCAGCCAAACATGTGTATGCTTTTGAATGCACAAAAGTAATATATCACATACCATGCCATTTTATGATTGAGCTATCAAAAGATGTATATCAAGGGAAATGTATACAAATCCTAATAATATAGGCTATCAACACAGCAAACTGCATCACAAGAAACAATTTCACCAAACTTTTGCATAGCAGCGTGAGCTTTTTGAATCTTTAATGTTTGCAGCACTTTGACACAGCTCACACTGCCATGCAAAAGCTTGGTGAAATTGTTTCTTGTGATGCAGTTTGCTGTGTTGATAGCCTATATTTTTAGGATTTGTATACATTTCCCTTGATATACATCTTTTGATAGCTCAATCATAAACTGGCATGGTATATGATATATTACTTTTGTGCATTAAAAAGCATACACATGTTTGGCTGCAGCGTCCACTTTTTGTTGGCTTTAGTAGGGTTCAAACGATATATCGTATCGAATATCGAATATCGGATATCGACCATTTTTAAATATCAAATATCGAATATGGATATCGAAAATTTTGAAAAAATATCGAATATCGAATATCGATATCGAAAATTTTGAAAAAATATCGAATATCGATATCGAATATCGACCATTTTTTCGATATATCGAACCTATATTGTGTCCCTAAAAAAGTTATCATTTTCATTTTGAGATATTTATGATTGATCTGATGTGCTTGATCTGATCTGAGAATTGTATTAGATGAGTAAAAGTACAGTACTTATAATGTCATTTTTGTTGAAGTGCTAAATTTGAAGCCAGAAAATGCTGATATTCTATTTTTTGCAACATGCCCTTAGCAATCAGGTTATCAGTATGAACTGTAATATCTACCAATTGTTATTTGTCTGATACACATTGATTCATCATGTTTGTTTCTACATGTTCTACTTTTGAGTGATGTAAACCTTGTTAAAATCACTTGTACCATTCACATTTAACTAAAGAGATGATTAACCATGCGTGCAACCACATGAAAATACAATATGTCACTTGAAATATACCTTATAATATAATAAGCTATACCAAAAGCAAATCGCAATATCGAATATCGAAAATATCGAAATATCGAATATCGAATATCGACCATTTTTTAATATCAAATATCGAATATCGATATCGAGGTTCCATATCGTATCGATATCGAACCTCGAGTTTCAGAAAAAAATATCGAATATCAAATATCGATATCGAAAAGTCATATCGTTTGAACCCTAGGCTTTAGCCAGTTTTTATGGGATTTACATTATGTATACAATGTGCATGATGTAATTATTGCTGCCAATTTGCATCTAAGCTACACGTAGACTACCGTATTTCCTCTATATTCTTTACTTTGGTCATTCACAAAAAAATTTAAAACCCCATTGAAGTGGATCCTCTTCGAATTAACCCCCACCCCTCAAAACTTGCTGTCAAAATAATAAAACCCTGGGGTTATTTCGAGGAAATCAGTAGTCATTATTTCATTGCCGGTCATTTGTGATATGTGATATTGTCTGTTATTTTTAGCTGGCTGTAACGCATGTTGATCAAGCGCCCCATTGACAAACCGTAGGGCCCAGTCCAGTTTGTGAATATGAACTAATCAAGCAGTGCACTGCAGCCTATGTTTTCAGCGGATTGGCGCCAACGTCCGTATGCTCACTGGCACATACACAAGACATACTTAAGACGTAAATACATACCGTATTTCCTCGAATTACCCCCCGGGGGGGTTATTTTTTCAGAGTGAAAATTTTGAGAGAAAAACGTGAAAAATGCAACAATAACCACCATTTATAAGTTTTTACAGCCTTATATAAGGATGTAGATGGTATAAACGATGTTCTAACGTAACACAGTAAGTGTTTTGTTATGCATTTCCCGGACCACAAATTCATAGCGCCCATTTTGAGGGGGGTATTTCGAGGGGGGGTATTTCGAGGAAATACGGTAACCTATTTATCTCGTTTTCGATTATGAGACAATCGCGTACCCAAATACACATCCACGTATCGTCAACGATGCGCACTATCTATCTACTAGGGGACTAATACACTGGGGGAAGGGCACAAGGTCAACAGTGGCGCAACCACTAAATACACGCCCATTGCGGCCAGCCGCACTGCCCTGTTTATTTGGACTGGATTGGATTCAAGCCATACAATCTGTCAGGCCATTGTACGCGGTTGAATGGAATCGACGCCAGTGCAAACAAGCGACCGCCTCCCCCAGTGTGCATTGTGTTCGCGGTCGCCCCCCCCCCCCCCTGGATCGGTAGGGACCCATTTCGGCCGCGCCATCCCGGCCGAAATGTCCACGGCCGAGATGGCGCGGCCGAAAAGGGTGTTAACCCCCTGGATCGTTGATGTGCCAATTGCTAATGTCTTTGGAGCTGCGCTGAAACGAGTTCATCTAGTTAGGGTCTCTCTCCGTGGTTAGACTAGCCTGGTTTCGGATAGATTGCTGTAAATATTGCTTTTTTTATTACATTTGGACGGAAATAAGGTTCTGTGCGTAAATAGAATAAAAACCTGTGCGTATTGCGGCAAAATACCAGGTAAATATGTATTTACGTAATTATATACCGTAAATACATAAAATATTATGCGATGCAAGCTGTCGTTTCAGCGAATTCCTTCCATTCTCCCTCCCAGTCCAAGCAAAGCCCTGCGTATTATTTCGACACAAATCTTCATTACGCGCGCGAGAAATATATCCCACGCAGTCGCACGTGAATTCGGCACTGCTGAATCCGCGGTCACGGCCAAAGGTTGTAAATCAGACTGGCGCCACGGTCGCACATTTGCCGCGGCGGCGCCATTTGGGAGTTTGGCACGGCGCCACGCCTCTTGTTCACGGGCGCGACTGCGAATAATGGCGCTGAGCACACTAGTTGACTGCCGGAAAACTAACAATTTAGTAAACTCATTTATCAGCTTTGAACGACACTTGAGTTTACCGGAATGAGCTGTTCGTCAACTACAGTTGACGGAGGTTCAAAATAACACGTTCCGAAAAACTCATATGCTCTCAGAAGCTGATATATGAGTTTACATATTGTTAGTTTACCGGTAGTAAACTAGTGTGCGCCGTGCCAATGCGTTCGCGTCCATGGGCGCGCATCTGCGCACGCATGCACGCACGCAGCCGCGTCGCCGATGACGGCTGACCTCTGAACGACCGTTGATGCGTCAGTGCGTGTGCTCATCTTCTGCAGACAAGCTGCCCACTATCTGCATGGGCGTTTTTAACCCTGTGTCTTTTTGTACGCAGTGCAGCGCTGCATGCGCGTGCTTGATCAGTGATGAATTGCACATCAACGCTGTAGTGGCTCTGGCGTCGCTTTTTTAGCGGATTTTTTTTGCGTTTTTCTCCGTTGTGCTGCTTAGTGTTCAACGTAAACATTTTGATGAGTACAGCGCAGTTTTTGTATTTCTAATCTTTTACCATTGACCATTAGTAATGCAACACTATTCCTCCACGGCTAGATCAAATCTCGTGAATTAATGCTGCCGTCTGAAATCTTTATCTCACACTCTTACACTTTTAACATAGCTCTCAATAATTCAGCTTCAATTTCAATGTGGTCGTGGGAAATTTCACAATGTGACACATTACAGCGGTGAGAATTTTGCCTGAATATTGATGCCGGCATCCAATTTGTGCTAAAACGTATGGATATAAAGTACACTTAGTACATATCAAAATGCATGGAAGCATTTCACATGTCACATTACTGTTTTCAGATTCAAAGTTGACACCTGTATGTTTTGCCTGTAAAATGTGAGAGACAGTCACCCATTATTCACCGCGTCGAAAACTTTTTAATGACACTTTTCACATCCAAATGTTCTAACAGAGAGTGAATCGAAATGAGCACGTATGTCCATGCACTAACGTAGGAATTTATAGCGTAGTTAAATAGCACGGCACAAACCAGTTCACCCTAATGTATTTGTAATTATGGTTCTCACCAGACAAATATTTCTAATGATTTTTTGTCGAAAAACGTTGCCAACAATGTCAAACAGAACAACCACATTACCTAACTACGTTTTAGTATCATTGTAGAACATGACAGTTGTAAATACCTGGTGTTGTACGTTTGTTCGAAATATATTTGCGTATAAATGTACCGTATTTCCTCAAAATACCTCCTGGGGGTTTATTATTTCGCCAGCAAATTTTGGGGGTCAATTCGAGGGTTTTTTTGGAGGAGATATTATTTCGCCAGAAATCGTGTAGGATCGTAGTAAAGAATAGAGTCTGACATACCCAAAATACGTTATAAAAGTTACAAAACAGAATAAAAAACTAGTCTACCTGTAGTTGCCAAGCAAATTGGCAATTCGTATGTATTTACATGAGATGAGGTATATCATTCCAGGCGGGGGTATTTCCGAAAGGGGTTTATTTTTCCTCAGCTCGCTAAGACCTGGGGTATTTCGAGGAGGGGTCAATTCCAGGGTGGGTTATTTCAAAAAAATACGGTATGTAGTCGCTTGTCGAGAAAGTTATACATGCCAGTAAACCCGGCCTACATATTCTTTGCTGAGAAGCGCCGATTTTGAAACAGCTGGCGCGTTGCGCAATTCACCGCGACGTGCAAAATTTCGCGCCCGGATCTCGGGCAAAGTCGAAGTGCAAGCACGCACTCTTTTGGTTCCCAAAGTCCAGTTTTAGTCGGTTTTCGCCAGCCTAATTCAATTTGTACTCACATTTTTCAGCGTTTGTGTTTCTGGCTCTGAAGATGGAATCAATACTGTGTTTGCTGATTGAAATATGCGCCCAAGAATTCTAGGATTTTCATTTCTTTACGTGATGTTTTTTTGCGTACATGAGTGAAGCGGCCAGATGGTAATATAATAGTTGATTACTTTTTACAGTGTAAACATATTGCGAATATGTTATGTATTTGATGTAGGTTAGGTTGACGGCGGCATAGCAGATGCTAAGCCCATTTACATTTAATTTATGCGCACTGGCTGACATTTCCCAAAATATTTTTACTAAAATAGAGCGGCACCTCCGCATTTCCACCCATAATAAAAATTCTCACTAAAATCACTGAAAAACGTTCAACGCCAAATGCAGCACGAAAAACGACTCGACATGGCTGGCACCGGCGGCGGCGGGCCGCTAAACATCAAGGGCGACACATGTGCAGCGTCAGTTTTGGCCCACACGCACCAGTTGACATCGCAAATTAATGTCAACTGAATGTCAACTGAACAGCACAAAATTTTACACGAATTCTGATGTCAACTAGTGTGTGCTGCCATTGCAGCACTCGCACACGCCATCAATGCACATGGACATTGAATACCTTCACAACCCCAATCATGAATGCAACTCTCTCACAGGCACGGCGGCGCGGCGGCCAGCTGCAGCGGCGGCGGCAGCGACCAGGGCTCGTGGGCGACCCGCTTCGCCACGGGCGCCGGCGACCAGGACCCGCTCTTGCGCAAGCTGTTTCGGATTTTCCTCCTGTTTACTGACGAGCTTGCAGATTGTTAGTAATAGTTGCGACTGGCGAGCGCGTGCTTTGCGCGGAATGTTACCGTAATTTGATGATTTTGGTGATTTGGTAAATTCTGTGCACTATTTTGTTTGAGGCACTTTTTCTTCACTATTCAGGTTAGGTATAGCATATTTCAGTCCAAAGTGCGGTCAGTAACTTGTACATGGGAACAATGAAGCCCCTAACAATTGTTCTCAGGTGCCACCCCAGATCTGTCAATTGTCAATTATGCAAGCTGTTAAGTGGCATTTACATGACTTTTGACACTGTCTATGACAGTTGATATTTTACAGGGTCTGGAAATGGCCGTGGACTGGCCATTCAAGTTCAGACAATGTTCCCAATTACCGTCAAAATAATCACGGGTGTTGAATCTCTACTTCTCATGGCATTATCCAAGATATATTCCCGATTTTACCCTCACTTTCCCACTCCACTCCTCGATTTATCCTCACTCACTTTTACCGATTTTCCACTCACCCCCAAACAGGCACAAACTCCATCACGTCGAGTAGCGACTGCAACGGGTCCACATTGCCCGCCGACGGCAGCCTCGAGGGCAGCATCAATGGCAGCGGCGGCGAGCAGCGAGTCGACGCGACGCGCGACAAAGTCTTGCGGCGGCACGCGCTTACCGCCGCCGAGGTGCGCATACTGTGCGCACTCTTTGCCAGGGAAATTGGGCTGACGGAACTGCCGTCCACTTCGATAGGTCAGTGCTGGTGCCAGTCTATCCTAGACCGTAAAAGACCCTGTAATGTGTTACTAATAATAAATCTTACTTTTGGTCATTTGGATACAAAAACATAGGATTTGGATACGTTATAGTGCAATTTGGATACACATGACACTTTAAAGTGTCTTTTACATGACATTTGACACTTACCAGATGTTTTACATGACACCTGGCATTTTACGGGGTCTTTTACATTTTCAAGCTCTTTTACACGATCTGGGACTGGCACCTGATGTTCAAACTTCTTCAGAAAATTCAGCAATTGCACATTTTTATCAAAATGTATGCAGGTGCTTCAAACAATCAAAAGTCGTCGTATGTCCAGTGGACCTGCGCGCAGTGCTCTTGCGAGCTTCGAAAGGCCATACCCGATTATCCACAGCTCTACACGTTCAGAGATTTCATCTGGGCGCTAGGCAGACAATTTCCGCATCAGGAATTATTTGAAGCTTCCGTGGATGCACTACTGGATCGAATTGGCAATCAAGTATTGCGCAAGGTAGATATTTAAATACCTATGTCCAATTTTATGTAGTGTGTACAAGGACGAGTACAGGCCATGCATTTTTCATGCGTGACGGTGAAACGCTCTTTATTTTTGTCTAAGAATTTGGCTTTGTGAAAGACGACGTCATGTGGACTCTTTCATTCGGAAAAATGCGGTCAGCTGAGTAAGAAGTGTAATTTGCCGAACACTGACGAAAATTAGCTTAACTGGATGCAACTGCCTATAGGTGTAAACTTTAGCTTTCAACACAATAGAATTTTGCATGTGATAATCATACAGAAGAACGAAATTTAATATAAATAGTTTGGAGGGATCTTGTGTAGGCATCACTACCGCTTTAAACATATCTTGCCGCCAAAGGCAACCCACTTCCATCAAAGGCAACCCACTCACTCCCACTTCAACTTTTTCAAAAAATCCCCTTTCAATTCTCAGGGCTTCATCTACGTTTACCGGAAAACTTTGCTCTACAAGGACGCGTGCGATCTCGCCTGGTGCATGCTGATGCCGGGTAAATTGATTTTCTGGCCGGTTGACAGCGGCGACCCCAGGAAAACTTCAGCCAACAATAGGAAGGAATATCAGTTGACAAAGAGTACTAGTGTGCAGGTCGGTTATTATTTGTTTTGAGTGATTTAAAAATGAATAATATTGTTTTTTAAATAAAAATATTTTTTAAAAATTTATTCATTTGTTTTTTTGTACACCTCAAGGGCCAAGGCTCAAGCCACAAGTATAGAATGCATTTGTTAGACCCCGTGCCGCCCGATAGAATGCTGCATATGAATGCACAATACAGATTTATTATTTTGGGTAATGTCCTAACAAAAAAGTACATGCTAATAGAATAGGTACTTGTTTTGGGGTATTGCACCAGTGCAAAATAGCTAATTTTTCACATGTTGTGATTTTAATGGCATCCTTTGTGTGTTCCTATTCACACGACGGCCGCTTGAATCTGTTTGCTCTGTCACAGAAACGTGCTATGTGAATAGTAAGCAAACATAATGGCGGCGGAAAAAGTCTTCGTTCAATGTTACGTAATTACACGCATTCACCCGTATTCCGCCAACGTTACCTGTGGTTATGTAAAAAAAATGAGAAAAATTTCACCAGAAACACAAATTCTGCCACCAGCTGTTATTATTACCTGATCGTATTATTTATTTCTATTCCTCGCTCACAATAACAATAGGTAGTTAGAAAATAGCATAAAATATTTTATTGCTGATCTTTTTATCGTGTAACAGTGCTCTGATTGCCAATGCGTTTTCAAATTTTTTCAGTCATCCTCGATATACCTATGTCGATGTAAATATGAGACTTCTTCGATGATCGATCACTTTTTCTAATCACTACACGTTCAATTTTTAGCATATTCTATCTGTCTCCAGGCATGCAAATAAAATGTCCAAACATGCAACAACCCATTCGATCCCTCACCTGAAACTGACAATCAACCAAAGTTTCCGCTCACAAAGTGCGAGAGTAAACGCCGCCTAAGTAAACGCTCGCAGGTGCACGGCAAGGAGCGTCGCGAGCGCGGCCGTTTTTGTTGGTCGGTGCGGCTGGCCGAGCGGCGTACTTTGATCTTCGGCGCCAACGACGCCCTAGATCGCTACCGGTGGATTTTGGCCGCTCAGCTAGCCGTCGATCGGGTGCCACTCCCAGACACTGTAAAATGCCCTGTAAAATGTCAAATGACATGCGAAGTGTCAAAAGTCACGTAAAACGCCCGGTAAAATGTCAAATGTCACGCAAAGTACGTTTGCCATTTTACCGGGCATTTTACGTGACTTTTGACACTTTGCATGACATTTGACATCTTACAGGGCATTTTACAGGGTCTGGGACTGCCCCCAGGTGGGCCAACGAGGCAACTTGTACGCGCCGCTGCTCAGTCGTCTCCGGTCGGCTAGTAGTCGACCATTGGCTCACAGGCGCTCGTCCGCGAATAGACCGATTAGCTTGGTAAGTACGGGGTTCAATTTGTGTTTA
>OZ038451.1:12128010-12138035 GCA_964036195.1 Sphaerolaimus hirsutus
ATCGAATATCGACCATTTTTTTTCGATATATCGAACCTGTATTGTGTCCCCAAATTTACCTTTCATTTTCATTTTGAGATGTTTATGGTTGATCTGATGTGCTTACAGTATTGTATTTGATGAGTAAAAGTACAGTATTTATAACGTCATTGTTGTTGGAGTGCTAAATTTGATGCCAGAAAACGCTGATATATTTTTTTTTGCAACATGCCCTTAAGCAATTAGGTTATAAGGATGAACTGTAATATCTACCAATTGTTATCTGTCTGATACACTTTGATTCATCATGTTTTTCTTCTATTTTCTACCATTGAGTGATGTAAAGCTTGTTAAAATCACTTGTACCATTCACATTTCAGTAAAGAGATGATTGAACATGTGTGCAACCACATGAAAATACAATATGCCACTTGAAATATGCCTTGCTATACCAAAAGCATATCGCAATATCAAATATCGAAATATCGAATATCGACCATTTTTCAATATCGAATATCGATATCGAGGTTCCATATCGTATCGATATCGAATATCGAGTTTCAGAAAAAAATATCGAATATCGATATCGAAAATCTTGAAAAAATATCGAATATCGATATCGAAAAGTCATATCGTTTGAACCCTAAGTATCACTACAAAATGGCAGAAGTCGACGAAGAGTTATCGCAGTGCCCTTCGGCACCATTTTCATCATTTTCTGCCACGTTTGGCGACGGTTTTTATGATTTTGCGGGTTTTGGCACGCAGCCAGCTGTGCCTTATATTAGACGGTAATACGGTAAAAAGGTTATTTGAGTGAAAAATAGAGCAAAATTTGCCAAATACTCACGTTAACGTTAACGGGGAAGAAGTATTTTACTCACGTTTACTCAAGAAAGTAAAAAATTAACGTTTTCTGTACTCGGGGTGAGTAAAAAATAAATACTTTACGCTTACGTATACTTTGAAAACGTTCGGTACTTTTAAAAACTCTGGGTAAGTGTTACGTACAAGCAGAATGCAGTAAAGACGGTTACTTTGGCTAAATAAATAGCAAAGATAAAAGACCACGGTTGTAATTACCGCTAGCCATCGAGATCATCGAAAAATCGTCAAAATTTAATTTTATTCGCGTAACAGTCGCTCAAACATCGTAACCAAGGCACAAATCACTTGGAAGACTAGATTATGCTGTATTATTTTCAGTACTGATCATAAGTTGCCAAATTTGAAAAAGACAATGGAATGACACCTGAATTGTATGCATAAATTCACAATAGCACAGACATAGTGAAGCCGCGCGCACTAGACAAGTATTTATCCAATAAATTCACTTACACGCTGTACTTAAAAAGTCTACATAGGCTAAAAATCGTAAAAAATGGAAAAGCAATTCGTTTGGCAATTTGCCAGGTGCACACAAATTTCCTGAAAAGAAAACCGCCTCGGAGTCACCAGAACGGTTCAAACGGATAAAAAATATTACAGCGCGAGCGGCCGCAGATCACATTCGAACGAATCTGGTGCTGAATTATGAGGCCACGAATAATTCGTGGCGCTCAAAATCAGTCGCAGTGGAATAATTGAACAGGATGTTTGCCAACACGTAGCCGTACTCGGTCACGGCGAACATCGTGTACACTGCGTGACGTTATTTGTCCAGTATACTCGGCGGACCGGAAAGTATGCGCAGAATCCTACCATAATTAAATGAAAAAATATCTTGTGATAAATTTCGTAATTAATTATTCCACAGTATAAAAACCCCCGGAATATTCTGATGAAATAAATGTATAATTTTTGGTTAGTTTTTCAGGTGGGTTATGGTGCTCCACACACAGCGATTTTAAAAATAAGTTCGAACGTTTTTTGGCAAAGTATGAATACCGTATTTCTTCTAATAGAAGAGCTCCGTTATATTTTTTCATCAACTTGTTTTAAAAATCGGTGTGTGTGTGGAGCGGCTTCCATACTCAGTGTGATGCCCGCCGAGCAGGGCCGTATCCAGGGGGGGGCGGGGGGGCTGCAGCCCCCCCCCCTCCAGGGGCGAGACCAGAAAATGACCGGAAAATGGGACTTTTTCAACATCAGCGTAAAATTTTTTGAGCGCAAGCGCGCATTCTTCACCACACAAAAGGTATTATCATCAGATTTGCTCCATGTGGCCGCAAATCGTTATAAATAAACTCAATGTTGTGCTTTTTGCTGTTTTGTATGTATATTTACATACATATACATCGTTCCATGGCGCTGACGCAAACGCCAATGGAGCCATGGCGTGGCGCCTACTAATGGCGCCAGCGCCTTGGCGCCATTCCGCCACTATTTAGTCAAAATTTTAGGGGGGGGCTGAGCCCCCCCTCGCCAGCCTCCGTAAACAAGAAGCCCCCCGCTCAAAAATCCTGGATACGTCCCTGCCGCCGAGTATACTCAATTACCATGTTGAAAGTTTTCAACTGAGCTAACCTCCGGGTTCACAATATTCATTGTGCCGCCAGTAGAAATACGCGCTGAGCAAAATGCACACAATGCAGATAGCTAGGAAGATTATTTTGTGCTGAAACGATTTTTCGCCCTGTAAATTGTTTCCACGTTTTGCGCTCCGTATACTGTGGTTATAAAATAGTAGGGATGGAAGAAAATGTTTTTAACGACCCTGTTTAAAAACACGTTTTTTAAAAAGCTTCCAAATATGGTTGTGTGTCAACATATACAGGTATATCGGACAAGTCTCAGCATTTGTGATGTTAAATATAGCCACATAATGGCTGTGGAGCCACGGGATAGCATTACAAGTGGTGATTCCTGTCAAAAATAACTTTTTATGTCAACTCGTTACATAAATCGCCTTTTGTCAAATGTTCGTGACTTCAAGTAACTATGTATTATACACAAAAACAGCGTACCCTGTAAATCCATTTCCGTCTCAGACCCGAAAAGTCGAACAAACAAGTGTTGAGCACCATATACAGCATGCTGCACACGACGAACAGTCCAAAACTGCTCGAATGCACCGCTGAAAGTGTGGCAAGTGGTCAATGGATAGGTAAAGACAATGGGTTTCAGGATTTCTCGAACCTCGCGTGGCTCAGAAACATAGCAAATCGCTCCATCAGAGGAATAGTTTGTTGAAAATTTGAATGGGGGGTTCAATTTATATCCTTTCGGAGGGAGAAAAATCACCAAAACTACATGAAATGTAGCAAAGAAGATAGTTAAAGAAATACATATGTAGCTTAGAATAGTCGATAATAATCTATTTGTACAAAAAAATAGAGTTTTCGGGTCAAAAACAAATTGCAAAGCAAAATTGCTCAAACATTTACCGCAAGATAAACAAATAGACAGATAAAAAGCTGGGACATTTAGGGAGGGGCAGCCTCCCTCCCAGTCCACATCGCAGACTCCTGGTAAAAGCCAACAAGGAAAACCCACGGAAATTCTCCGACGAGCCGACAAACGTCAGCGTGAGCAGGGCGAAGTTCTCGACGAAATGCAACACGACCAGCGTGTCCACGGCCAAGCCGAACACAAAGGCGGACCCCACGCGGCGCAGCGGCAGCGTCGCGGCGCGGCCGTGGTAAAGACTGCGGTACATCAAAGCTACCACGAAACGGGGCAGGCTGTGTAAGGCGATAGCCAACCGCCAGATGTAGCGTTCGGGCGAGAAATCGCTTATGGCCGCCGAGATCGATGGTAGGTAGTTGGGCACCTGGAATTATTGTTTGATCGGGGTAGGGTTTGTTTTGACATTTTTGAAAGAAATAACCGCTTATAATGCTACCCCATAACTACACAGTCCTAATATGACCACAATAGACATAACAACACATTGTCTGACACTTAACATACAAATATTTTCTCTCTATACACCCATTTTGGATGATTTTGAAAAAAGCTTTATTTGAATTGAAAAAAATCTTTTTCAAATTGATTTTTTTATCAAGGCTTGTGTTCTTTTCAATCTTGTTCAATCTTTTCTAACCCTAACCCAAACACACCCCGCAATGTGTTCTCGTGCTGCGTGCAAAGTGCACTCTGACGGCGATGGCCACGCACACGAGCATGCCGACGGCGGGCAGCGCGCAACAGAACGTCACCACGGCGGAGAAGCGCACGCTGAACGCGACCTCGCTGCCCAGACTGGACACTTGGGAAGTCTGCTGCGCTGGTTTCCGTTCACCATCTACGTCCGCATACGGCGGCTCGATCGGGATCAGGGTCGCGGTTTCTGCGCGGTGAAGGGTGTGTGTGCGTGAATCGGCATTACCGATATTACATAGATATAGCAGCCAGAAATTCTGCGAAAGATCCTGCTATTTACACGACGAATTCCAGGGGTGACACGGCTGTAGTTCGATATTTTTAATGCATGCGACCAATGCAATTATGAAATACTTCGAATTTCATTGGAACTGTCAAACCGTTGTCACTTTCACCTCACAGGGGATTCCAGGATTTTGACCCTTGCGGAGGTTAGTTAAATGAAAAATGGTTGAGGTTAGGGATGGATAAATGGTTGGCCAATTTGGAGGGTCATACACCCCTCAAACACCCCTTAGGCTGCACAAAAACAAACCAATCGAAGAAGACCCAAAAAGACACCCGACACTCGCTCACCTGACCCCCCATCCGCGCCGAAGTCCGCCCCTTCAAACCGACGAGCGTAGCGCATGTTGTTGTTGTCGTTGCCGCGCGTCCACGCCGAGCCGCCATGCGAGCTACGCGACAGCCGCATCAGCCGCTGGCGGCACGTCGCGCGACCACGTGAACTTCCGCCGTTGGCCGGGTAAAATCACTCGTGTTGCGGCGGATAGACATTAGTGCGACGATAATTTTGGTGGTCGTGTTTTTGAGTCGGGAAAGTGTGAGAAGAGGGTCGATGACGATTTTCTATTTATTTCAGCGACTTGCGAATTTTGCTGACAGGCACCGTACAGGTAAAAAAGCGACGGAAGGGCGTGCTCGCCAATTAAATTTTCGGAGCGAAAATGTCAAACCGCCTCCGAGAAAAATAAAAATAAAAACATTGTACACGCCTAACGTGAAACATAGAGTTGAACAAATTATTTACATCCGCGAAAGTTTTCTTTTTGGTGGTTTCTTTTCTGAATCTCAAAAAATACACACAAAGAAACCTTATGCTGTGCCAAACATACAATATCTCGGAAGCAAATCATTGGACGAACGTTTGAAGGAAATGTCAGACAAAATTGGGTCAAAAGTACATTGCGTTGTATATAATCAAAAGTAAAAACGGATTGTGTCATTTATGATATCTTGGCCCGCGACCAAGTTTTTTATTGGATACAGTTACGTATTGTAAGAACGAGAGTATCAGTGACCGGAAATGGTCGCAAATGGCGGCCGACAGACTAGTTGACACATGTATTTGAACTCGTCTGTGTCAACTGGTTTGTGTCAACACAGATTTCGAACACACAGACAACACAGAACACAGACCTTTTGCGATACGTGACTGAATCTGAGTTGACACAGATCAGTAGACGCACATGTGTCAACTAGCGTGCGGGTCGCCAATGAATGGGGAGTATACCTATTGCATCGTACGTTTAGGATGGTTTGTGGTGTTTCGTTTTTGGTGATCGTATCCAAAAACATTTTTTGGCATGCTGCCAAGATATCAAAAGGTACATCCCCGAAAAAACGCAGCGAAAAGCTGCCTGCTGATTGCGACATCAAAAAGGCAAAAATAATGATAAATCGTTATCAGAATAATCGTTTCGTCGATTGAGATGAGTGGTATGAAAACGCTGCTCCCGAAGACAACGTCTAGTTTACTTTTGGCACAATTTATGAGGCATCGCATCCAATTTGGACAAAAAGGTGCAAGAGGCCACAGGGGGATTCGAACCCCCGACCTTCTGTTTACGAGACAGACGCTCTAACCCCTGAGCCATGTGGCCGCACGGAGGTGGGGCCCCCAATGATAATTTTTTTTGGGCCATGCGGTTGATGAAAAACGAGGTTCATTTTCAGCACAGGTCCCAATTTGTTGTTATTTGCAATCAGTGCGATATATTAGTGCCGTCAGCATTCCGTTGACACTAAATCATAAATTTATGTTTACCGTATTACCTCGAATTATCCCCCCTTGAATTAACCCCCCCTCGAAATACCCCTAAATTTCGGCTGAGGAAATGATAACCCCCCCCCCCTAAAATTGAGTGTAACGTGAACGTACATGACAAATACCGCAGTTTGTGATCTGTACTATGCAGAACACACGTTAAAACTGATGATCAAGTGACGTTAGGGAAGGGTTTTTGTGTATATACAGTAATTAGTGATGGAAAAGCGCCATGGCGCTAGCGCCAAAGCAAAAAGCGCCATGGCGCTTTTGGCGCTTGGCGCAAAAACGCTCTGGCGCCATTGGCGCTTGGCGCCGGGATCTGAGAAAGCGCCGTGGCGCTTTTGGCGCTTGGCGCCATTTCCTGGTGGCGCTATTGGCGCCTGGCGCTGGCATTTAAAAAAGCGCCAAAAAAGCGCCAACCGTGATTATAAAATTCTTATCATTAGGTGAAAATCGACAAACCAGTTGATCAATTTTGAGAATAACTGAATAAATATTGATAAATATAAGGGTGTAATATTTATTATTATAGGGGGTTTATTAAATATTGATTAGGTAATATTTGGGGCAAATGTATATAGGTACCCTATTTCCTCAAAATCCCCCCAGGGGGTTTATTTTTTCAGAGTGCAAATTTTGAGGGGGGTATTTCGAGGGAGGGGTTTTTTTTTTTGCCACGAATTTTCGCATAGGATCGTGTAAAGAATAGGCATTTAGATACCCATAACTGGTAACAAACATGACTAGGTAAATGGTATATAGTAGGACCTATCAATGTACGGCTGTTTGGCTGAAAAATAGGTATTTATATCCCTTGGGATTTTAACAATGTATAAAACATTGTAAGTACTTGATTGAACTTTGATGGCATAAGTCAAATCGACTACTAAATATGACATCAGCGGCATGTCGCAGTTACGAATTCATTATTCTACAAACGAATTGCAGAAAAAAAGTTTGGCGCTGGCGCTATTGGCGCTTGGCGCCATTACCGTCTGGCGCCATTGGCGCTTGGCGCTGAGGTTCAGAAAAGCGTCATGGCGCTTTTGGCGCTTGGCGCTATTTTGCTCTGGCGCCATTGGCGCTTGGCGCTGGGGGTCAGAAAAGCGCCATGGCGCTTTTACAGCATCACGCACACAACTGAGAGGTGTGCGTGTTGGGCATATGTGCGTGATGGGTTTATGTGCGTAATAGGCATACTGTATTACCTCGAAATACCCCCAGGGGGTTTATCATTTCGCCAGCAAAATTTGAGGAGGGGATAATTCGAGGGGGGTCTATTTTTTCGCAAGAAATTTTCGGAAATTCCCCATAGGAAAATCCAACAATTAGATCGATGTAGATGTGTTTATAGGCATATATAACTGTTTATATACATAAACCCTTCCCTAACATCATACAATCATCAGTTTTAACGTGTGTTTTGCATAGTACAGATCACAAACTGCGGTATTTGTCATGAACGTTCTCTTTACACTCAATCTAAGGGGGGGGGGGGTATTTCGAGGGGGGGGTTTATTATTTCCTCAGCCAAATTTTAGGGGGGGGGGTATTTCGAGGGGGGGTTAATTTGAGGTAATACGGTATGTGTGTGTCAGGCTTGTGACCGGGTACGCCCAACATTACCCACTCCCCCCTCCCCCCACAGATCTCACTTTTTTTAGTGCACGTTGTGTGCAATCACGTGTAATTGTTTGTAAGTGCGGTGCAAATACATGTGAGCAATTATTTCCCCCCCCCCCCCATCCCCAGCCCAATGTAAATTCACAATAATAGACCATAATTAAGCGATTATTGCACTGGCAGTTTGTGGCTGGCAATTAAAATTATTGCAGCCAGCGCCAATTTCACCCAAATGCCATATGCCAGCTCTAAAATACTTTAATTGAATAAAACTCACATAATCAGTAAATGAATCGTGGAAGCACCACATGAAAGTTATACAGTGCTCTGCCGTTACCGCAAGCCGTATGGGGGGAGCCCACTCCTTCATTATGGCAAACACAAAGACATGTGAAATAACATGCCAGTCACTTTAGTCATATTCTGTTTGCCACACCCAGTGCTGTGCAGTTTCCCTGTGGTCGACGACTGGGTACCTGCCCCCCCTCACTAATCCACTGCCCGACACGCACATAAGGCTATTATGCACATAAACCCGTCACGCACATATTTACGCCCCATCACGACATACAGCTCAGTTGTGTGCGTGATGGGTTTATGCGCATGACGGGTTTCATCCATGTGTGTGATGGGTTTCATCCATGGGTTCTGAATCACTGAAACTAGTGAAAAAATTGTTTACACCCGTATCACCTATATATATTAGATTTATCAAGTGTTAGCTATTTTTTACGCTTTGTCACTAAAAATGCCAATGTCAATTGACACCAATGTCTATGTTTATGTAAAATTTCACATTAGTGGACACAAAAATTACTAACTATTTACCTAGTCCATACCGTATCTTTTAGAATGGCATACCTCCAATAGAACGGCACCTTCAATTGAATGCCATGTTTTTCACACACGAAAAAATAAAATGGCAGCCTGCAATATAGAACGGCACTTATAAAACCACCAATAGAACGACAGGTAAAAAAGTTGACGAAAAAAATTGAACGGCGCTAATAGATTGGAAGAATTACGGCAAATACTAAAAATATCAGCTGCACAATGAACAAATTTTTTTGATGGATTTGTCTTTTAGAACATCAACATTGTCCAAAAATGCGCAAAGGCCACAGAGGGATTCGAACCCTCGACCTTCTGTTTACGAGACAGACGCTCTAACCCCTGAGCCATGCGGCCGCACGAAGGTGAGGCCCGCAATAACAATTTTTTTCGGAACCTGATATTGATGAGAAATTTCCGATTTTTCCGAAAAACCGAGTTTCATATTCAGCACTTCATTTCCCGATTTGTTGTTACAATCAGTGCGAAGCGGCGCTGCCATATATTTAGTGTCGTTAGTCGTTAGACATCCGTTGCCGTTAGATCGTAAATCACTGCTGTTACGGTGATGTGTTTTGATGCTAACACTAGGCAGAGTTGTACAAATACTGGTATTTTTAGAAAACGTAAACGTAAACGTAAATACCTTTTCCAAATCAAAAGTATAAATACTAAAACGTAAGGTATTTTTAAAATACCAAGGAATACGTAAAAAAAAGCGTAAACGTAAAAATGTTATGTGTCATATTTGCCACTGTGCTTTGGAAAATACCACTATTTTCACCTTTGGATGGAACAATCACTTATTTCCATGCAATATCTTCAGGTTTTGAGCACTACATGCTCACCATAATCAACAACATGAGTGAGACAACTATAACAATTATCAATAACATTATCATTAATGATAATGGACAAACAGCGATGAGATAAACATAAATATTGAACAAAAATATCACGTTTTTGTAATTAAATCTGATACATAATTTTCATTCAAATTATTCTGATCCCAAATTGATTATTTTAGCAAATTTCACAGGCCCATGGCTAAACGGTCACTCTACAGCCACCAATGTAATGGGAACAGACAGTAATTTCAGTGCATTGAAACTTTTAAAACTGTTTTTAGTCTTTTTTTGAAAAAACACTCCATCAAATATACTGTGAAATCTGCCACACCTATCTGGAGAGAGTAAATGTAATTGTGTTGAATTTTTAATAATAAAAATGGCATTTCTTTCACTATTTTGTTCATAATTTGTTGTCCATTTATGACAAAATACAGTTACCTACATTCTCTGTGTGGCATCGACTATGGTCAGTAGACAATGGTGACTATGTATTGGAGTTTATAAAATGTTTTAGCTATTGTTTGTGATCATCCCAATCGCTGCACTAATGGGATCGCCACATCATTCTGATCATTTAAAGTGCTCGACGATTAAAATCTGTAGAGAAATCATGGAAATGTGATGTCCGTCTGAGGGCGCGGCCACTA
>OZ038451.1:12138235-12372406 GCA_964036195.1 Sphaerolaimus hirsutus
GTTTTGAGGGTGTTGGGTTGTGAGAAATTTGAAAGGTAGAAATTTTCGGGTGTTTGAGAAGTGATTTTGAAAAGTTTAAAAATCTGCCTTTGGAAAGCAAAGAGGAAATTTGGTGCCAGTTCCGCAAATTGAGAAGTGAGAAGTTAAATGGCAAATGCGAAGTGAATTGAGAAGAAAATTGGCAAAAGCGGCGTGAAACGGCAAGCAAATTGGCAAAAGCGAAGTAAAAAATAAATATAAAAATAAATTTCCCTTCGCTTTCTTGCCAATTCAATTCACTTCTCATTTCTCGGAAAACCGCCATTGCGCTTTCACCTTTCAATATTCATGGCGCCACGACGTAGTGCAGAAAAATAAATAGCACGCGGTCAGTATACACGGCGGACCGCAGAGTTCTACCCAGGGGTCTCCTAGGGGGGGGGGGGGGCTGGGGAGGGGCTGCCCCCCCAAATCGGCCAGCTATCTATCTATCCCGGAGGCCGCTCAGCTATCTATCTATCCCGAGGCAAAATTGGTGGCTACTACCCCCAAAGACCCCCCCCCCCAATCGCTCAGCTATCTATCTATCTGGAGTGGTTTTTGAGAAATTTTGCCCCAATTTTCGCTCAAAATAACTAATTTTCGCACCTTTTTATAGTTTTTCACCTTCAAAATCGTGCTTTCCGGCTATATACATGGTTATATACCTATTTTTAGCCATTTTATACCTACTTTTGGCTAGTTTTAACTGATTATTAGCGATTTTTTCCCTTTCTGCCTTCTTAACCTTGAAACCCCCCCCCCCGAAAAATTTTCAGCTATCTATCCCTCCGGAGGAGCGATTTGCTACCTTTCCAGCCCCCGCGAGGGCAAAATCCTGGAGACCCCTGGTTCTACCAGTACCCTACCGTAATTACATGAATGAAATCTTGTGATAAATTTAAAAAAAATTTATTCCACAGTAAAAACGAAATATTTTGATGAAAAACGGTCTAATTTTTAGTTGATTATTCAGATGATTTATGGTAGGTTTCCATACAAAGTGCGATGTCCGCCGAGCATATTCACTTTTTCCAGGAGCCGACCGCCTGTCGTCCTTCGGTGATTTTATCGCCCTTTCCCACCGCTGCGACGAATCCACGGCCAGGGAGCAATCCCAGACCCCGTAAAGTGTCCTGTAAAATGTTAAATACATGCAAAGTGTCAAAAATCATGTAAAATGCCCTGCAAAATGGCAACCGGGTTGCCATTTGGCAGGGCTTTTTTACATGATTTATGACACTTTGCATGACATTTGACATTCTTCAGGGCATTTTACAGGGTCTGGGACTGGCTCCAGATTGATCGCGCGCGAAGTTTCCGACGGAATCGTGGCCCCCGATTATGACGACAAGGCGCTCGAGGTTTTGTGCAAAAAGAAAAATCGCAATTATGTCGTTTTGAGGGTTAGATTTTGGGGTTGGGTTGGTGTGTAGTTTGTGGCCTGCTGTTTGGGGTACAAAGATATGTTAATTGTTAAGCTGATTGAGGGTCCCCAAAAAAATTCCGATATTAGAAGGTAAATTAGATTTTCTTAAAAAACAGCAGGGGCTAGAAAAAACCGGTGTTCGGGGGCTCGCTGTACATTTCAATGCCTTTAAAATTATCGCAAAAATGACAATTCAAAATATATTTATGATAACAATAAAAATAGGTAAAAATAAAAAGTAGATTTAATTGTTTTCTAACAGTCTTCCCTCACCCAACCAAACAAATCATGAAAACAATCTGCGAAAGTGCAAAAAAATCTCAGATGGATCCCGATTTCGACCCGCCCCCAGATGAGGAGCGCGTGATATTCGGCATGAAACTGAAACAGCGCAGAAATGACGTGCGCATCACAGAGGAGTCTTTCACCAATGTTGTCAGTAATAACACCAATGTGAGCCGGTGGCATGTTTTTCGGTTTGAAAACTATACATTGGTACTGAAATGTATTTATTTTGAGCTGATTAGTAGGACACTGATATTAATTACGTTTGTGGTCGTAAATATAAATCAGCCGTCTAATTTTTAAAGTCGACAAGTCCACAAAATGCGATTTGGTGTAAATCGCATTTTAAGTTTCAAACCCAATTCCAGGCCCTAGGTGCGTGTCCAATTTGGCTCTCTCGTGCTTTCCATTAAGTTCCATATGTTGACAATAAAGTGTCAAATTTTCAGCCCCTAATCTCAACGTATATGCGAAAAATGGGGTGTCCATAAAATTCCATTCGGTCAGAGCAAAACTGTTTCGGGGAGGGAAATGTACTTGTCGCCTTCTTGCACGCGAGAACATTCTTGTTCCCGCCCGCGTTGCGCCCTCCCTTATGGGGAATTTATGCACTTGTCGACTTTTAGAAATCGGTTTCCATAGTGGACTTATCACATTTCTTGCGTTTTTTCCCGATAAAAAAAGGATCCGGAGGATGGACTTGTCGACTTCTTGCCCAAATTTTTTGTATTTTTCCCCAAAAATGTCAAATTTGGCACTATGCTATATGGGCATGTGAGGTCAAAAAATTTATGGAAAATGATGAAAAATCTGCGGAAGTAGTCCCAGATGACGTTTCCGGGCCTAACTCGAAATTTTGATATTTTGGACTTGTCGACTTTTAGAATTGGACGCCTCAAATAGTAGCCGAGGAGTTATTGATAGATTGGCAGAATCAACTATACCGTACCTTTTACCGCATTGTTGAAGACTTTCCGTGCCGTACGCCTATCGTTTACCGTAAAATGGAAAATTTACCGTGCAGTACGGTTTACCGGAAAGCCGTAGTTATGCAACCTAGTTATGCAATAACAAGGAATGCAGTGATTTTTTTCTAAAGATAATTTATTCGTTCAAACCGCTTCCGTTTTAAAATGTCTAGTTTTTAAGATCGCAAAACCACTTTTTAAACCTATCAATCATTTTTTCAACACTCAAAAAATCACATTTCACATTTTCAGCTCTCACCTGAAAACCGCCGCGACCTAGTAGTGGCGACGATTTCCCTCAAATACACGCAATCAAATTCGGTGTGCTACGCGAAAAATGGACAACTTGTCGGCGTGGGGGCGGGGCAGCAGAGTAGGATACATTGCACCAGACTGGCGGGAAACAAGGCTGCTAATTGGTGGGTTACGGTAGATTTGGGTGGTTTGGGCGATGGTCATGTATTTTGTATAATCATGTAGATTATGGTAACATGAGGGCGGCCTGTAGTCTTTGGGATGTGAAATAGAGGGGGTTTATTAAGAGAACCCATTTTGTTGTGGGCATCAAGTGCTGAATCGGGTAGGGACCCATTTCGGCCGCGCCATCTCGGCCGTGGACATTTCGGCCGGGCCGTTTCGGCCGGAGGACAGTTCGGACGTGGCCGTCTCGGCCGTGGACAGCTCGGCCGCGAGCCATCTTGGCCGCGGGGACATCTCGGCCGCAAAGGTATTTACACATGCGGCAACGTAATCCTTACTCACGGCTACATTAACGAACAGACGCACCAACATAAAAAGATGCCGCGCATTGCACTTGAGCTCCGGCAGGCTTAAATAAATATGGCATACACATTCAACTTTCAAACTCATTTGATTTCCACCGTCTGCATAAAAGGGCGTGCCGCGGATTAGTTCCAAGTGCATGCTGTTTGATTCCAAAAAAATCCTGGGTTGCACATGTGATCATACAATTTATCATGTAATTGATCATGTAGTTGTTAAAACATTTACTTTTACTCAATAAATACATATACTCGAGTACAGAGTAAATACGTTTTCGTTTCCTCTGAAAAAAAGTTCTGGTACTGTCTTTTACATATACTGAATTACCTCACAATACCCCCATCGGGGTTTAGTATTTCGCCAGCAAAATTTGAGGGGGCAGTTAATTTGAGGGGGGCACTTCGAGAGGGGCTTATTTGAGGGGGGGGTTATTATTTTGTCAGAAATTTTCGTGAAATTCATAGTAAAGAATACACTTTTTCATACACAAAAACGCTAATAAACAGAGAAAGTAGGTTATATTGGGGCTATAGATGTATCGGGTGGCCCACGTCAGGCGCACGGTTTCAATTGGCTCCCAACACGTCAATTTTGAATGAAAACTGCTAAAATTTTGTATGTCGGTAGAAAAATGTACCCAATTTGTTGTGTTAAGTGCACTGTTCCACATAACAAAAATTCATGTTGGAACGTGAAACACAGTTTTGTAAGTGTTTGAACTGTCGAACGAGCTTCAATTGTCTACCAAATCACCAATTCTTCATAAAAATAGCCCAAATTTGGCGTGGCAGTAGATAAATGTTCCCTATTTAGTATGTTAAGCGCACACATTCATATCACCAGATTTGTCACATTGATCACATCATATCCAAAAAACGTGACTCCACAGAACCACCTAAATTGGGACTGTTTTCAACATGTGAATATGAAACTGTGCTTCACATTCAACAAAAAATCTTGTGATATGAAACCGTGCACTTAACATAACAAATGGTGTACATTTATCTACCCTCATACCAAATTTCAGCCATTTCCATCCAAAATTGACGTGTTGGGAGCCAATTGAAACCATGCGGCTGACGTGGGCCACCCTGTACATCTGTACAAGTGTAGCTGCAATGCAAATTAGTAGTGATGATTAATGCTTGTATTCAGGTAAAAATTTAGTGTTTGAAAATGAAAATTAACGCTTGTATAAGGTCTATTTATGTTGTAAATATTTAGGTAAATAAATATGTATGGTAATTTTGTAATACGCAAAAGTGAAAAGATGTTTACAAACAAACAATACAACGTTAATTACTCCACACCATTCCGCGCTGCGCCATTTGTTCCTACACAAACAACAACAACAATGTAACGTATTGAATGGATAGACACCTTACGTCATTTCGGTAGTTCACAACTGGGGCGTCTGTTCCTGCCCCATCAATGTTGCTCTACACGTGTAGTGATGTGCATTTGAGTCTCGAGTTCATATTACCAATGTGCTGCATGTGTAAATACCTTTGCGGCCAATATGTCCCCGCGGCCAAGATGCCTCGCGGCCGAGCTGTCCACGGCCGAGACGGCCACGTCCGAACTGTCCTCCGGCCGAAACGGCCCGGCCGAAATGTCCACGGCCGAGATGGCGCGGCCGAAAAGGGTGTTAACCCCCTGGATCGTTGATGTGCCAATTGCTAATGTCTTTGGAGCTGCGCTGAAACGAGTTCATCTAGTTAGGGTCTCTCTCCGTGGTTAGACTAGCCTGGTTTCGGATAGATTGCTGTAAATATTGCTTTTTTTATTACATTTGGACGGAAATAAGGTTCTGTGCGTAAATAGAATAAAAACCTGTGCGTATTGCGGCAAAATACCAGGTAAATATGTATTTACGTAATTATATACCGTAAATACATAAAATATTATGCGATGCAAGCTGTCGTTTCAGCGAATTCCTTCCATTCTCCCTCCCAGTCCAAGCAAAGCCCTGCGTATTATTTCGACACAAATCTTCATTACGCGCGCGAGAAATATATCCCACGCAGTCGCACGTGAATTCGGCACTGCTGAATCCGCGGTCACGGCCAAAGGTTGTAAATCAGACTGGCGCCACGGTCGCACATTTGCCGCGGCGGCGCCATTTGGGAGTTTGGCACGGCGCCACGCCTCTTGTTCACGGGCGCGACTGCGAATAATGGCGCTGAGCACACTAGTTGACTGCCGGAAAACTAACAATTTAGTAAACTCATTTATCAGCTTTGAACGACACTTGAGTTTACCGGAATGAGCTGTTCGTCAACTACAGTTGACGGAGGTTCAAAATAACACGTTCCGAAAAACTCATATGCTCTCAGAAGCTGATATATGAGTTTACATATTGTTAGTTTACCGGTAGTAAACTAGTGTGCGCCGTGCCAATGCGTTCGCGTCCATGGGCGCGCATCTGCGCACGCATGCACGCACGCAGCCGCGTCGCCGATGACGGCTGACCTCTGAACGACCGTTGATGCGTCAGTGCGTGTGCTCATCTTCTGCAGACAAGCTGCCCACTATCTGCATGGGCGTTTTTAACCCTGTGTCTTTTTGTACGCAGTGCAGCGCTGCATGCGCGTGCTTGATCAGTGATGAATTGCACATCAACGCTGTAGTGGCTCTGGCGTCGCTTTTTTAGCGGATTTTTTTTGCGTTTTTCTCCGTTGTGCTGCTTAGTGTTCAACGTAAACATTTTGATGAGTACAGCGCAGTTTTTGTATTTCTAATCTTTTACCATTGACCATTAGTAATGCAACACTATTCCTCCACGGCTAGATCAAATCTCGTGAATTAATGCTGCCGTCTGAAATCTTTATCTCACACTCTTACACTTTTAACATAGCTCTCAATAATTCAGCTTCAATTTCAATGTGGTCGTGGGAAATTTCACAATGTGACACATTACAGCGGTGAGAATTTTGCCTGAATATTGATGCCGGCATCCAATTTGTGCTAAAACGTATGGATATAAAGTACACTTAGTACATATCAAAATGCATGGAAGCATTTCACATGTCACATTACTGTTTTCAGATTCAAAGTTGACACCTGTATGTTTTGCCTGTAAAATGTGAGAGACAGTCACCCATTATTCACCGCGTCGAAAACTTTTTAATGACACTTTTCACATCCAAATGTTCTAACAGAGAGTGAATCGAAATGAGCACGTATGTCCATGCACTAACGTAGGAATTTATAGCGTAGTTAAATAGCACGGCACAAACCAGTTCACCCTAATGTATTTGTAATTATGGTTCTCACCAGACAAATATTTCTAATGATTTTTTGTCGAAAAACGTTGCCAACAATGTCAAACAGAACAACCACATTACCTAACTACGTTTTAGTATCATTGTAGAACATGACAGTTGTAAATACCTGGTGTTGTACGTTTGTTCGAAATATATTTGCGTATAAATGTACCGTATTTCCTCAAAATACCTCCTGGGGGTTTATTATTTCGCCAGCAAATTTTGGGGGTCAATTCGAGGGTTTTTTTGGAGGAGATATTATTTCGCCAGAAATCGTGTAGGATCGTAGTAAAGAATAGAGTCTGACATACCCAAAATACGTTATAAAAGTTACAAAACAGAATAAAAAACTAGTCTACCTGTAGTTGCCAAGCAAATTGGCAATTCGTATGTATTTACATGAGATGAGGTATATCATTCCAGGCGGGGGTATTTCCGAAAGGGGTTTATTTTTCCTCAGCTCGCTAAGACCTGGGGTATTTCGAGGAGGGGTCAATTCCAGGGTGGGTTATTTCAAAAAAATACGGTATGTAGTCGCTTGTCGAGAAAGTTATACATGCCAGTAAACCCGGCCTACATATTCTTTGCTGAGAAGCGCCGATTTTGAAACAGCTGGCGCGTTGCGCAATTCACCGCGACGTGCAAAATTTCGCGCCCGGATCTCGGGCAAAGTCGAAGTGCAAGCACGCACTCTTTTGGTTCCCAAAGTCCAGTTTTAGTCGGTTTTCGCCAGCCTAATTCAATTTGTACTCACATTTTTCAGCGTTTGTGTTTCTGGCTCTGAAGATGGAATCAATACTGTGTTTGCTGATTGAAATATGCGCCCAAGAATTCTAGGATTTTCATTTCTTTACGTGATGTTTTTTTGCGTACATGAGTGAAGCGGCCAGATGGTAATATAATAGTTGATTACTTTTTACAGTGTAAACATATTGCGAATATGTTATGTATTTGATGTAGGTTAGGTTGACGGCGGCATAGCAGATGCTAAGCCCATTTACATTTAATTTATGCGCACTGGCTGACATTTCCCAAAATATTTTTACTAAAATAGAGCGGCACCTCCGCATTTCCACCCATAATAAAAATTCTCACTAAAATCACTGAAAAACGTTCAACGCCAAATGCAGCACGAAAAACGACTCGACATGGCTGGCACCGGCGGCGGCGGGCCGCTAAACATCAAGGGCGACACATGTGCAGCGTCAGTTTTGGCCCACACGCACCAGTTGACATCGCAAATTAATGTCAACTGAATGTCAACTGAACAGCACAAAATTTTACACGAATTCTGATGTCAACTAGTGTGTGCTGCCATTGCAGCACTCGCACACGCCATCAATGCACATGGACATTGAATACCTTCACAACCCCAATCATGAATGCAACTCTCTCACAGGCACGGCGGCGCGGCGGCCAGCTGCAGCGGCGGCGGCAGCGACCAGGGCTCGTGGGCGACCCGCTTCGCCACGGGCGCCGGCGACCAGGACCCGCTCTTGCGCAAGCTGTTTCGGATTTTCCTCCTGTTTACTGACGAGCTTGCAGATTGTTAGTAATAGTTGCGACTGGCGAGCGCGTGCTTTGCGCGGAATGTTACCGTAATTTGATGATTTTGGTGATTTGGTAAATTCTGTGCACTATTTTGTTTGAGGCACTTTTTCTTCACTATTCAGGTTAGGTATAGCATATTTCAGTCCAAAGTGCGGTCAGTAACTTGTACATGGGAACAATGAAGCCCCTAACAATTGTTCTCAGGTGCCACCCCAGATCTGTCAATTGTCAATTATGCAAGCTGTTAAGTGGCATTTACATGACTTTTGACACTGTCTATGACAGTTGATATTTTACAGGGTCTGGAAATGGCCGTGGACTGGCCATTCAAGTTCAGACAATGTTCCCAATTACCGTCAAAATAATCACGGGTGTTGAATCTCTACTTCTCATGGCATTATCCAAGATATATTCCCGATTTTACCCTCACTTTCCCACTCCACTCCTCGATTTATCCTCACTCACTTTTACCGATTTTCCACTCACCCCCAAACAGGCACAAACTCCATCACGTCGAGTAGCGACTGCAACGGGTCCACATTGCCCGCCGACGGCAGCCTCGAGGGCAGCATCAATGGCAGCGGCGGCGAGCAGCGAGTCGACGCGACGCGCGACAAAGTCTTGCGGCGGCACGCGCTTACCGCCGCCGAGGTGCGCATACTGTGCGCACTCTTTGCCAGGGAAATTGGGCTGACGGAACTGCCGTCCACTTCGATAGGTCAGTGCTGGTGCCAGTCTATCCTAGACCGTAAAAGACCCTGTAATGTGTTACTAATAATAAATCTTACTTTTGGTCATTTGGATACAAAAACATAGGATTTGGATACGTTATAGTGCAATTTGGATACACATGACACTTTAAAGTGTCTTTTACATGACATTTGACACTTACCAGATGTTTTACATGACACCTGGCATTTTACGGGGTCTTTTACATTTTCAAGCTCTTTTACACGATCTGGGACTGGCACCTGATGTTCAAACTTCTTCAGAAAATTCAGCAATTGCACATTTTTATCAAAATGTATGCAGGTGCTTCAAACAATCAAAAGTCGTCGTATGTCCAGTGGACCTGCGCGCAGTGCTCTTGCGAGCTTCGAAAGGCCATACCCGATTATCCACAGCTCTACACGTTCAGAGATTTCATCTGGGCGCTAGGCAGACAATTTCCGCATCAGGAATTATTTGAAGCTTCCGTGGATGCACTACTGGATCGAATTGGCAATCAAGTATTGCGCAAGGTAGATATTTAAATACCTATGTCCAATTTTATGTAGTGTGTACAAGGACGAGTACAGGCCATGCATTTTTCATGCGTGACGGTGAAACGCTCTTTATTTTTGTCTAAGAATTTGGCTTTGTGAAAGACGACGTCATGTGGACTCTTTCATTCGGAAAAATGCGGTCAGCTGAGTAAGAAGTGTAATTTGCCGAACACTGACGAAAATTAGCTTAACTGGATGCAACTGCCTATAGGTGTAAACTTTAGCTTTCAACACAATAGAATTTTGCATGTGATAATCATACAGAAGAACGAAATTTAATATAAATAGTTTGGAGGGATCTTGTGTAGGCATCACTACCGCTTTAAACATATCTTGCCGCCAAAGGCAACCCACTTCCATCAAAGGCAACCCACTCACTCCCACTTCAACTTTTTCAAAAAATCCCCTTTCAATTCTCAGGGCTTCATCTACGTTTACCGGAAAACTTTGCTCTACAAGGACGCGTGCGATCTCGCCTGGTGCATGCTGATGCCGGGTAAATTGATTTTCTGGCCGGTTGACAGCGGCGACCCCAGGAAAACTTCAGCCAACAATAGGAAGGAATATCAGTTGACAAAGAGTACTAGTGTGCAGGTCGGTTATTATTTGTTTTGAGTGATTTAAAAATGAATAATATTGTTTTTTAAATAAAAATATTTTTTAAAAATTTATTCATTTGTTTTTTTGTACACCTCAAGGGCCAAGGCTCAAGCCACAAGTATAGAATGCATTTGTTAGACCCCGTGCCGCCCGATAGAATGCTGCATATGAATGCACAATACAGATTTATTATTTTGGGTAATGTCCTAACAAAAAAGTACATGCTAATAGAATAGGTACTTGTTTTGGGGTATTGCACCAGTGCAAAATAGCTAATTTTTCACATGTTGTGATTTTAATGGCATCCTTTGTGTGTTCCTATTCACACGACGGCCGCTTGAATCTGTTTGCTCTGTCACAGAAACGTGCTATGTGAATAGTAAGCAAACATAATGGCGGCGGAAAAAGTCTTCGTTCAATGTTACGTAATTACACGCATTCACCCGTATTCCGCCAACGTTACCTGTGGTTATGTAAAAAAAATGAGAAAAATTTCACCAGAAACACAAATTCTGCCACCAGCTGTTATTATTACCTGATCGTATTATTTATTTCTATTCCTCGCTCACAATAACAATAGGTAGTTAGAAAATAGCATAAAATATTTTATTGCTGATCTTTTTATCGTGTAACAGTGCTCTGATTGCCAATGCGTTTTCAAATTTTTTCAGTCATCCTCGATATACCTATGTCGATGTAAATATGAGACTTCTTCGATGATCGATCACTTTTTCTAATCACTACACGTTCAATTTTTAGCATATTCTATCTGTCTCCAGGCATGCAAATAAAATGTCCAAACATGCAACAACCCATTCGATCCCTCACCTGAAACTGACAATCAACCAAAGTTTCCGCTCACAAAGTGCGAGAGTAAACGCCGCCTAAGTAAACGCTCGCAGGTGCACGGCAAGGAGCGTCGCGAGCGCGGCCGTTTTTGTTGGTCGGTGCGGCTGGCCGAGCGGCGTACTTTGATCTTCGGCGCCAACGACGCCCTAGATCGCTACCGGTGGATTTTGGCCGCTCAGCTAGCCGTCGATCGGGTGCCACTCCCAGACACTGTAAAATGCCCTGTAAAATGTCAAATGACATGCGAAGTGTCAAAAGTCACGTAAAACGCCCGGTAAAATGTCAAATGTCACGCAAAGTACGTTTGCCATTTTACCGGGCATTTTACGTGACTTTTGACACTTTGCATGACATTTGACATCTTACAGGGCATTTTACAGGGTCTGGGACTGCCCCCAGGTGGGCCAACGAGGCAACTTGTACGCGCCGCTGCTCAGTCGTCTCCGGTCGGCTAGTAGTCGACCATTGGCTCACAGGCGCTCGTCCGCGAATAGACCGATTAGCTTGGTAAGTACGGGGTTCAATTTGTGTTTAATTGAACAAAAATGTGAAAAAGGAACAAATTGCGTGTTCTTGATTAAGTCCCCCTTTTTATAATTCTGTCTCTTTGAATCACCCCCCCCCCCCATGTAAGCAATCCGTCGAAACAAATACTCATTCTTGAAAAACTCCCCCATCGAACATGAGTAGGGTATTTACATGAACACGTTTTTGAAACTTTTTTTTGATGTTTCCATAGTTTATGAATTAAATCAAACAACTTCAAAACTCCCATTATTATGGATTTAGGCAAGAATGCCCAACTGCTATTTACATGTCCGTATATTTATCAATATAACTTGTTTAAAACTGATATTGATAAGATTTAGTAATCAATCACTTTTTGGGAATTTGGCGACGCACACACTAGTTGACACATGTCAATTGTCAACTGGTCACACATTGTCAGCTGGTCTATGTCAACTCACACAGCAAAAAATGTGTGTGTGGACGCGCGGTGAAGCGTCGGGAAGTGTCTTCACGCCAGCACTTCCCGAACGCTTCACCAAGCTGCCAAGGCTTCCACACACATCACGAAGATCTGCGTGAAGGCACTTCACGCTTCTTAATATGGCGCTCCCACGCAAATGTATACGCGGGGGAAGCGTGTGGAAGAGCCAGCGCCATGAAGTGTCTTCCACATGTTTGGATGCGCGTGAAGCGCGTGGTGAAGATAGGTGAAGCGTGTGGAAGACACTTCACCCAGAATCTCGTGATGTTGGTGGAAGCGTGTGGAAGCGCGCCGCTTCACGCGCATCCAGCCCGCTTCCACACGCTTCACGGATCCATTTTTTGCTGTGTCAGGTTTGGTTTCACGCGTCTCGGAGCGATCTCCAAACGCACATACAGCAATGTTGAAAAATAAATATTGCGTCCAGTACATCGGAAAATCGCTCTCGAAAGCCGAAATCTGAGTTGACACACATGTGTCAACTAGTGTGCAGGCTACTTTCCCTGTGAAATTCATCTTCCCAAACACCCCAATCCACCCCCCAGGTGGGCGGCGCATTCGTGCGCAGCGTGTCGCCGTTCGCCGAGTCAGCCGAGAAACTCGAGGCGGAGGTGCAGCGGCGACGCGAGCTCCAGCGCGAGAACCGCCTCCTGCAGGAGCTGCTCGACAAGGAGCGCCAGTCCGCTAGGGACGAGGAGATTGTGAGGGAGGTGGCTACTAGGTGAGTTGAGGATAAGGGTGTGATTTTTTGCTGCGTTTTGATCGGCTTACCGTATTTCCTCGAATTACCCCCCTGGGGGTTTATTTTTTATGGTGGACAGTTTTGTGGGGAAGGGTTATTATTTCGCCAGAATTTTTTTGAACTTCCAGCACTTATTTGTTGTTTGTTACGTACGCAGACGTATTTTCAAGGGGGTTATTAATTCATAGTGGTCATTTCGAGGGGGTATTTTGATGGGGGGGGGGTATTTCGAGGAAATATGTTCAAATGTAATTCATTGTCATGCTCGCGCACAACGAGTTGTATGACGAACATTTATCTATTAATTTAAGTGAACGGCACGCTTCTAGGCATTTGTTTCTCGCGGCTTTCGGTGTAAATGTTGCCCATTGTCTATTGCCCATAAAAAGGCGCCAAGGCGCGACGATTTTAGCGCCCTCAAACATCATTCCATCATTCACGACAATCGCAAACATACACAAACACAAAACCCACCCTCAATCCCAGAATGCTGGACGAGGAGCGCACCCTGCGCGAGGCGGCGGAAGAGCGCGCCCAACAGCAACAGGCCCAATTGGCGCTGGAGCTCGCCGAGCGGGAACGTCGCGAGGGGGAACTGCGCGCCGCGCGACTGCAGCTGTCCAGGTTGGCCGACGACGACCGCCGGCGCAGGGAGGAGGAGAGAATGATGAGCGAGGATAGGGAAAGGATGTTCGATGAGTTGAAAAGGTGCGTCGGTTTTTTTGACAGTTTTTTTTGCGCTGTGTAGCGTATAGTCGTTAAAACTTTTACTCGATAAATACGTATACTCGAGTACAGAGTATATACGACTATGTTTCCTCAGAAAAACGTTCCTGTGCTCGCTTTTACGTATACCTTTGAAAGTACTCGAGTACAGAAAATGTATTTCAGATATAGAAGGTAGAAAAGTGTGAAAAAGGCTAAATAAGCCAAAAATGGGAATAAAAGGTTATACAGGGATGGGCATTTTCAGTTACCGCTAGAAAAACGCGATAGCTTGAGCTACCGTTGAGCTATCGCAGTGAAATTTTAGCACAATAGAGTAGAGACCATAGGACACCTATTCTGAAGTTTGCAACCCAAACGGCCACATTTTGGGTGAGTTGTGGAACACACAGTTTTTAGTGTAATTTTGTGACTTGACCCCCGTTATCTCAGGACTGGGGGACTATTCGAGAAAAACAAAGAATTTGGTTGTAGCCCCGACCCCAAACCCCAACATACTCAAAGGGCATCCAAATCGGCCAATGTATGACAGAATGGGACAACACCAAAGACCGGTGACCCCCCCCCCCTCAAATGCCACCCTCGATTTATCCTATGGGTGACGCCTAGTCACAAAATTACACTAAAAACGGTGTGTTCCACTACTCACCCAAAATGTGGCCGTTTGGGTTGCAAACTTCAGAATAGGTGTCCTATGGAGTTTACTCTATTGTGTTAAAATTTCACTGTGATAGCTCAACCGTAGCTCAAGCTATCGCGTTTTTCCAGCGGTAACTGAAGATGCCCACCCCTGTACGTACCGTATTTCCTCGAAATACCCCCCGGGGGGTGATTGTTTCATAGTGGTCCCGAGAGGGGGGGGGGTCAAACGAGGGGGGGGGTTATTATTTCACAAGAAAATTTTTGAAAACCAAGTACGAAATTGTCGTCTGAAACGTACGCAGACGTCGAAAAATGCAACAAAAACCGCCATTTATAAGGTTCTGTAGACTAATATTAGTATGTAGATGGTATGTACACTGTTCTAACGTGATTCCGACATTGTTTTAACGTGTGTTCTGCACTACGCAGAACACAAACTGCCATATTTGTGATGTACGTTCTCTTTACACTCAATTTGGGGGGGGGTATTTCGAGGGGGGGGGGTGATTGTTTCATAGTGGTCTCGAGAGGGGGGGGGGGGTATTTCGAGGGGGGGGTATTTCGAGGAAATACTCACTTTTACGTTTTCTCATGGATCAGTATTTTACTGACATTTACACATGTGAAAAAGTCAAAAACTTATTTCACGCTTTCCGACTCAGGGGGTGAGTAAAAAAAACAAATACTTTACGTTTATGTACACGTTGAAAAAGTTTGGTACTTTTAACAACTCTGTTGTAGTGAAGGGATTGTTTGATAACAAACTGAGCGTGCGGTTGGGAGTTTGTTGCAGTGCGGCGACTAACGATGGCAAACAAAAATTATAAAAAATCAAATTTTGACATTTAAAAAAATTACCTACTGCTGAAAAACCTTTTTTAACACGTTTCTAAAATGTAAACTTTGAATTTTGAAAACACGGGTTTATAAAACAGGATACTATGGTTCAGTTATTTACATGTCACATGTATTGACATGTACGTGTCACTCCAAAAAAATAAATATCCACAAATTCACCCATTGCCAGTGCCGAGCTCTGTAATGTGTGAAGTCAAGTGCCAAACGTCATGCAGAATGTCATCAATACAACTTTGTCAATTATAATGCAAAGTGTTGCACAAATTGGTCGAAATTTCACTATTAAAATCCTTCATTTTTTGTAAAAATTTCCCATTAAATTACTTGCCATCGTGAGTAGCATCAAAATTGTACTACTCATCATTACTTTATCAAGCATCAGAAAAAAATATAGCAAATAGAGCATAATATAGTCAACTCACTACACCAAGGACAAAATCAAGTGAAGTGTCGCTGGCGGTGCACAGCGTAGCGCCCCATTCTCAGGGACCACGAAGCCCTGATGCACCAACTCGCCCTGAAAGACACCCGTCTGCGCGGCGACGCAAAGCTACCACCCCCTGCTGCCGCTGCGGCAGCCCATCACAACCGCGGCGCGGCGCCGGGAAGCGAACTTGCAGTGTTCTACGTCCGCCCACATGTGAGTGTGTCGCCGGCGAAGGGCAGCAAGTGCATGGCGCGCACCACCAGCCTGGTGCCAGTCCAAGACCCTGTAAAAGACCCTGTAGAATGTTATGTGTCATGTAAAAGACCCTGTAAAGTGTCAGGTGTATCCAAAACTTATTCTCTTATGTTTTTGTATCCTATCCAAAAGTTATGTCCAAACATAAGATTTGGATACACATCACACTTTACAGGGCCCTTTACATGACACATGACATTTTACAGGGTCTCTCACAGGGTGTGGGACTGCCCCAGGACAGCGGCACGGGCACAACGGTGTGCGGCAAATTGCCGCCGCCGCCGCCGCCCGCTAATGATGTCGATTCTGGCTGCTGGCATAATGAGCCGGATGTTGACGTGAAGTCCAGCCAGACGCTTACTTCGTCTGCTGAGGATAGCCTCGACTTGAATCTTGACGTTTGATTATGAATATACCCGGCGGATCGCACAGTAAATATGCACAGAATCCTACCATAATTTAATGAATGAAATCTTCTGACAAATTCCTTAATTAATTGTTCCGTTAATACAAAAGATTATGATAAAAAACTGAAATTTTCGGTTCATTATTCAGATGGGATATGGTAAATTTCCAAATTCAGTGTGATGTCCGCCGAGTATATTTACTTTCACTTTTTGGTGATGACTGATGAGTCACAGTGAAGCCTCTGTTGATGAAATTTTATAGGGGGCGGCCAGTCTTAACTTTGTTACATAGGACAAATTAACAATTTGCCGGTTCCGTTTCTAGTCATGATGATCTGCTGCGAATTAGTGGTGTTGAAGTTGAAACGGTGTTGAGTGTGTTGAATGGTTGGAAAAGTATTTTAGTGACAGTACTTGGTCTTCGTACTTGGTTTATGTGTCTCAAGTAAACCCAGTTTTCTTGCCAATAACTATTTACCTAGGTAGGTATAATTACATTTTGTATACGTTTAGAATGCGTTGCAGTGTTGCGCTTTTGACCAATTACGCTTATCTATTAACTATAATATTTGCATCCATAAAATTGCACAATTAAAAAATATTTTTTTCAGTCAGCGACAAGTGCGCCATTCAAATCGGGAACGCCGTCGCCGCCAAATGACTGCCTCACCAGTTCAACATTGAGTGAGACCTCCTATTGATCGACTTTTTTTTGTTCTCAATTAGTTTTGCGACGATTTTAATCGAGTTAAATAATCAAATTTATTGCTTGTGCTTGAGATGTTAATGAAGATTTCAACTGAGCCTGCCAAAATCCCTTATTCAGTGTTGAATGCTTGCTGAATGCTTCTACGCTTCTGTACTGTTTTATGTATTTCATCTATGCATGGGAGTGCTGTGTGTTATTAATGCATTTCATTTTTGATGATTGTATTTATATTAGGTATTTCGATAATGCGGCGTTCATTTTATATTCACTATCGTAGTCAATGACAACTTAGGCACAAAATCGCAGTTTTAGAACAAGGTATACTCGGCCGACAGCACACCTAGTATGATAACCTACCATAATTTAATGAATAAAATCTTGTGATAAATTTCGTAATTAACTATTCCATAGTAACAACGAAATAACTATTATGACGAAAAATTTGCATACCGTATTACCTCGAAATACCCCAGGGGGTTTATTATTTCGCCAGCACAATTTGAGGGGGGGATAATTCGAGAGGTGGTCTATTATTTCTCCAGAAATTTTCGGAAATTCCCCATACGCAGACGTAGAAAAATCAAACAATTACATAGATGTTTATGTGTTTATAGGCATATATAACTGTATATACACAAAAACCCTTCCCTAACGACACTTAATCATCAGTTTTAACGTGTGTTCTGCATAATACAGATCACAAACTGCGGTATCTGTCATGTACGTTCACGTTACAGTCAATTTTAGAGGGGGTATTTCGAGGGGGGTTTATTATTTCCTCAGCCGAAATTTAAGGGGGGTATTTCGAGGGGGGGGGGGGTTAATTCAAGGGGGGGTTAATTCGAGGTATTACGGTAATTGAAAATTTGCATTGAAAAACGAAATTGCATAATTTGTGGTTCACTATTCAGATGGGTTATGGTAGGTTTTCATACTAAGTATGTTGTCCGCCGAGTATACTCGATTTTAGCATGAGTTATCTGTATAGTTTTCTACACACACCTATTTGAAACATATAGGTGCACCATCATTACTTGAATAAGCCCTCAACTAAATATATCAGATCAGACTTTAAATAATCCAACTCAATCTAACGGGAAGGTATTTAACACACCGTAAGAAATGAAAGCTGTCAATTAACGCTCCACAAGCAGAGATAAATTCACCCGGGCTAAATGATTGTAAAATGAATCCAGAAAAAATGGTGAACATTAGGGAAACATTTCTTTATACCAAATTAAGTGTGCTGTAGTCACAAATATTTATGCTATAATTCTGTTACATTTTTTTCACTTGCACATTTATGCATATTTACCTAGTCGGTGCATCTTTGATGCTTATCATCGGTTTCGCGTTAAATGAAGGATGTTGAATGAATGAAACAGTTTATTTTCCAGGAAATTCGGAGGATGGGTTCTACTGAACACAACTTTAAAGTAAAAAGTAGTAAAAACATCATAAATACCTAATTAAAAAGTAATACAAAAAGAACAACATAAGAACTGTCGTTCACCACAAGATCGCATCAGACAGCAATAGTGTATAAATAATTTTACAATATTCGGTATACTAGGTGGGCCGCAAAGTTTACGCCCAAAACTTTGCGGTCCGCCGAGTATAACCAACGGGATCGCTTTTGAAGATAAATAAGACTTATATTGCCTGTCAAATTGCGTTTGCTCTCAAATAAATTACATTATCAATTATTGCCTGGGAATCGACATAATGTGACGGGACGCGAATTTGAACTTAAAAACCAGTTCAAAGCGGAGGGCATAATGCATAATAAATACATCGGGCTCCCCACAGTGAAATAAATTACTGTTTAAACTAAGGTAGTCGATACCTATATAATGCATTGATCTCCATACACTGGTGATGGGAAAAGTTGGTTGCTAAAATGTCGGTCTAAACAGGCCATGGACGATATGGAATTGTTTTGTCTGCATTGAATTGAATCTGCGTACAAAATTGAGGTTGCATGTCCCACATATGGGATCAAAATTATCATCGGAATTGACCAGGTGCCAGTTCCGCAAAATGAGAAGTGAGAAGTGAAATGGCAAAGGCGAAGAAAAAGCGCAAAGGCGAAGTGAAATGGCAAGTGAATTGGCAAAAGTGAAGTAAAAAAAAAGAAAGTAATTTCCCTTCGCTTTTGCCTATTTCCTTCTCAATTCACTTGCCATTTCACTTCGCCTTTGCGCTTTTAATTCGCCTTTGCAATTTCACTTCTCAATTCTCATTTTGCGAAACTGGCCCCAGAAGGGGCGAATAATCAAAAATCGAATGAGTGCCGTAAACAATTCAACATTCAACTATTGGGCGTGCGAAGGTTTTCATCACGACACTGTACGACACGGTTGTCATCACGACATTCCTTATCAAAGTACCGTATTTCCTCGAATTATGCCCCCTTCCACAGAACCCCGCCCCTCCCCAAAAACCCCCACGTCTGAGCGAGCTGAGGAAAAATACCACCCCCTATCGAAACACCCCGGGAAAATGTAAATACATAATTTAAATATCCAATACTTGATGTATTAATTGCCGCTAATTTGCTTTAATTTGTGTAGATGGCGAAGTTTTCTGGCGAAATAATAAATCCCCTGGGGTTATTTCAAAGAAATACGGTATTTACCTACGATGCCTACAACAAGCCGCGGGCGCACCGAATCGAAATCTTTGCCACCACTGGGTAATGATCAGTGATTCAATTAACAGACCAAAAACACTGCCGTCCGCAATGATCGAAATAATTATCTTTGCCGATGGATAAGTGAAGCGTCGTACTCATGTAGTTTACAACGGAATGAACCACTCAAAAGGGTGCCGAAATCTCGTTACTTACCATTATCGCACGCTGTCGCTGAGCTCCTGTCAATTAAAGAAGTAAGAAAAGGACCTGAAAATGGCGTCGACGAGTTTGCTGGTAACTTTTCACACTTTTTCACACTTGATTATTCAAAGTGCTATTTATTTATCTGCATGGCACTGGAATTGTATAAGATCGACACATTTATAGGTCTTCTTGACAATTGGACTGGGCGCGGTTTATGCGGCACCGAAAGCGACCACAGCGTTCGTATTTTTACCTTTTGCTGGAAGAGTGAAACTTTGTGAAGTGAAACGTTAAGCGAATAGTAAAACGTTTACGTTTGAAACGTTTTAGATTGAGATGTGTTGGGATCACAAAGAGTTCCCCCATTTTGTTTGATTTGGGTGTTTGGCGGGAGATTTTTCAGATTTCCCAGCAGTTTTGTAATTGATGCCTACATTTTGGTACTTTTAACAACTCTTCAATGCGCATCAAGGATCTCGTTGTGTGAAGCAACGAGTTGTAATTGCAAACCTGCGCAACGCATTGCAAGGCTTTTCACCAAATCGGTTCAACATTTACTCTCCAGTTCACTCCACATAGTCCACAAAATTTAATCAAATCTAATTTAATCACAGAATACATCTAAATTCGCCGCACAGCTCGTCGGTGGCGCCTGGGGAGCGGGGCCAGTCGCCGCAGCAGCTGCTGTACGACCACGTGATGCGCGACTACAGCGGCGACGTGGCGCCCACCTTCGACGGCCGCCCCGTCGACGTCGTGCTCGACCCCACCCTAGAGACCATCTTGGACGTGGTTTGTCACTTTGTTGCATTTACGGTATTTCTTCAAATAGAACGGCGTACCTCCGTTAGAACGGCAGGTAAAAAGTTGATAAAAAAATAGAACGGCGCTTTTCTATTAGAAGAAATACGGTATGCATTGATGTTTTCGCTGCCTCACATTTCTGAGCGCTCTAAAAAACATTCGACAACACTTGCAGGATGAGGAAAAAGGAACAGTGGAGTATACGCAATGGTTCCTGATGGTTAGTGACGACGTACACAATGGGCCACACACACTAGTTTAGCATTGTGAAATGGTCGAGCATTTCTTTATGTGGCCACACAAGCTACTTTTCATGGTTCCAATTTGAAAACTCGTTGAAAAACTAAATGGCGACGCGAACGCAGATTGACGCTTCCACCATCCCGTAACTAATCACCCAGTCAGACTCAGCGCACTGGAATTGGGATGCAATTAAAAGTTTACGGAAATGATCAGTCCGCGAACTACTGTTTAAGGTGATCGACAAGATTTCGGTCTAGATTTCAAATTGGAGCCATGAAAACTAGCTTGTGTGGGGGCAATGGTTAAGTAGTGTGTGTAGGCACAACATGTCTGCAGTGACATCGACAGTGCGACAGTAAATCCCCCCCCCATTGCGCAGTGGTGGACGGATGACCACTTCAAATGGAACCCCGCGCAGTTCAACAACCTTGATGAAATCTGGCTGCACGCGTCGGACATTTGGCACCCGGACGTCACTGGCTTTGAAACGTAAGTTGCCTAAGCTGCATAGAGCGTGTGCGAGCGAAGTTCGACCAACCAAAAATAAATACACAATTCAATGGACGCAGTATTTCATGCGAGTCGACCATGGACAAGGCGAACACGTTTGCGCGCGTGAAGCACGACGGCTGGGTGAGGCTGACCATCCCGCAGAAGTGCAAGATCCAGTGCCCCATGCAGGTGGCTCATTTGTCGACCCATTTTGTGGGCGCCATGTCGAAAAACGTGGGCTCCACTGAACTACTCGACGAAACATTACACAAGCCATTGCACAAATTCAATTCGAACGTAAGAGACTGGTAAAGCGCTCGACACGGCGGGTGTACACAATTTCAACGCTTAGGGCCCACACACATCGCAAATTCGTGTCAACTGAATGTCAACTAGGTAATAAACACAATATTTTTAAAGCATCACACTAAACAAAAACAATGAAAATTGAGTGTATTAATATAAAAATAACTAGGTATGCTCTATCAGATAGGAAAGTTGAAATCGCATAAATACTTAACCAAAATTTCGTTGAATTTAGTGTACACGAATTTTGATGTCAACTAAATAGTTAGTATTTATGTGGGCCCTTACTCGCGTATGGGGCGCCTTACGCGCGCCTTACGTTCGAATTGAATCTGACCCCATGGCGGGTTCAACTCGTAGATATATGAACCCTGAACCTGAAGCACACTGCAAAAACCGAGCCTTTTTCGCAGATGAACAAGTTCCCGATCGGCGAGCACAAGTGCACCGTGCGCTACGTCAGCTGGATCCACCCCAACACCAAGATGACCCTGCGCAACTACGACGCCTTCGATCTGAGCAGCGACATCAATGCAAGGAATGACTGTTAGTGGCTGAGGGAAGACTCAGTGTGTAAATACACACTCACGGCAAATAATGTGCTCGTCAAGTGCAGTGAAATCGTCTGAAGTGCCTCTTGTGATCACACTTGAGAGCCCGATCATGCACGATTACCAGGCACTTCACGGCCCGTGATCACACTTCTGAGCCTGATCACGCCTGATCACCGATGGAATGCACTTCACCGACACTTCGCGAAATGCATTACTCAATTGTTTACGTTTAAAAAAATTGGAAATTCCTGTAGTGCATTGGATTGTCTGGGTGGGACTGTCTTTGTGAAAACACTTCACCGCTGATCACGACAGATCATCAGCACTGTGTTTGCTGTGTCTGCAAACGAAGTTGTTGTAAAAAGTCTAAATGTCTATCCCAAATGTGCAGTGTGGGATGTGACCGGAACGGACGTCAAGATGGAGTCGGTCGACTACAAAGTTGGATTTTTCGACCTGGTGCACTACTCGTTCACCCTCAAAAGAGACTTCAGGTATCGTTGATTTTTCGGTTATACCGTGAGAACTGATACAAAATATTATTGTACTCTACGGAATTGGCAAAGCGCCAGAGAGAAGTAGCACTGTCCTCTGCCAGTGCCACTCGGGGGTGGGGCTATTTAAGGATTATTCTGGGGTACCAATAGGGGCACAGTAACATTTCGAAAAGCGTAGCACGTCAGGATTAGCTGGCACACGCGATTTAGCGACGAGCGTCAAAGGAGCCTGGGGGAGCCCAGGCCCCAGACCCCGTAAATTGCCCTTTAAAGTTTCAAGTGTCATGCAAAGTGTCGAAAGACATGTAAAATACCCTTTTAATGGAAATGCACATTTACAGTGTGTTTTACATTACTTTTGACACTGCATGATATTAAACATTTTACAAGGCGGTTTGCAGAGGTTCTGGGAGCGGCACCGGGCCACTCTCCAAAAATGAGCTAGTCTCCGTTCTGAAAAACGGATTTCCGCAACAAAAAACACCTGTGAACCGAACGCAGTCCATCGGAGGCGGGCAGCGAAGACAAGGCAAAGGCCAGGGGCAAAACCACTCGCCGCAGGAGGACCCGCGACGCCGAAAACCCCCTGCTGTTCTAGATTGATCGATACTTTCTGAATACACGGACAAGTGTGTGCGTAGATAAATAGAGTTGTGATTGACGGGATATTAGGAGACATTTGATCGTCGATTTATTTAAAATTTGTCAATTACTTTTGGGCGTGAGAATTGGAAGATGTGTTGCTGTTTTTCAAATTATCTAACTGTCCACATCTCGTCAGTCACGCAGATTTGCCCAGGATCAGTAGTGTCTAAATAGTAGCAGCATTTTACCTTTGTTTTTTTCACAATTTTTATTGGGTGCACGGTGAAGGTAGGAAAATGTTAGGGAAGATGCAGTTCTCTAGTACCCGGTTCAAATAAAATACTTAGATTCATCTCGTGTTTTAAATAAACAATAAAACTAAAATGTTGGAACTCGCTCAGTCGATCTAAACTGCTTCCGCATCGGTTTCGGCACCATCCTTTGAGTCACATGAGCTTTGAGGTTTTTCCAGCTGTGTGCTAGATTTGGAGGAGATATTTAAGGGGTATATAGTTGTTACACCCCCTACTATACACAAGCAGGCGGGGCTTTGGGTCGCTGAAAATGCCAATTTTTTTGCAATTTCTGCTGTCCACAACAAGTTCAGCACCCACATGGTGATGGTACCACGAGTATGGTACAAGTTCCCCACGACGGATGCCACAGCTTTTCAGTGTGTCAATTTTGTGACATTGTTTTTGTCCATGTCGAGTTCAGCACTGAAATTTTGTGTCCCATTCACATCAAGTTCAGCAGCTGATGTTGTAAATTCACATTTATGTTAATGGACTGCATTAACTATACAAATACCATGCAGAAAATATTTATGTTCATCTCTACATATCAGAAGATGCTTCCCTGAATCTGACTACAAAGGGTGGCAGACAAAAAGGGGACTTTTTGTCACATTTCATTAGACACACAAAAACTTGGTTTACAGTGCTCTCTAGAGGAGGATTAAAGCTTTAAAAGAATTGTAAAGAACATTCCCTCAAAAGGCCCCCTGGCAAAAATAATGGCATCATTTCAAAAACAAAGATCCACCAGTTTTTACACATGTGTAGCAGATTGCCAACCGTTTGAAATCCAGACTGAAAAATTACCCTGCATTGCTGTCAACAGTTAAGTAGAGACAATTAGGTAAGTATGGCGCAATGTCTCAAATATGTATGCTATAATTATGTTACATTTTTCACTTGTCACATATGCATATTTACCTAGTAGGTGCATTTTCATGCTTATCATCCGTTTCGTGTTAAATGACGGATGTTAGATGAATGGAGCAATGTCACGTTCGTTACGTTCAATATAGGTAAGCTACCCTCTAATCTAATAGACGGTAAAACTATTGGCTTTCTTGAACATGACGAAATAAATATAAGGCATACCTCCAATAGAAGATATACCTCTAATATAAGGTACAATTGGCTGTGTGCCAAAACGCGTAAAATCGTAACAACAGTGGCGAAGCATGGCGGTCAATGATGAAAATGGTGCTGAAGGGCAGCAAGACAATTCTCTGTCAACTTGTATCAGGCCTGGTTCAACATTTTGTTACATTCCAATTCGGAAAAATGAATTGTGTTGTTGTTCACTGTTGTGTTTGCAAAATTTGACATTACAATTAAAGGTACCCTCTAATATAAGGTACCCTGTAATATAAGGTTTAACTTTGGCTGTAAAATGCTGAGTTGTTAGAAGTACTGAACTTTATTGAAAGTAAATGTAAATGTTAAGTATTTATTTTTTACCTACCTCTGAGTACAGAAAATGTAAAGTAAATTTTTTACTTTTACCCATGAGTTAACATGAATAAATTACTTTTGTCCTCAGTGTCCTTTGTTCTAAATGTGTTTTTTAAATAAATTTTGTCCCAATTTTCGCTTAAAATCACTAATTTCCAAACACCATCACCCTTGAATTCACCAGTTAATGTTTTTTGCCTATTTTGCAAGCCATTGTAAATACCGTATTTCCTCGAATTATCCCCCCCTCGAAATACCCCCGTCTGGAATGATGTACATCAGGTATGCACTGTACATGATGTATTTTTGACACCAATTTTCATCGCAGATGCACATATACGCTGATATGTATATTTATAGATGTACGTCTATATACCCGATATGTCCGAATATATCCTATATTCTCGCGTTTATTACCGGTTTTGGGTATGAAAACGCGTACTCTTAACTATGATATTCATGAAAATTTCTGACGAAATAATAACCCCTCCCCCCCTCGAAATACCCCCATCTCAAAATTTCCACTCTGAAAAAATAAACCCCCTGGGGGTATTTCGAGGAAATACGGTAATTTTCCCCATTTTTAGCTTATTGAAAAAGCTTTTATAAAAGCCTGTCTGAAGTTTTCTGTATTTGTAAAGGATGAAATGTAAATGTATTTACGCAGTACTCGGGTGTACGAAATTTTTCGAGTAAACGTAAATAAGTTTAAACAACTGTGGTAAAATGCCAACGAAATCAATTTAAGGCATATTTTACATTGGATGTAATACACTAATACAGTATCATCCGTTTTGCGTTAGATGAAGAATGTTTAATGAATGGAAAAGTTTCCTTCCAGAAAGTATCATGGGTTTCAGCTAAAGCGGCGTTTACACTGCAAAATGTGCCGACAATTCGAAAAGTGAAAAAGTTCCATAAATCCAGAATAAAGTTCCATATCTGCGAGAAAAAACAGGTCAGTATACTCACTAGTTAGGTGCACTCACATGCCAAATTTAAGATAAATCGGCCGTTTTGTTCCAGAGTTATAAGCATTTTAAAAATTTCACGTTGTCGGTTCGCTTTTTTTGATCGAAAAAATCTTGTTGTCGGCACAAGCTTTTGATTGGCGACAATGTGACATTGAGCGCTTGTCGTCACAAGAAAAAAAATGTTTTCATGTGAGCCTGGTTTTTGTGGTTGATTGTCGCCACGAGCTGCGAACGTGTTTTTTTTCATTTTTTGTGACGACACTGACTTTACCACAGTTGCTTATAAAAGTGTATGAGGGAGTGGTGTAGTGAGTGATAGGGGGGAATGCATATGCTGTATTACCTCGAATTATCCCCCCATTGAATTTATCTTCCTTGAAATACCCCCAGGGGGCAGTTCAAGACCATGTAAAAGACCCTGCAAAGTGTAAAATGTCATGTGTCACGTAAAAGACCCTGTAAAATGTCAGGGTTTATACTAGCTACATACTTATTTACCATATTACCACAAAATACCCCCATGGAGGTTTATTATTTCGCCAGAAAAATTTGAGGGGGGTTAATTCGAGGGGGGTCTGTTCGATTTATTATTTCAACAGAAATTTTTGTAACAATAGTAGTAAAAAGTTGGCATTTTCATACCCAAAACAGGTAATAAATGCGTCCAAACAGGATGTATTTGGATAAAAAAATGTAGATTACTACACAAACAAGTCTATGTGCAGCTGCAATACAAATAAGCAGTAAAAAATACATCATGCACATTGTATACATGATGTAAATCATTCTGGAGGGGAGGGTATTTCAAGGGGGGGTGTATTATTCTCACCATTCATCTTTTATATTTTAGTTTTTGTCACTTTTCCAATGTATTAGGGTGTAAACTATGTTTCTTATATGTTTTGCAATATCAGAAATAAATATTCCCATTCTGTTGTACGTTGGCCGATTTTGATGCCCTTCGAGTATGTTTGGGCTTGGGGTGTGGGCTATGACAAAAAATTTTTGTTTCCTCAAATAATCCCCCAGTCCTGAGATAAAAGGGGTCTAATAAAGGATAGTCTTTTTACATGGCTGATCTGGTCGCTAGAATTTGAAGGCCAATAACTCAACCATTTCTGGGCTGATTTTGACTGTTCAACACTTGGCAGAATGATCGGCACGACCTGTAGATGCCGTTTTTGAGGTTGGATTAGTGATTTTTGAAGTTCTGAAGTGGAAGTTTGAAGTGTTACAATGTTTTATTGGAAAGAGATGTTGAGATAATTTTTCCAGTATGAATTCTCGTCGTCTAAACTATATGATAGCATGTTCAGAAACATTTTGTGCATTGAAAAACTGGGTCAAATCGGCATAAAGGATGTTGACATCACTAAGCCGACCTCAAAAATGTACTCTACAGGTTGTGCCGATCATTTTAAATGTTGAACGGTCAGAATCGGCCCAGAAATGGACGAGTTATTAAGCTCCAAATTGATCGGCCATGCAAAATGACCGTGTTTTTATAGACCCCCCTTATCTCAGGACTGGGGGAATATTCAAGGAAAAAATTTTTTTCGTCAAAGCCCAGACCCCAAACCCAAACATACTCAAATGGCATCAAAACCGGTGAATGTACAACAGAATGGAATGCAGGAATGTGTAAATATTTGTATGAGATGGCAAAAAATAAGAAACTTAGTTTACACCCTTATAATATCTACCTACCATTCTATTGCTTCGTGTGCAGACCTGTGTGTAAAAATGTGCAAAACCTGCCTTTCCATTGGAATGATAAATGTTGGCACAATAAAATATAAAAACACGTTCACAGCTTGTGACGGCAATGTGCCAACAAACTGACACAAGACGCACACGACTGTCCGCATTTTTTCTCGATTTGTCGGTTCGGGTCTCGTTAACGAGACCCAAACCGACAAAAATAAAAAATGGCAAAATGGACCAAATAAAGTAGGAAAAAAACAGTCTTTACCCAGGTGTGTATTTATACACCGAATTTCCTCGAAATACCCCTCCCCATCTCGCTTCGCTGAGCGTCAATGAAATTCAACATCTTACTGAACAGCGAAGTGAGATACATCTTAAATATGGTAGAAAAACGGTGCACAGTGGGTCGTAAATATGTCAATATGTATAGTCGATGGACATATCATTCTACAAAATTGGAAAGTTATATTTTGTTCTTGTGCGGAGCGAACGAGAAATGAAAATATTAAAAAGAAAAAGGAAAATAAAAATGATAAGAAGGAAAATAAAAATGTGCGGTTCTTTACGCACTCGTTTACTCCAATTTTTGTGTGGATAGGTGCTGCAAATTTTTGATTATACGTTTACCTACGTTTAATCTAATTCATATTTAGAAAAGTTACATGCTATCGATTCATTTTGAAGAAAACTTGTTACGTTCAAAATTTTGAATTTGGAAAACATTCCCGCTTTGTATTTATTCAGATGCTGTCCATCCAGATGACGCTTGGATGGCATCATGCCAAAAAACTCAACTACACTTTGACGGGGGGTTTGAATTGTGCTGGGCACAATTGAATACCTAGTTTCACTCCGTATATATGCGTAAGCACAAGTCACCAAAACAGAGTTCTACGGGTTGGATACAGCGGGCATGATATGACATCATGCAACTCATTGTATAGTATCATGTACGCCGAGTATAACGTATTTATGTTTACGCAAAAAGTTGTACTTGAGTACTGAGTAAATACGTTTATGTATACTTTGAAAAATGTACTCACATTTACGCATACTTTTTGAAAGTACTCGAGTACAGAAAACGTATTACAGATAGACTTTGTTATAGGCTTTTACAAGGCATAGATGGGAAAAAATTAAGAAAAACGCAAAAATAGGAGAATTTTTTTTTCAAAAACAGCTGAAAGTAGACAAATAACCAGAGTTGTTCAAATACTGGTATTTTTGGAAAACGTAAACGTAAATACGTTTTCAAATTTTGGAGTCTAAATACTAAAACGTAAGGTATTTTTTAAATACCTGGGAATATGTAAAATAAAACGTAAATGTAAAAATTTTTATCAAGTGCTACCACTATCAGTTAATATAAAAACAGCGTTTTTACAACATTATCTATTTATGTTCCTATTATCTTCATTGACATTGATATTACCTATATTTTAAACATAATGATGGGATCGGGATATTGAGTTGGATCGGAACCTGTTGACATTTGGCGTCGTTGTCAACTAGTGGGTGTAGTTAAGTGTGAACTAGTGTGTCAATTCCTTAAGTGGGGAACTAAAAAAAACAACAATTTATAGGTGAGAGGTAATGACAAGTTGAATGGCGAGTGATAAGTAAAAAACGTAAATTTATAAGTGGCAAGTGGCAAGGTCACAAGAAAACACTAAAAACTTTTTCTCTTTTTACCTGCCTTCTCACTAATAAATTGATGTCTCTCTCAACTTTGACTTCTCACTGATAAATCGTTCTAGTTCTCCACTTGTGGAATTGGCAACCTCTTAACATTTAAGCATGTTGAACTGACCATATAACACTACATTTGTCAAATAATAAGGTTCCGTTCACATATTTTTTTACATTTTCGCTGGTACCTGGGTAATTGTGCCAGGAAAATGTAACAAAACATAACGGTATTTTTGGAAAGTGTAAACGTAAACGTAAGTATAAATACCTAAATAACCGTGTATTTCGGGTAAACGTAAATACATTTTTGCAACTCTGCAAATAACACATGAACTAGTGAATTTGAAGGTTAAAATGATCAAAAAGGTATGAAAAATAGAGATTTTTAGTGAAAGTTGGGGCAAAATTCCTAAAAAGTACACACTTTGACGTTTTATGGGGTAAAAAGTATTTTACTTGTGTTTACTCATGAGTAAAAGTAAAAAATTTACTTTACATTTTCTGTACTCAGGGGGTGAGTAAAAAATAAATACCTTACATTTATGTATACTTTGAAAAAATTTCATTTTATCACTGATAATATCTGAATAATGGTGCAAATTCTGCCAATTTACTGCCAACTTCACAAATCAAGCCTTACCAATAAATATTGTTATATTTATACCTTTGCACTTGGCAGCATAGTTGAAACATATTTACTTTTACTGGATAAATACATATACTCGAGTACTCAGCGGGGATGGAAAAAACGTTTTTTCAATGATTCCATTTTTAAACAAAACTGTTTGTTTTTCAAAAGCTCCCAAACCCATAGTTTATGAGTTTACATAAAAAGGTTTTATTAGACACATGGTAGTAATTTGTGATGTTATATATGGCCATAGAATGGATGTGGAGACATGGAATGACATTATAAGTGGTGATTTCTGTCAAATATATTTGTTTTTTGTAGACTTATGCATATCATCTTTTGTCAAATGTTCATGACTGCAAGTGAAGTTGGGCACAGAATAGTGTTTAAATTAGGTTACAAAAGAAGGTTAATACCATAGTTGTTAAAACATATTTACTTTTACTCGCTAAATACGTATACTCAAGTACTGAGTAAATACTTTTACGTTTCCTCTGAAAAAAGTTCCAGTACTTGCTTTTATGTATACTTTTTGAAAGTATGCGAATACAGAAAATGTATTCTTTTATATCATTTTTTGAAGGCACAGAAGGAAAAAATGGGAGAATATGCTAAAAATAGTGAAAATAGACAAAAATGAATATACAAGCCCATATATTAGCCAAAAAGTTGCTTAGAATATGCAAGAAGTTGTGAAAAGTTGTAATTTTTACTGAAAATTGGGGCGACATTTGCTCAAAAATACTCACATTTATGTTTTCCAGGAGAAAAGTATGTTTACTCATGTTTACTCAAGAGTAAAAGTAAATAAATTTACTTTATGTTTTCTGTACTCAAGGGGTGAGTAAAAAATAAATACCTTATGTTTACATATACTTTAAAAAAACTTCAGTACTTTTAACAACTCTGGTTAATACATTGGCAGTGACATTTCACACTGTAGAATTGTGGGGGCACTGTGGCTCTATATTGTATACTATGACTAGGGATGGCAAAATCTCAGAAAAAAATGAAAATAAGATGGAAAATTGAAGAATAAAATAAACTAAAATTCAAATTTTTGTAATTTTTTTAAGCAAAATTGTACTAAAATTCAAATTTTGTAAAAGTTTAGTAAAATTTTACAAAAATTTGAATGTTTGTAAAATCCCATATGAATAAAACAAATTTGATGAGTAATTCATTGATGGGAGGGGGTATAATTCAAGGAGGTAAGTAAACATTCGAACAGGGGGTATAATTTGAGGAGGTAGGCAATTCATTCAGGGACGTATCCAGGATTTTTGAGTGGGGGGGGGGCTGCTTGTTTACGGGGGCCGGCGAACGGGGGGGGCTCAGCCCCCCCCCCTAAATTTTTTCCCTATATAGGGACGGAAAGACGTTGTGGCGCTAGCGCCATACAAAGGCGCCACGCCATGGCGCTATTAGCGTTGGCGCCAGCGCCAGGAACCGCTTTATATGTATGTAAAAATGCATACATATACAACGAAATTCGCAAAAATGTGTTTATTTTCGAGGATATTGGTTTACAGGGGCCAATCCGCTGAAAATACAACGCATGGGGAAGAAATTGCGCGCGTGCGCGCAAAATTTTTAAGAAACATCGGAAAATATATATGAAACGTTGACTTTTCTGTGACTTTTTGGGTCTCACCCCGGGAAGGGGGGGGGGCTGCAGCCCCCCCCCCCCCGCCCCCCCCCTGGATACGTCCTTGAATTCATTCATGTGCATAGGGTACAAATATTGTATTGAATATCGGATATCTACCATTTTTTATATTGAATATCAATATGAAAAATTTTGAAAAAATATTGAATATCGATATCAAAAATTTTGAAAAATATCAAATATCGATATTGAATATTGACCATTTTTTCGATATATTGAACCTGTATTGTGTCCCTAAATTAAGTTACCACATGAAAATAAACCACATGAAAATACAATATGCCACTTGAAATATGCCTTGCTATACCAAGAGAAATTTCGATATCAAATATAGACAATTTTTCATATCAAATATCAACATCAAGGTTCCATATAGTATTGATATCGAATATCGAGTTTCAGAAAAATATCAAATATTGAATATCGATATCGAAAAGTCATATCATTTGAACCCTACATGTGGGGGATAGTTCCAGTAGGTATGTAATACCCACATGGGGTATAATTCGAGGAGGTAGGCATACTCGGCAGACATAACACCTAGTATGGTCACCTACCAAAACCCATCTGAATAATAAATCAAAAATTATACAGTTTTTCATCATCATATTTCATTTTTAACACACCCAGCTAACAGCACACTTAGTATGGAAGCCTACCATAATTTGATGAATACAATCTTGTGATAAATTTTGTAATCATTCATAATTTATTATTCCATAGTAAAAACTCAATATTATGACTGTATAATTTTTGGTTCATTACTCAGATGTGTTATGGTAGGCTTTCATACTAAGTGTGATGTCTGCCAAATATAATTCATTCACTTGGGGGGGGGGTAATTTGAGGGGGTGGGTAATTCACCTACCTTGGGGGTTTACATTCATGGGGGGGATAATTCGAGGGGATGAGTAATTCACACAGGGAGGGGGTAATTCAAGGGGATGGGTAATTCACATGGAGGGGATAAGTCGAGGGGATGGGTAATTCACGTGGTGTGATAATTCAAGGAGATGGATAATTCACGAGGGGATAGGTAATTCACGTGGGGGGGGGGATAATTCGAGGCAGTAGGTAATTTTTGTAAGTGGTAAGTGGTAAGTGTTTTTGCTAAAAATAGTGCAATTCAAATACTCTGTGAGTTACTTTATGCCGTACATTTTTCCTCGAGGAAACACTCCTGCAGTGTGATACGTCATAAATTTCAGCTGCTATCCAACTCGTTCCGGTGTGAAATACAAAAGAAAGAAAATAGGTATACCCGATGGACATCACACGTTGTATGGAAACATACCATAACCCATCTGAATAATGAACCAAAAATTATACAGTTTTCATCATATTTCATTTCACTTTTACTATGGAATAATTAATTGCGAAATTTTTCACAAGATTTTATTCATTAAATTATGGTAGGATTCTGCACATAAATACTTTGCGGTCCGCTGAGTATATGTGTCATGGAAAATTCGGCCGCGCTAGAACTTGTTCAGACGAAACGAGCGAGATATTTCCTGAATCTAAAGGCCACATTCGAAATGTTCGCCGCAATTGGTGAAATCATCTGCTATAATTTCCGCTTAAGATAAATAGCAATATTTCTGGCTCCGGTAACGCCACATATTCACTTGGAAATAGTAGCGTCAGCCCAGCATACAGAAAAATCTATCAATTTCTTAATTCTTTTGTGAAAAATCGGTCCTTAAAGTTTTCAGTTGACCATAGATATTCGAGTTTGATAAAAACGGTACATAACTCCTATCTGTTTGTAGAGTATCGTGTCTGCCGAGTATACCTCATTCCAAAAATAATCACCCTTGCCAATCCGTCCAAATGTTCGTTGTCGGTTCGCCCGGAATTCAACGAGGCTTTTTTGTCATATTTTCGTTGTCGGTTCGGTTTCTGTTGAACGAGGCTTTTTTGTCGGCACAGGCAAAATTTCTGTAAAATTTGTGCGTGGTCGTGACAAAAAGTCCATTGGCGACAAAAAAAATTTGCTGGCACAGCTCGCAGTGTAAACGCCGCTTTAGTAGTAAAAAACATAATCAATATATATATATAAAAAGTAACATTAGAAAAACATAACAAATAAAAATTTTCCAGTGTAGATATAGGTTTATCGGTGGCCCACTGGAAGATCGCAACTGGCAGCTATAGTGTAAATTTATTAGGGTGTAAACTAAGTTTCTTATATATTTTTTACGATCTCATAGAGATGCACATTCCTGTGTCCCATTCTGTTGTACATTGGCCGATTTTGATGCCCTTTGAGTATGTTGCGGTTCGGGGTCTGGGCTATGCCGAACTGTCTTGGTTTGCTCGAATAATCTCCCAGTCCCGAGATAAGGGGGGTCTATAAAATGGTGGTCATTTTGCACAGATTATCTGTACGTTGAGTTTGAAGCTTAATAACTTGGCCATTTCTGGGTCGATTTAGATCATTCAACAATTAAAATGATCGAAACAACCTGAAGATTCCATTTTTGCGGTCGGATTAGTGATGTCTAAATTCCGTATGCCGATTTGAACAGTTTTTAAACATGAAAAATAGTTGTAATAATACTTTTTAAAGATGGTTGTTTTGAACATGCTATCATATACTTTAGACAAAAATAATAAATCTGGCCCAAAAATTGTTTCAATATCTCTTTCCAGTCAAAAGTTACAGGACTTTAAACTTGCACCCCCAAACCATAAATATAAATTACTGCATGAAGAAAAAGCATGCAAATTCAAAACTCTATATCTCGGCCATTTCTTTGCCGATTTTCACCTATGAATGCTTAAAATGATCACAATGACCTGTAGATTTCATTTTTATGTTCTGATTATCTGTATGCACTGTTCTTTGTTGTAGTTGCACTACATTGCATTTATTCCCATGCATTTATTCTACAGTTGAGTAGGTTTTGGGTTCATGTCTGAACCCCTAAACTTTATGTTTCAGCCAAACCTTTATAAGTGGCTGCTTGGGTATGTAAATCAGTTCAGTCTTTTGACCTGTTCTCATTGATTTTGACTAATAAAGTCATTAAAACATCTGAGGACGTGTCGCACGGCGACGGTGCCCAAAAAATAAATAAACAGCACACTACAAACGCCTCCACTCCTCACCCTCGTCAGCATCCTGTGACCTTGGCTTCGCATTGCTGAGGCTCACATGTCAATCAGCACCTCGGGTACAGACTGTCATTGCTCTGAGCCCCGTGTGTGCAACATGGTGACCGTACTGGCTTGAAACTTCTTGAGCCTACGTGAACCCACCCACCCTGACTGTCTCACATTGACACCGGTGGTACCCCCCAAACCCGAACCTGCGGCATTGCTGAACAATGGCCCGCAGCCCGCGCACCTGTCCAGGCAAAGGAACGAGTGCGAGCGCGCCATCTGAGCGAGTCCACGACACAAAGATGTCAGAGGGACAAGACAAAATTGGCCCATCTGTGGCCAACGCGAGCTTCCAGCACCCAGTGACATTCACTGAGCGGGAGCTCAGCCAAAAAGCCAGCGACTGGAATGCCACCCGCAACAGGGCGGCACTAGTCAGTGCAATCGAATCAATCAACAAATGGCGGAAACCAGGATGGCCAAAAGGTGCAATCGCCAGCAAAGACGGCACAGAGACACTGGCCCGTCGACTCCTCAAATTGCTGGAAAAATACTTCCAGTCAGTGTCAGAGGACAGAATCACCATCGAAGACCCAGAATGGGAAGACACTGCCCACAGCAGCGATGAGGATTCCCTCGCCTACAGCCCATTGATTCAGCCAAGGATCCAGCCACGGCAGTCAACCTCCCCTGTGGCGTCCCCCACCCCATTCTCGGAACAGAAAGTGCAGACATCTGATCTGGCCGCAATGGCAACCATGTTCCAGCAGATGTTCAACCAACAACAGCAGCAGATGACACAATTAACCCAAATGATCGCCAACCACATGACATCAAGTTCCTCACAACCTCCCCGTCAACAACAGGATCCAAAGCGCAGTGACGATCCGTGGAATTGGACAACAGAGGACCGGTTGGAAATGATTTCAGAGTGAACACTGCTGCAACGAGTAATTGAATACATCGAAAACTTCGCAACTTGCCCAGAAGATGGCTTGCAGCCGTTTGGCAAAATCCCCCCACCCAAAGAGAGAATGGGAGTCGGACATGTCTCAACAGCAGCCAGCAAACAACTGAAGTTTGATGGCGACAAAAATAGTGAGACTGGGCCATTCAAATATTGGTTGCACATGGTAGCCCAGCAAGCAATCAGCGTCCCCGATTGCCAGCAACAATTCTTCTGGAACAAAGTACTCATGCAATGCCTGGAAGGAGAGGCCAAGAAGAGATACCGAGCGATCCGCCCCAATCGGAGGCATGACGTCCTCTATGTGATAGACAAATTAACCGGGATTTATCGACTGGAGCAGCAGCTGCACTCTGCCACGGCCTGGTACGACCTAAAGGCCATCCCAGGGGAATCTGTATCCGAGCTTCACACCCGATTATCCGAAAATTTCTACCACATCAGCGAGACCATGTCAGACCGTGTCTGCGAGCACATGATTGGCAAGAAGTTATTCACAGAAGTCTCAAAATTGGTGGTCCCAGCCTCCTGCTGGTACATGTGGGAGCAACGCTGGCAGGAGGAATGCTGCACCCTTGACATGGCCATCACCAAAATGGATGCAGCACGCCTGAATGTTGAGCAAATCAAGAAACAGCGCCAGGAAGGGCAGAAAGACCAGCCAAGCCAACCCCGATACAGTGGAAGCTGGCAGTCTGAGCCAAAAGTGCAAAGTGCAAAGAGTAATGACACCATGGGCATCAGAACAGCATTCGATCCAAAATCCCACAAAGGTCCTTGGTGCACTTTCCACATGCACCGAGGGCCGATGCCACATGCTCCAAACAAGTGCTACATCAACAGTGAATCCCCTGAGTACCAACCAGACAGGGCGGAAAGAATCAAGCAATCACTGGCACGCCGCGGGAAAACTGAAAATGATGCCAAGGGCAACATGGAGCGGAAATGCAAAGAGCTTGGCATTCCATTGCAACAAACTGCCAGTCGGTGCACAAAAGAAGACTTTGAAGAAGACAATGAGTCATGGGGCGACTACAAGTCAGATGACGAAGAAGACAAATGGCCAGGTCTCGAGGATTGGATTCCAGTAGTGGCAAGTGCCAGAGAAGGTACCACCCAAACACCCAAAACAAACCCCAACCCAATTGCCACGATCATGTTCATGGGAGTTCCAATAATTGGGCGCATCGACACGGGATGCAACATTGGCTTGTTCATTGAAGATTCAGTGCTGGAAAAGATCTGGAAGAAGGCAAATGTGGACACAGAACAAGAACGTGCAAAATTCCGCCCATACACAAATGGCCCTATTTCCACCTCGGGACACAGAATCGAGCAGGATTGCTTACGCGTATACGATATGAGAGTCAAGCATCAAACACCAGATGGCCAGTGGCACAGTGACATGCTTCCAGCAATTGTGAAAGTCATGGATTTCCTCCCAGCAGGACACCCGCTCTTGATCGGAGGAGTGGCAATTTGGGGACCACTGCAGATAGTGCGCACTGCCCACCATGAGCTGGAGAGGCTGTCACATGAATACACTGAGACAATGGCAAACCAAGTGGCACCCGTGAAGGCTGTTAGCAATGGCAGGAGTCCCCTGACCCAAGCCAAAGCAAAGGTGCCCAGCCCCAGGAATCACACCAGCTCCAGTCCACATACTCAACCACCTGACCACGAAAGTGCACCCCTATCGGGAATTGGCTGCATTGACCACACCCAGGCTGTCGGGAGAGAGGGCAGTAACCACAAAGGAGAACCCACTACCCCCAGCAGTGCTGTAACTGGGCTATTGAAAGAATGCAACCAATTACGCCAGATGATCAAAGTATTGGAAGCAAAACTGCAAGTGGAGCAAGAAGAGAAGAAGTTGGTGGCAATGCTCACAACCAACAGGGACAACAGTAGCATAAAGTGGTTGGGGCTGACCTTGCAGCAGAGACAAGCAGCAAATGGCTTCGCAAGCAGCAACTGTCAAAACCCAATGCATCCAGCTGGCACAGCACCCCACAATGAGGCGCCAGAACATAAGACCTCACACCCCAGCATCCCAACTGCAACCAGCTCACAAAATCACCACATACCGGGCTGTCCTGATCAGCGGCACCACTCTGGGGACACATCAGCAGGTTCGCCAACTATGCCATTCAATGGAGAGAGTCACCGCAAGAAGAAGCGCAAGAGAAACTCTAAGGCTGGGCGACAAGGCACCACGATTCCATGATTCTGTGATATGATTGATTTTTTTGTGAAATTGTTTTTTATTGGTTTTATCACTTTTCATGATTTGTTTTCTGTCAGTTCCCCCCAGTAGGGTGAACTTGGGGGGGACTGTTGTAGTTGCACTACATTGCATTTATTCCCATGCATTTATTCTACAGTTGAGTAGGTTTTGGGTTCATGTCTGAACCCCTAAACTTTATGTTTCAGCCAAACCTTTATAAGTGGCTGCTTGGGTATGTAAATCAGTTCAGTCTTTTGACCTGTTCTCATTGATTTTGACTAATAAAGTCATTAAAACATTTGAGGACGTGTCGCACGGCGACGGTGCCCAAATAATAAATAAACAGCACACTACAAACGCCTCCACTCCTCACCCTCGTCAGCATCCTGTGACCTTGGCTTTGCATTGCTGAGGCTCACATGTCAATCAGCACCTCGGGTACAGACTGTCATTGCTCTGAGCCCCGTGTGTGCAACATCTTCATGCGGTTATTTTATGAGCGGTAGGTGAAAGTTCAAAGTGCTATAACTTTTGATTGGTAAGAGATATTGAACTCATTTTTGTTTTAGATGAATTCTCGTTGACTAAAGTATATAATAGCATGTTAAAAAAATTATTTTTTTCATGTTCAAAAACCGGGTCAAACGGCATACGGAATTGAGGCATCACTCATCCGACCGCAAAAATGGAATCTTCAGGTTGTCCCGATAATTTTAAGTGTCGAATGATCCAAATCGGCAAAGAAATGGGCAAGTTATTAAGCTTGAAAGTCAATGTGCAGATCATCCATGCAAAATGACCACCATTTTATAGACCCCCCTTATCTCGGGACTGGGGGATTATTCGAGCAAACCAAGACAGTTCGGCATAGCCCAGACACCAAACCCCAACATACTCGAAGGGCATCAAAATCGGTCAATGTACAACAAAATGGGATGCAGGAATGTGCATTTCTATGAGATTTCAAAAAATATAAGAAACTTAGTTTACAGTAGGGTGTCAAATTTCCGTTTTCGTTTTCCGTTTCCGCCTTTCCGCAGGAAAATTTTTTACCTTTCCGTTTTCCATTTTCCGGCAGCCGAAAAATTTTTACCTTTCCGTTTTCCGTTTTCCGGCAGCTGAAAATTTTTTACCTTTCCGTTTTCCGTTTTCCGGCAGCTGAAAATTTTTTACCTTTCCGTTTCCGTTTTTCCGGCCCATTTTTCCGTTTTCCGGCTGAAATTTTTTTACCTTTCCGTTTCCGTTTTACCAGGCCATTTTTTCATTTTCTGGCTCGATTTTCCGTTTTCTGGCATTTTTCCATTGTTTTTCCAATCCGTATTTATCTTCAATTGGCTCATCCCATTGTGTTGTTTGTGTCTCTTGGAGCAGCATTGACAACTGGGATTTCAGGGTCAGTGAAACAGGTGCTGTGAACCCAATTGGGTCATATGCTGACACCAATAATTTATTCAAGCTTCGTCTGGTTGGTGTTGTGATGCTGTCAATTTGCAATTTTGGTGTTGATATTGCCAGCATGTCTGTTTGGTGATTTTATTTCATGCCCATTACTGCGACAATTTTATTCACCTTTGGACTCCTGTCGTTTTCTGCTATTTCATTCATGACTGATCTGGAGTTTGACAGCCATTCCCTCATTTTTGCAGATGCTGTCTGGCTTATATTAAGCAGTGCATTGTATCGGGCAAGGATTTTGGGTTTTATGCATTCATTTCATCCGACCCTCTCGCGTACTCGTAACATTGCAATAAATATCGAATTCACGACAAATCAACAAAATGTGCGCTTCACAGCAACAAATTCCCCCTTTAACAAAAACGGGGGTATCACTTGATTTGGGGGGTATATCTTTTAGGGGGTTTTCAACAACGTTTGTGCATCTAAAGCACTATCATTTTCACCGCCGCTATCCCCCTCCCCCTCAGGTTGAGCAAACGCTTCTTCAATCGTACAACCAAATTTTTCCGTAGGAGTTTTCACCAACATTTTCGGTTCCAAGCTACCATGTATCTCCCAATAATTTAGCCTATCTTCCAACTCTTTCACATGAGATTTCAAAGCAAAATTTTCATCACGCATAGCAGAAAATTCAGAAGAATCACTTCCCTCCTGTACGCCGGCGTTGACAGACTCTTTGAGTGCCTTGTAACGACGTTTCGTGCGGGCATGTTTTTGGGATGCAACCTCGAATTGAGCCAAGTCCGTCTGATGAGTTTCCTTGACAGTTTTGAGTTCGCTTTTGAGCTGCCTTTTGTCATGTTTGAGGGCCGAAATCTTGCGGCTGCAGACTTCCAACTGTCCGCGAAGCGATTGAATTTTCTGTATGTCGCAAAAGAAATCATGCAATTTCGTACACATGAACTCATGCATCATGCAAACAAGACATCCAACAGAAAAAATTCATGCAAAAAATGCATGCAAAACGACGGCGCATGCAAAACAAAAATAAACTGAGAAAAAACCCGATACGCCAGGCAGGCACGTCAAAAGATAATGATCGAAAGCCAACTAAAAGAAGAGAAGTGCGACAAACGTCTTTGTGGTGGTCCGAATCCATTTTCAACGTAAAATATTTGGCCGCGTAGTCGACAGGTGCAGACTGTGGCTGAACCGCCAAAAACTGTGGCTGAATGGCTGACGTCTTAGACACATGGCTGCCATAAACGGCGGTAGAATGAAAGTTGGGTTGAACGTTGAGGTTTTGCACATGGTTTCCCATCGAATTGCGTGCCAAAGGATTCATTTCAACTTTGTTTGGTATGTTGCCAACTCGGGTTACAAAGTTGGAGCACAAGTAACGTTTTTCTTATTGAATTTCAACTAGTAGGGAAACGTTTATCGGAAATGATATTCGCACTTCCGCCATAGATATTTACTCGATGGCACGTTGCTCTGTGGATTCCATTGGCGGTGGCAATTTCCACACAGCACGTTGTGGCACCGAAAAAGTTCCTCCTTCATGATCGAATAATAATAAAGTAGAATCGGAAACGGTGTTAACAATGAAAGGCCCATCAAATTTCGGAATGTTTTTCTCAATAGATAATTTTTTAACCATGACACGATCACCTGGGTTGAAAGTTACTGAATGTTGGGAATCAAATTTCTTTTTATAAAGCGCCCGATTTTTATCGCTTTGTGTACCGAGCGATCCGCCCCAATCGGAGGCATGACGTCCTCTATGTGATAGACAAATTAACCGGGATTTATCGACTGGAGCAGCAGCTGCACTCTGCCACGGCCTGGTACGACCTAAAGGCCATCCCAGGGGAATCTGTATCCGAGCTTCACACCCGATTATCCGAAAATTTCTACCACATCAGCGAGACCATGTCAGACCGTGTCTGCGAGCACATGATTGGCAAGAAGTTATTCACAGAAGTCTCAAAATTGGTGGTCCCAGCCTCCTGCTGGTACATGTGGGAGCAACGCTGGCAGGAGGAATGCTGCACCCTTGACATGGCCATCACCAAAATGGATGCAGCACGCCTGAATGTTGAGCAAATCAAGAAACAGCGCCAGGAAGGGCAGAAAGACCAGCCAAGCCAACCCCGATACAGTGGAAGCTGGCAGTCTGAGCCAAAAGTGCAAAGTGCAAAGAGTAATGACACCATGGGCATCAGAACAGCATTCGATCCAAAATCCCACAAAGGTCCTTGGTGCACTTTCCACATGCACCGAGGGCCGATGCCACATGCTCCAAACAAGTGCTACATCAACAGTGAATCCCCTGAGTACCAACCAGACAGGGCGGAAAGAATCAAGCAATCACTGGCACGCCGCGGGAAAACTGAAAATGATGCCAAGGGCAACATGGAGCGGAAATGCAAAGAGCTTGGCATTCCATTGCAACAAACTGCCAGTCGGTGCACAAAAGAAGACTTTGAAGAAGACAATGAGTCATGGGGCGACTACAAGTCAGATGACGAAGAAGACAAATGGCCAGGTCTCGAGGATTGGATTCCAGTAGTGGCAAGTGCCAGAGAAGGTACCACCCAAACACCCAAAACAAACCCCAACCCAATTGCCACGATCATGTTCATGGGAGTTCCAATAATTGGGCGCATCGACACGGGATGCAACATTGGCTTGTTCATTGAAGATTCAGTGCTGGAAAAGATCTGGAAGAAGGCAAATGTGGACACAGAACAAGAACGTGCAAAATTCCGCCCATACACAAATGGCCCTATTTCCACCTCGGGACACAGAATCGAGCAGGATTGCTTACGCGTATACGATATGAGAGTCAAGCATCAAACACCAGATGGCCAGTGGCACAGTGACATGCTTCCAGCAATTGTGAAAGTCATGGATTTCCTCCCAGCAGGACACCCGCTCTTGATCGGAGGAGTGGCAATTTGGGGACCACTGCAGATAGTGCGCACTGCCCACCATGAGCTGGAGAGGCTGTCACATGAATACACTGAGACAATGGCAAACCAAGTGGCACCCGTGAAGGCTGTTAGCAATGGCAGGAGTCCCCTGACCCAAGCCAAAGCAAAGGTGCCCAGCCCCAGGAATCACACCAGCTCCAGTCCACATACTCAACCACCTGACCACGAAAGTGCACCCCTATCGGGAATTGGCTGCATTGACCACACCCAGGCTGTCGGGAGAGAGGGCAGTAACCACAAAGGAGAACCCACTACCCCCAGCAGTGCTGTAACTGGGCTATTGAAAGAATGCAACCAATTACGCCAGATGATCAAAGTATTGGAAGCAAAACTGCAAGTGGAGCAAGAAGAGAAGAAGTTGGTGGCAATGCTCACAACCAACAGGGACAACAGTAGCATAAAGTGGTTGGGGCTGACCTTGCAGCAGAGACAAGCAGCAAATGGCTTCGCAAGCAGCAACTGTCAAAACCCAATGCATCCAGCTGGCACAGCACCCCACAATGAGGCGCCAGAACATAAGACCTCACACCCCAGCATCCCAACTGCAACCAGCTCACAAAATCACCACATACCGGGCTGTCCTGATCAGCGGCACCACTCTGGGGACACATCAGCAGGTTCGCCAACTATGCCATTCAATGGAGAGAGTCACCGCAAGAAGAAGCGCAAGAGAAACTCTAAGGCTGGGCGACAAGGCACCACGATTCCATGATTCTGTGATATGATTGATTTTTTTGTGAAATTGTTTTTTATTGGTTTTATCACTTTTCATGATTTGTTTTCTGTCAGTTCCCCCCAGTAGGGTGAACTTGGGGGGGACTGTTGTAGTTGCACTACATTGCATTTATTCCCATGCATTTATTCTACAGTTGAGTAGGTTTTGGGTTCATGTCTGAACCCCTAAACTTTATGTTTCAGCCAAACCTTTATAAGTGGCTGCTTGGGTATGTAAATCAGTTCAGTCTTTTGACCTGTTCTCATTGATTTTGACTAATAAAGTCATTAAAACATTTGAGGATGTGTCGCACGGCGACGGTGCCCAAATAATAAATAAACAGCACACTACAAACGCCTCCACTCCTCACCCTCGTCAGCATCCTGTGACCTTGGCTTTGCATTGCTGAGGCTCACATGTCAATCAGCACCTCGGGTACAGACTGTCATTGCTCTGAGCCCCGTGTGTGCAACATCTTCATGCGGTTATTTTATGAGCGGTAGGTGAAAGTTCAAAGTGCTATAACTTTTGATTGGTAAGAGATATTGAACTCATTTTTGTTTTAGATGAATTCTCGTTGACTAAAGTATATAATAGCATGTTAAAAAAATTATTTTTTTCATGTTCAAAAACCGGGTCAAACGGCATACGGAATTGAGGCATCACTCATCCGACCGCAAAAATGGAATCTTCAGGTTGTCCCGATAATTTTAAGTGTCGAATGATCCAAATCGGCAAAGAAATGGGCAAGTTATTAAGCTTGAAAGTCAATGTGCAGATCATCCATGCAAAATGACCACCATTTTATAGACCCCCCTTATCTCGGGACTGGGGGATTATTCGAGCAAACCAAGACAGTTCGGCATAGCCCAGACACCAAACCCCAACATACTCGAAGGGCATCAAAATCGGTCAATGTACAACAAAATGGGATGCAGGAATGTGCATTTCTATGAGATTTCAAAAAATATAAGAAACTTAGTTTACAGTAGGGTGTCAAATTTCCGTTTTCGTTTTCCGTTTCCGCCTTTCCGCAGGAAAATTTTTTACCTTTCCGTTTTCCATTTTCCGGCAGCCGAAAAATTTTTACCTTTCCGTTTTCCGTTTTCCGGCAGCCGAAAATTTTTTACCTTTCTGTTTTCCGTTTTCCGGCAGCTGAAAATTTTTTACCTTTCCGTTTCCGTTTTTCCGGCCCATTTTTCCGTTTTCCGGCTGAAATTTTTTTACCTTTCCGTTTCCGTTTTACCAGGCCATTTTTTCATTTTCTGGCTCGATTTTCCGTTTTCTGGCATTTTTCCATTGTTTTTCCAATCCGTATTTATCTTCAATTGGCTCATCCCATTGTGTTGTTTGTGTCTCTTGGAGCAGCATTGACAACTGGGATTTCAGGGTCAGTGAAACAGGTGCTGTGAACCCAATTGGGTCATATGCTGACACCAATAATTTATTCAAGCTTCGTCTGGTTGGTGTTGTGATGCTGTCAATTTGCAATTTTGGTGTTGATATTGCCAGCATGTCTGTTTGGTGATTTTATTTCATGCCCATTACTGCGACAATTTTATTCACCTTTGGACTCCTGTCGTTTTCTGCTATTTCATTCATGACTGATCTGGAGTTTGACAGCCATTCCCTCATTTTTGCAGATGCTGTCTGGCTTATATTAAGCAGTGCATTGTATCGGGCAAGGATTTTGGGTTTTATGCATTCATTTCATCCGACCCTCTCGCGTACTCGTAACATTGCAATAAATATCGAATTCACGACAAATCAACAAAATGTGCGCTTCACAGCAACAAATTCCCCCTTTAACAAAAACGGGGGTATCACTTGATTTGGGGGGTATATCTTTTAGGGGGTTTTCAACAACGTTTGTGCATCTAAAGCACTATCATTTTCACCGCCGCTATCCCCCTCCCCCTCAGGTTGAGCAAACGCTTCTTCAATCGTACAACCAAATTTTTCCGTAGGAGTTTTCACCAACATTTTCGGTTCCAAGCTACCATGTATCTCCCAATAATTTAGCCTATCTTCCAACTCTTTCACATGAGATTTCAAAGCAAAATTTTCATCACGCATAGCAGAAAATTCAGAAGAATCACTTCCCTCCTGTACGCCGGCGTTGACAGACTCTTTGAGTGCCTTGTAACGACGTTTCGTGCGGGCATGTTTTTGGGATGCAACCTCGAATTGAGCCAAGTCCGTCTGATGAGTTTCCTTGACAGTTTTGAGTTCGCTTTTGAGCTGCCTTTTGTCATGTTTGAGGGCCGAAATCTTGCGGCTGCAGACTTCCAACTGTCCGCGAAGCGATTGAATTTTCTGTATGTCGCAAAAGAAATCATGCAATTTCGTACACATGAACTCATGCATCATGCAAACAAGACATCCAACAGAAAAAATTCATGCAAAAAATGCATGCAAAACGACGGCGCATGCAAAACAAAAATAAACTGAGAAAAAACCCGATACGCCAGGCAGGCACGTCAAAAGATAATGATCGAAAGCCAACTAAAAGAAGAGAAGTGCGACAAACGTCTTTGTGGTGGTCCGAATCCATTTTCAACGTAAAATATTTGGCCGCGTAGTCGACAGGTGCAGACTGTGGCTGAACCGCCAAAAACTGTGGCTGAATGGCTGACGTCTTAGACACATGGCTGCCATAAACGGCGGTAGAATGAAAGTTGGGTTGAACGTTGAGGTTTTGCACATGGTTTCCCATCGAATTGCGTGCCAAAGGATTCATTTCAACTTTGTTTGGTATGTTGCCAACTCGGGTTACAAAGTTGGAGCACAAGTAACGTTTTTCTTATTGAATTTCAACTAGTAGGGAAACGTTTATCGGAAATGATATTCGCACTTCCGCCATAGATATTTACTCGATGGCACGTTGCTCTGTGGATTCCATTGGCGGTGGCAATTTCCACACAGCACGTTGTGGCACCGAAAAAGTTCCTCCTTCATGATCGAATAATAATAAAGTAGAATCGGAAACGGTGTTAACAATGAAAGGCCCATCAAATTTCGGAATGTTTTTCTCAATAGATAATTTTTTAACCATGACACGATCACCTGGGTTGAAAGTTACTGAATGTTGGGAATCAAATTTCTTTTTATAAAGCGCCCGATTTTTATCGCTTTGTGTGCGGGCTATTTGACGAGTCGCCTGTGGGTCTAATTTCCTCGAAGCAGAGAAGAATAGGTTCCAATGTGGCAAATGGCCAAAAACAATATAAAATGGGCAACATCCGGTCATGCGGTTCATGGCCATGTTGCAGCGTAAAGTTGCAAGTGGCAAAAGTGTCCACCATTTTTGTGTTGGAAATTCGTGAGTGCAAAACAATAAAGCTTCTCGCAAAGAACGATTTGCTCGCTCCACCAAACCATTGGCAGATGGGTTATTTGTCATAATCGTACTGTGAGTTACGCCAAATCCTTGACATAATAAACGAACATCATGATTCACAAATTCGGTGCCTCGATCTGTAACGATGGCACGTGGGGCACCGCAAAACATGAATACATTGTTGTATAATACTCTAGAAATACATGTCGCTGACAGTGATTGGACACAAGCCGTTATCATATATCTGGACAATGAATCGACAGCAACAAAAATCTTCCGTTTTGAGGTTTTGTCATAATGCATTGTATCCAAATGAAAAACGTCAAAAGGTTGGGTTGGCGTAATTACGTCACCTAGAGGACCGGAATTTGTTCGATGAGATTTCAGTGTAAGACACTCTGAACATTGTTGGCAGAATTCCAAAATGTCCTGTTTCATACCGGGCCAAGCAAAGTATTGACACAAAAGTTCAAGGGTTCTAGCCTGTCCGCCGTGGCTAGCGTATACTCCCAAATGTGCTTGAATTAGACATGCATGTTGCCATGACTTCGGAGGCCATATTGATAAATGCTTAGAGTGAACTGGTGCCCGAAAATAAAGAATTCCGTCGATTAAATAAGCATCTGACATGTAATCTGGATCTGTCTGTAAACACGAAATGATGTGAACCAAATAATCATCTGATTGTTGAATATGTTTCCAATTGAGGTCTGTGTGGGTAGACAAAATGGCTTCTGCCCTGGCACCACAACCTTTCAAAGAATACCCGACCACTAATTCTGAAGGTTTTTCCAATTCATTTTCACCAAATTCGTTTTCTGAAATCGGGTTTCGCGACAATGCATCAGCAACAGAATTTTGAATGCCAGGACGATGAATGAAGGTAGTTACCTTATCCTGGACGAAGATTGCCCAACGGGCCAATTTTGAATGATGCGGGCTGCGTAAAACTTGTTGTATTCCGGAATTGTCCGTGATAACCGTAACTTTTTGTCCTTCCACATAATCGGCAAATCGGCGCAGCGCCCAACAAATACACAGAGCTTCTAAAGATGCTGCAGAATAAGTAGTATGTGGATGAGACAACCTCTTGGAAATGTATGATATGGGATGTAATTTGCCATCGTCACCATATTGTGAAAGTACCGCCCCCAAACCAAAACCACTGGCGTCAGTTTCCAAAATGAAACCACGGGGATCGTCGAAAACTGGGTGAGCCAAAACAGGTGATGTGGACAATAAATATTTGAGTGTATCCCAAGATGTCAACATATCCTCAGTCCATTCAAACGGGGTTGTCCCGTTCTTGGGAACATGACCCTTCAAAACTGCATAGAGAGGGGCTGAAATCCGGCTAAAGTTCGGGATGAAATGAGAATAGTATATACACTTTCCCAAGAAACGCCTTAAAGCCTGTTTGTCATGAACTTTGGGTTGTTCCATGACAGCCTTGTATCTTGCCGGCGCCGGTGAAATCCCAGTTTGTGAGATATGATGTCCCAGATACTTCAGCTCGGAAGCGAAAAACTTGCATTTAGCCGGTTGTATTTTGAGATTTGCCCAGCGAAGCCGTTCAAACAACTTTCTCAAATGCACAAAATGTTCATCAATAGAAAAACTACTGCACAAAATGTCGTCTATATAAGCGCGAACCCACGGCGCTGCGGGGTCTTCATTCAACCCTGCTAGTAATATGGCCATGAGTCTCTGGAAAGACGCTCCAGCGTTCACTGTACCGAATGGAAGCCTAGTATATCTGAACTGTCCGAGGCTGCACACAAACGAGGTTCTCTCCATGGTGTCCTCGTCCGCCAACGGGACATTGTAATAACCGTGTCAGATGTCTAAAGCAGAAAAAACCTTCCGCCCGGAGAATTCAGATAACAACTCTGCAATTCGTGGAAGTGGATACGAGTCTATTTTAGTGATTAAATTGACCAATTTAAAGTCCACGCAAAATCTGAAATCAGATGTTCCTTTTGGGGCTATTGTAATTGGCGATGCCCAAGGGCCATTCGACGGCTGAATTATTCCCTCTTTTAACATGGAAGCTATAGTTTTGTGAATGAATGGACGCCTGCTCCTGGCTTCGTATCGAGCAGCCTGTTTAATTGGTGGTTGCGCCGGATCGGTGATGATTTTGTGAGAAATCAATGGCGTATTCCCCACATCATAGTCGGCACAACTGAAAACGTCGTGATATTCAGCAATTAACCCATAAAATTTCTGTTTCTGCTCAGATGAAAGAGGGAGCTGTATATCATTCTTTAATTTGTCCCAGACAAATGTCGCACGTTCGAGGGGAGTTTCAGGATCTTTATCTGGACCCTGGTCATTTTCCGCGACACCCTCGTAGACCCCACCACTGGGCGGGTTAGGCAAAGTGATTGAAGGCGCGAGGATCTGTCCGCTTCCAGGAAGCAGGGCATTATCCTTCAACAATGTGCTGGGAAAAATGCCAAATGCCGCCGAAAAATCATTTCTTGCAAAAATTTTCGAAAAATGTTCGCCGGGATAATGGAAGCATTTGGAATGATACACATCATAATGCATTAACGGTTTTCCTTCTGGTATTTCCACAGGATATGGATTCGAATTGAATAGGGCCACATTGAACTTTTGGCACCCCTGGATCGGCACTGTGATGTTGTACATCGAAATTCCATTAAAGGGTACATCTACATTTGAGCAGACTAGATAACAATTATTCCAAATTATTGGATCCACTTCAGATGGGCGATCGGGCATGGAAATCATTCTGGACAACATTCCATGAGCTGGAACGAAAATCGGTTTTGTGGACATCACTAATTTGGAATACACTGAATGAAATTGATTTTCATTATCTTCCACCTGTTTCACAACCTCGGGATGATCAAGGGGTGGTTTTGCATCGCATTTTTGGTCGAGTACCAACGGAATCAACCATGTCAACTTCAAAAATGGCATTATGTCAGTGCCCAGAAGTATTTCGGTCAACGCCGAAGCGTTGTGATTGACCAAAAATGTGGCTAACACTTTACGTCGAACGCGGTCGATTGGACTCAAATGGTCAACTAATAGGGATATTTCAGATAACTCTCCTTCTTTTGTGTGTCCGTTCACTGTATCCAATGAAACTTTTGATGTTGTCAAACGATTTTCATAGTCCATTTTTGCCTGAGAAGCTATCTTTTGGAACAGTGATAATGGTAACAAAGATCTCGTGCAACCACTGTCTAATAGTACTCTGCAAGGTACACCTTCAATATTCACAGTCGCGTAAACCAAAGGGCCGTTCGTCGATTTAATGACAATACACATGCGTTGATTTACTCCCACCACACTATGGGCAGAAATTCCACCGTTCGAAGAGAAAGTGCCAAATTCATGAGCAGCGTATCGTTGATTATTACATAATTGTCCAGAAATGATATCATCACCAGTAAAATCAGAAATTTGTGTTGAAGAAACATCTCGGGGCAATTCATTTACTTTTGCAATCATGTCAGACGATTCATTCACTTTTGTCGTGATCGCGCCCAAAGATGTCGTCGAAAAACTCTCCGACTTTCGCATCACACGTTTCTGAGAAAGTATTGGAAGTGCATGAACGAAATTGGATCTCCAACTTGCAAACAAACCAGGATTGTCACTGTATAATTGAGAAATGCGGTGATGAAACTCATTCACGTAGGCACTACAGGGGTCCTGCTCATTGACACTTTCATGAACACATTCAAGTTGCTCTTCGACATAACCATCACAAACAACGTTTTCATCAAAATTAGGATCATTGCATTTTTTATCCACTTCTGCCGCAGCTTTGGCTGCCGGAAATGATCGTGGAACTGTGGCATCATGAGTTTGCTGCGGGCCGAATCTTCTAACTTGGCCATACCCCTCAGACTTATTTGTGGTAGTGATGTTCAAAGGTGCTTGGCTGCCACTACCTGGCTGGGGGAAATCAGTGTATAAATCTTATATTAAGCAGTGCATTGTATCGGGCAAGGATTTTGGGTTTTATGCATTCATTTCATCCGACCCTCTCGCGTACTCGTAACATTGCAATAAATATCGAATTCACGACAAATCAACAAAATGTGCGCTTCACAGCAACAAATTCCCCCTTTAACAAAAACGGGGGTATCACTTGATTTGGGGGGTATATCTTTTAGGGGGTTTTCAACAACGTTTGTGCATCTAAAGCACTATCATTTTCACCGCCGCTATCCCCCTCCCCCTCAGGTTGAGCAAACGCTTCTTCAATCGTACAACCAAATTTTTCCGTAGGAGTTTTCACCAACATTTTCGGTTCCAAGCTACCATGTATCTCCCAATAATTTAGCCTATCTTCCAACTCTTTCACATGAGATTTCAAAGCAAAATTTTCATCACGCATAGCAGAAAATTCAGAAGAATCACTTCCCTCCTGTACGCCGGCGTTGACAGACTCTTTGAGTGCCTTGTAACGACGTTTCGTGCGGGCATGTTTTTGGGATGCAACCTCGAATTGAGCCAAGTCCGTCTGATGAGTTTCCTTGACAGTTTTGAGTTCGCTTTTGAGCTGCCTTTTGTCATGTTTGAGGGCCGAAATCTTGCGGCTGCAGACTTCCAACTGTCCGCGAAGCGATTGAATTTTCTGTATGTCGCAAAAGAAATCATGCAATTTCGTACACATGAACTCATGCATCATGCAAACAAGACATCCAACAGAAAAAATTCATGCAAAAAATGCATGCAAAACGACGGCGCATGCAAAACAAAAATAAACTGAGAAAAAACCCGATACGCCAGGCAGGCACGTCAAAAGATAATGATCGAAAGCCAACTAAAAGAAGAGAAGTGCGACAAACGTCTTTGTGGTGGTCCGAATCCATTTTCAACGTAAAATATTTGGCCGCGTAGTCGACAGGTGCAGACTGTGGCTGAACCGCCAAAAACTGTGGCTGAATGGCCGACGTCTTAGACACATGGCTGCCATAAACGGCGGTAGAATGAAAGTTGGGTTGAACGTTGAGGTTTTGCACATGGTTTCCCATCGAATTGCGTGCCAAAGGATTCATTTCAACTTTGTTTGGTATGTTGCCAACTCGGGTTACAAAGTTGGAGCACAAGTAACGTTTTTCTTATTGAATTTCAACTAGTAGGGAAACGTTTATCGGAAATGATATTCGCACTTCCGCCATAGATATTTACTCGATGGCACGTTGCTCTGTGGATTCCATTGGCGGTGGCAATTTCCACACAGCACGTTGTGGCACCGAAAAAGTTCCTCCTTCATGATCGAATAATAATAAAGTAGAATCGGAAACGGTGTTAACAATGAAAGGCCCATCAAATTTCGGAATGTTTTTCTCAATAGATAATTTTTTAACCATGACACGATCACCTGGGTTGAAAGTTACTGAATGTTGGGAATCAAATTTCTTTTTATAAAGCGCCCGATTTTTATCGCTTTGTGTGCGGGCTATTTGACGAGTCGCCTGTGGGTCTAATTTCCTCGAAGCAGAGAAGAATAGGTTCCAATGTGGCAAATGGCCAAAAACAATATAAAATGGGCAACATCCGGTCATGCGGTTCATGGCCATGTTGCAGCGTAAAGTTGCAAGTGGCAAAAGTGTCCACCATTTTTGTGTTGGAAATTCGTGAGTGCAAAACAATAAAGCTTCTCGCAAAGAACGATTTGCTCGCTCCACCAAACCATTGGCAGATGGGTTATTTGTCATAATCGTACTGTGAGTTACGCCAAATCCTTGACATAATAAACGAACATCATGATTCACAAATTCGGTGCCTCGATCTGTAACGATGGCACGTGGGGCACCGCAAAACATGAATACATTGTTGTATAATACTCTAGAAATACATGTCGCTGACAGTGATTGGACACAAGCCGTTATCATATATCTGGACAATGAATCGACAGCAACAAAAATCTTCCGTTTTGAGGTTTTGTCATAATGCATTGTATCCAAATGAAAAACGTCAAAAGGTTGGGTTGGCGTAATTACGTCACCTAGAGGACCGGAATTTGTTCGATGAGATTTCAGTGTAAGACACTCTGAACATTGTTGGCAGAATTCCAAAATGTCCTGTTTCATACCGGGCCAAGCAAAGTATTGACACAAAAGTTCAAGGGTTCTAGCCTGTCCGCCGTGGCTAGCGTATACTCCCAAATGTGCTTGAATTAGACATGCATGTTGCCATGACTTCGGAGGCCATATTGATAAATGCTTAGAGTGAACTGGTGCCCGAAAATAAAGAATTCCGTCGATTAAATAAGCATCTGACATGTAATCTGGATCTGTCTGTAAACACGAAATGATGTGAACCAAATAATCATCTGATTGTTGAATATGTTTCCAATTGAGGTCTGTGTGGGTAGACAAAATGGCTTCTGCCCTGGCACCACAACCTTTCAAAGAATACCCGACCACTAATTCTGAAGGTTTTTCCAATTCATTTTCACCAAATTCGTTTTCTGAAATCGGGTTTCGCGACAATGCATCAGCAACAGAATTTTGAATGCCAGGACGATGAATGAAGGTAGTTACCTTATCCTGGACGAAGATTGCCCAACGGGCCAATTTTGAATGATGCGGGCTGCGTAAAACTTGTTGTATTCCGGAATTGTCCGTGATAACCGTAACTTTTTGTCCTTCCACATAATCGGCAAATCGGCGCAGCGCCCAACAAATACACAGAGCTTCTAAAGATGCTGCAGAATAAGTAGTATGTGGATGAGACAACCTCTTGGAAATGTATGATATGGGATGTAATTTGCCATCGTCACCATATTGTGAAAGTACCGCCCCCAAACCAAAACCACTGGCGTCAGTTTCCAAAATGAAACCACGGGGATCGTCGAAAACTGGGTGAGCCAAAACAGGTGATGTGGACAATAAATATTTGAGTGTATCCCAAGATGTCAACATATCCTCAGTCCATTCAAACGGGGTTGTCCCGTTCTTGGGAACATGACCCTTCAAAACTGCATAGAGAGGGGCTGAAATCCGGCTAAAGTTCGGGATGAAATGAGAATAGTATATACACTTTCCCAAGAAACGCCTTAAAGCCTGTTTGTCATGAACTTTGGGTTGTTCCATGACAGCCTTGTATCTTGCCGGCGCCGGTGAAATCCCAGTTTGTGAGATATGATGTCCCAGATACTTCAGCTCGGAAGCGAAAAACTTGCATTTAGCCGGTTGTATTTTGAGATTTGCCCAGCGAAGCCGTTCAAACAACTTTCTCAAATGCACAAAATGTTCATCAATAGAAAAACTACTGCACAAAATGTCGTCTATATAAGCGCGAACCCACGGCGCTGCGGGGTCTTCATTCAACCCTGCTAGTAATTGGCCATGAGTCTCTGGAAAGACGCTCCAGCGTTCACTGTACCGAATGGAAGCCTAGTATATCTGAACTGTCCGAGGCTGCACACAAACGAGGTTCTCTCCATGGTGTCCTCGTCCGCCAACGGGACATTGTAATAACCGTGTCGGATGTCTAAAGCAGAAAAAACCTTCCGCCCGGAGAATTCAGATAACAACTCTGCAATTCGTGGAAGTGGATACGAGTCTATTTTAGTGATTAAATTGACCAATTTAAAGTCCACGCAAAATCTGAAATCAGATGTTCCTTTTGGGGCTATTGTAATTGGCGATGCCCAAGGGCCATTCGACGGCTGAATTATTCCCTCTTTTAACATGGAAGCTATAGTTTTGTGAATGAATGGACGCCTGCTCCTGGCTTCGTATCGAGCAGCCTGTTTAATTGGTGGTTGCGCCGGATCGGTGATGATTTTGTGAGAAATCAATGGCGTATTCCCCACATCATAGTCGGCACAACTGAAAACGTCGTGATATTCAGCAATTAACCCATAAAATTTCTGTTTCTGCTCAGATGAAAGAGGGAGCTGTATATCATTCTTTAATTTGTCCCAGACAAATGTCGCACGTTCGAGGGGAGTTTCAGGATCTTTATCTGGACCCTGGTCATTTTCCGCGACACCCTCGTAGACCCCACCACTGGGCGGGTTAGGCAAAGTGATTGAAGGCGCAAGGATCTGTCCGCTTCCAGGAAGCAGGGCATTATCCTTCAACAATGTGCTGGGAAAAATGCCAAATGCCGCCGAAAAATCATTTCTTGCAAAAATTTTCGAAAAATGTTCGCCGGGATAATGGAAGCATTTGGAATGATACACATCATAATGCATTAACGGTTTTCCTTCTGGTATTTCCACAGGATATGGATTCGAATTGAATAGGGCCACATTGAACTTTTGGCACCCCTGGATCGGCACTGTGATGTTGTACATCGAAATTCCATTAAAGGGTACATCTACATTTGAGCAAACTAGATAACAATTATTCCAAATTATTGGATCCACTTCAGATGGGCGATCGGGCATGGAAATCATTCTGGACAACATTCCATGAGCTGGAACGAAAATCGGTTTTGTGGACATCACTAATTTGGAATACACTGAATGAAATTGATTTTCATTATCTTCCACCTGTTTCACAACCTCGGGATGATCAAGGGGTGGTTTTGCATCGCATTTTTGGTCGAGTACCAACGGAATCAACCATGTCAACTTCAAAAATGGCATTATGTCAGTGCCCAGAAGTATTTCGGTCAACGCCGAAGCGTTGTGATTGACCAAAAATGTGGCTAACACTTTACGTCGAACGCGGTCGATTGGACTCAAATGGTCAACTAATAGGGATATTTCAGATAACTCTCCTTCTTTTGTGTGTCCGTTCACTGTATCCAATGAAACTTTTGATGTTGTCAAACGATTTTCATAGTCCATTTTTGCCTGAGAAGCTATCTTTTGGAACAGTGATAATGGTAACAAAGATCTCGTGCAACCACTGTCTAATAGTACTCTGCAAGGTACACCTTCAATATTCACAGTCGCGTAAACCAAAGGGCCGTTCGTCGATTTAATGACAATACACATGCGTTGATTTACTCCCACCACACTATGGGCAGAAATTCCACCGTTCGAAGAGAAAGTGCCAAATTCATGAGCAGCGTATCGTTGATTATTACATAATTGTCCAGAAATGATATCATCACCAGTAAAATCAGAAATTTGTGTTGAAGAAACATCTCGGGGCAATTCATTTACTTTTGCAATCATGTCAGACGATTCATTCACTTTTGTCGTGATCGCGCCCAAAGATGTCGTCGAAAAACTCTCCGACTTTCGCATCACACGTTTCTGAGAAAGTATTGGATCGAGAAAATTCAATCGCTTCGCGGACAGAAAATTCAATCGCTTCGCGGACAGTTGGAAGTCTGCAGCCGCAAGATTTCGGCCCTCAAACATGACAAAAGGCAGCTCAAAAGCGAACTCAAAACTGTCAAGGAAACTCATCAGACGGACTTGGCTCAATTCGAGGTTGCATCCCCCAGGTCGTCCACCACTTTTGCAGATGCTGTCTGGCTTATATTAAGCAGTGCATTGTATCGGGCAAGGATTTTGGGTTTTATGCATTCATTTCATCCGACCCTCTCGCGTACTCGTAACATTGCAATAAATATCGAATTCACGACAAATCAACAAAATGTGCGCTACACAGCCGTAACTGTTGGGGTGGTGGGTTTCATAAACTCCGCGAAATATTCTTCGATGGTGCGAATCAAGCGTGCCATGGGGATTTTTTGAGCCAAAAACTGTTTTTTGAAATTAGCCATCACAAATTTATCGAATCGTGACGAATCATATCGAGCCCAAAATTTTGCAGCTACAATCCCCTCAATCAAGTCGCGGGAATGGCTAACAGTAAGCTTCAAATCGAGTGGGATTTTGGCCAATAAGCGAATGTAAAATTCAGACAATGTTTCGGTGCGATTCATGGCCGCGTGATCCCATTCTACCATGGTGTAACTTGACGATTTGTCCTAAAAGACGTCCGAAAGTGAAGACAAAACATCGTCATACGCAGGTGAAGTTTCCGGAGTGAACAGCGTGACAAATACTTTATATGCTTCTCCAGCCAACTTCGTAGCAAAAACATCTCTCCAATAATGAGCCAAAAGTGGTGTGTTCGAAATTGAACTTGCAGTTGTCATTACGTGACGTTTCCACTCTGAAAATTTCACAACATCATTTTTATCTTTGAAGACCGGGATTTTGTCAAGCAAATGCGATTTTACCATCATCCATTGATGTAAAACATCCAACTGCGTGCCCTTCGCCATTGCTTGTGGGGCCTTGGAAAGATCATATAAATGCCATGGATCTGAATTCACACTGTTTTGAGGGATGGATTCCTGATTTTTGTTCTCTAAAGTGCGATTTTCATCAATCAAATCTGCAGGGCATACCGGCGGCGATGGCAATACATTTTGGGTTGACGGCAATACATTTTGGGTCGAAACAGCGTCATTTGCGACTTTCACATCATTCTCCGGTTTTTTTGAGTCACACTCTACAGCTTTTTGGACATTCAAACGTTTGATCTCGTCGATAACCGTTTCAAAAAGCCCTTCAACCCTATCAATGCGTGAATTGAACTTGTCTACCAGTGACTGCATAGAGGTAGAAACAAGACTTTGGGGGGTTCCCGCGGGGGTTTCCATGAATTCATCATCAGAAGATGGTATGAGCGGTGTCTCCATGACATAGTGGTTGCCGGAAAATCCATCAACAAATGCAACTTCATCCAAAAACTTTCCCGCCGGAAAACAAGAGGAATCAACAAGAAACGGCACTCGAGCGTGTGGGGTGAGTGTCGATACATTTGGGACGAACACAGTTTTCTGCGATTCCAAAGGAATGTGCCTGGCCTTGAACGTGTCAATATTCATGGGCGCCGAAACAAATGGGCGATTCGACAAATTAAACAGCGATAAACGCGGTGGCGGAGTTGACAAACCATGCGACGACAAAACTGTACCGGTTTGATCCACTCGGACTGGGGGTAAAACGAAATGCGGAATTGGTAAATGTGAAGGTCGATTCGAGGAACGTGACAAAAGTCCTTCAGAGATGGGCGAAGATAAATCCTGCAAAACTTCCATGGCCGGGCGCCAAACTTCCCTATGTGTGGGGGCCGAAACCGTTCCACGCGTCGCCTGTCGCAAAGCATCAATTTGGAACTGCCTTTCCGCCGCAGAATCCGGATGAAATGGCGTGATGTTGTTCACCGGGTGTGAACGAGTGTGACGCCGCTGGTCATAACCTGACATTTTGGACCTTGCCTGCCCTGGGCAGCAATTTGACAAAAGCTAGTCCCCAGGTCGTCCACCACTTTTGCAGATGCTGTCTGGCTTATATTAAGCAGTGCATTGTATCGGGCAAGGATTTTGGGTTTTATGCATTCATTTCATCCGACCCTCTCGCGTACTCGTAACATTGCAATAAATATCGAATTCACGACAAATCAACAAAATGTGCGCTTCACAGCAACACTCATGTTCATATAACATTGGTTAAATAAAGCTTTGACTTTGTAATATAGTTCTAAAGCTTCAACTTCATTCGTGACACTCATGATGAAGTTATCGACGTAAATGTTGTTTATTATCATCGCCAACTGGTTTTGTTCCCCTTCATTTTCTTCATTTTCATTCATGTTGTTTATTGTCACATTTAAATGGTATTTTATGACTGTTCCCAAAATTGCTGGGCTGCAGACAAGTCCAAACAGTACGCGTTTAAAATGAAGTACTATTAAGTTATTTTCAGTTACTGGTTTTGAGGCATCTTTCAGCCAGAAAAATCGTGTGTAGTCTCTAGCTTGGTCATGCAATCCTATTTGCAAAAATGCCTTTTCAATATTGGCAATTAATGCTAGATTGCCTGCCCTGAACCTCAGGAGTAGGCCCAGTGCTAATTGTGTTGTAATTGGTCCTCTAAAAAGGCACTCGTTGTATGGGCTTACCTGCCGACCCATTGTACACAGTTCTGCATGATGTTGATTTGCCCGGCGTGATTACTGGCTGGTGTGGCAGGTAATGAATCCCCTTGTTGTCTGTTTTGTCATCACAGATCTCAATTATTCCCTTTTCTAGTTGGTCGTCCAAAACTTTCCAGTATTGTTCGAATAAGTTTGGATCTTTGTTGAATCTTCTTATCAGTGATTTAAACTGCACCAAGGCTTCTGCTTTTCCTGTGGGCAGGTCACTGATACTCTCTTTATACAGCCAGTCAATATAGTATTGTTTGTTGTTGTCATTGAATTTTATGCTATTTATTATCATCTCCTCTGCAATGTTGTCATCAATTGCATAGGGGTCATCAGTGATTCCCACTGCTTCTAGACTGTGAAATTGTCGTAGTGTTTCCTTTCCTATGGCCACTATGGCTACTTTTTGATGATTTTTTGTTGGTTCAGTTAAGCTTGAACTACAAGTGAAGTTACAGGCATGATCCATAGTTGCAGAATGTACAACTACCACAATCAAAGACAAACAGGCAAACCTGCATGCAGGTTTTCCTTCTGCAAATTTGTCTATTACCGTGCTAATTTCACTTTATTTTTTTCCATTTCCGTGAAAATTTTGCTTTCCGTTTTCCGTTTTCCGGCATTTCATTTTTCCGTTTTCCGTTTTCCGGCCGACAATTTTTTTTTACCTTTCCGTTTTCCGTTTTCCGCTGAGTGAATTTTTTTTACCTTTCCGTTTTCCGTAAAAAAATTTTTTTGACACCCTAGTTTACAGCCTAATACAAAATTCGGTATGGGTAAATACTTGGTGTTGGTGGGCCGAAAAGTATGCGCCCAAAATTACTTACCGTGTTTACTCGAATAATCCCCCCCACTTGAATAATTCCCCCCCCTCGAATAATTCCCCCTGCTAGACGAGTGAGGAAAAAATAACTCCCCCACTTGAATAATCCCCCCCACATTGATGGAGAATAACTAATGCACGTTTATTAAAAAGACAATCGATAAAATCAAACCAAGCAAAATAGCAGTGCCTCGTTTGATTCATCAAATACAAATGCAGCACATTCGGTGTGTAAGGATGCAAATGAATGTGCACTACGAATGGAAATTGGACGTACATGTGTATGTTGTGTGACGAAAACATACTTGAAAATTTTGAGGAAATAATAATTCCCCCACATGAATAATTCCCCCTGAATAGTTCCCCCCTCAAAAATGTCTGACGAAAAAATAATTCCCCGGGGGAATTATTCGAGTAAATACGGTAGCTATGTCTTAGTCGATAACGGGCAAGCAGAATACTTATGTACACACTTTCACAGAAAGAAAAAAATTAAAAACACTGCCGTCCGCAATGATCGAAATAATTATCTTTGCCGATGGATAAGTCAAGCGTCGTACTCATGTAGTTTACAACGAAATGAACCACTCAAAACGGTGCCGAAATCTCGTTACTTACCATTATCGCACGCTGTCGCTGAGCTCCTGTCAATTAAAGAAGTAAGAAAAGGACGTGAAAATGGCGTCGACGAGTTTGCTGGTAACTTGTGCACTTTTTCACACTTGATTATTCAAAGTTCTTTTTTTCTGCATGGCACTGCAATTGTATAAGATCGACACATTTATAGGTCTTCTTGACAATTGGACTGGGCGCGGTTTATGCGGCACCGAAAGCGACCACAGCGTTCGTAATTTTTCCTTTTGCTGGAAGAGTGAAACTTTGTGAAGTGAAACGTTAAGCGAATAGTAAAACGTTTACGTTTGAAACGTTTTAGATTGAGATGTGTTGGGATCAAAGAGTTCCCCCATTTTGTTTGATTTGGGTGTTTGGCGGGAGATTTTTCAGATTTCCCAGCAGTTTTGTAATTGATGTCTACATTTTGGTACTTTGGAAAAAGTTCAGTACTTTTAACAACTCTTCAATGCGCATCAAGGATCTCGTTGTGTGAAGCAATGAGTTGTAATTGCAAACCTGCGCAACGCATTGCAAGGCTTTCCGCCAAATCGGTTCAACATTTACTCTCCAGTTCACTCCACATAGTCCACAAAATTTTATCAAATCTAATTTACCTAATCACAGAATACATCTAAATTCGTCGCACAGCTCGTCGGTGGCGCCTGGGGAGCGGGGCCAGTCGCCGCAGCAGCTGCTGTACGACCACGTGATGCGCGACTACAGCGGCGACGTGGCGCCCACCTTCGACGGCCGCCCCGTCGACGTCGTGCTCGACCCCACCCTAGAGACCATCCTCTGTGTGGTCGGTCGCTTTGTTGCATTTACCGTATTTCTTCCAATAGAGCCGGCGTACCTCCAATAGAATGGCACCTCCGATAGAACGGCAGGTAAAAAGGTGATAAAAAAATATAACGGCGCTTTTCTATTAGAAGAAATACGGTATGCATTGATGTTTTCGCTGCCTCACATTTCTGAGCGCTCTAAAAAACATTCGACAACACTTGCAGGATGAGGAAAAAGGAACAGTGGAGTATACGCAATGGTTCCTGATGGTTAGTGACGACGTACACAATGGGCCACACACACTAGTTTAGCATTGTGAAATGGTCGAGCATTTCTTAATGTGGCCACACAAGCTACTTTTCATGGTTCCAATTTGAAAACTCGTTGAAAAACTGAATGGCGACGCGAACGCAGATTGACGCTTCCACCATCCCGTAACTGATCACTCAGTCAGACTCAGCGCACTAGAATTAGGATGCAATAAATAGTTTACGGAAATGATCAGTCCGCGAACTACTGATTAAGGTGATCGACAAGATTTCGGTCGAGTTTTCAAATTGGAGCCATGAAAACTAGCTTGTGTGGGGGCAATGGTTAAGTAGTGTGTGTAGGCACAACATGTCTGCAGTGACATCGACAGTGCGACAGTAAATCCCCCCCCCCCCCATTGCGCAGTGGTGGACGGATGACCACTTCAAATGGAACCCCGCGCAGTTCAACAACCTGGATGAAATCTGGCTGCACGCGTCCGACATTTGGCACCCGGACGTCACTGGCTTTGAAACGTAAGTTGCCTAAGCTGCATAGAGCGTGTGCGAGCGAAGTTCGACCAACCAAAAATAAATACACAATTCAATGGACGCAGTATTTCATGCGAGTCGACCATGGACAAGGCGAACACGTTTGCGCGCGTGAAGCACGACGGCTGGGTGAGGCTGACCATCCCGCAGAAGTGCAAGATCCAGTGCCCCATGCAGGTGGCTCATTTGTCGACCCATTTTGTTGGCGCCATGTCGAAAAACGTGGGCTCCACTGAACTACTCGACGAAACATTACACAAGCCATTGCACAAATTCAATTCGAACGTAAGAGACTGGTAAGGCGCTCGACACGGCGGGTGTACACAATTTCAACGCTTAGGGCCCACACACATCGCAAATTCGTGTCAACTGAATGTCAACTAGGTAATAAACACAATATTTTTAAAGCATCACACTAAACAAAAACAATGAAAATTGAGTGTATTAATACAAAAATAACTAGGTATGCTCTATCAGATAGGAAAGTTGAAATCACATAAATACTTAACCAAAATTTCGTTGAATTTAGTGTACACGAATTTTGATGTCAACTAAATAGTTAGTATGTGGGCCCTTACTCGCGTATCGGGCGCCTTACGCGCGCCTTACGTTCGAATTGAATCTGACCCCATGGCGGGTTCAACTCGTAGATATATGAACCCTGAACCTGAAGCACACTGCAAAAACCGAGCCTTTTTCGCAGATGAACAAGTTCCCGATCGGCGAGCACAAGTGCACCGTGCGCTACGTCAGCTGGATCCACCCCAACACCAAGATGACCCTGCGCAACTACGACGCCTTCGATCTGAGCAGCGACATCAATGCAAGGAATGACTGTTAGTGGCTGAGGGAAGACTCAGTGTGTAAATACACACTCACGGCAAATAATGTGCTCGTCAAGTGCAGTGAAATTGTCTGAAGTGCCTCTTGTGATCACACTTGAGAGCCCGATCATGCACCATTACCAGGCACTTCACGGCCCGTGATCACACTTCTGAGCCTGATCACGCCTGATCACCGATGGAATGCACTTCACCGACACTTCGCGAAATTTATTACTCAATTGTTCACGTTTTAAAAAAATTGGAAATTCCTGTAGTGCATTGGGGTGTCTGTCTTTGTGAAAACACTTCACCGCTGATCACGGCAGATCATCAGCACTGTGTTTGCTGTGTCTGCAAACGAAGTTGTTGTAAAAAGCCTAAATGTCTATCCCAAATGTGCAGTGTGGGATGTGACCGGAACGGACGTCAAGATGGAGTCGGTCGACTACAAAGTTGGATTTTTCGACCTGGTGCACTACTCGTTCACCCTCAAAAGAGACTTCAGGTATCGTTGATTTTTCGGTTATACCGTGAGAACTGCTACAAAATATTATTGTACTCTACGGAATTGGCAAAGCGCCAGAGAGAAGTAGCACTGTCTTCTGCCAGTGCCACTCGGGGGTGGGGCTATTTAAGGATTATTCTGGGGTACCAATAGGGGCACAGTAACATTTCGAACGCGTAGCACGTCAGGATTAGCAGGCACACGCGATTTAGCGACGAGCGTCAAAGGAGCCTGGGGGAGCCCAGGCCCCAGACCCCGTAAATTGCCCTTTAAAGTTTCAAGTGTCATGCAAAGTGTCGAAAGTCATGTAAAATACCCTTTTAATGGAAATGCACATTTACAGTGCGTTTTACATTACTTTTGACACTGCATGATATTAAACATTTTACAAGGCGGTTTGCAGAGGTTCTGGGAGCGGCACCGGGCCACTCTCCAAAAATGAGCTAGTCTCCGTTCTGAAAAACGGATTTCCGCAACAAAAAACACCTGTGAACCGAACGCAGTCCATCGGAGGCGGGCAGCGAAGACAAGGCAAAGGCCAGGGGCAAAACCACTCGCCGCAGGAGGACCCGCGACGCCGAAAACCCCCTGCTGTTCTAGATTGATCGATACTTTCTGAATACACGGACAAGTGTGTGCGTAGATAAATAGAGTTGTGATTGACGGGATATTAGGAGACATTTGATCGTCGATTTATTTAAAATTTGTCAATTACTTTTGGGCGTGAGAATTGGAAGATGTGTTGCTGTTTTTCAAATTATCTAACTGTCCACATCTCGTCAATCACGTAGATTTGCCCAGGATCAGTAGTGTCTAAATAGTAGCAGCATTTTACCTTTGTTTTTTTCACAATTTTTATTGGGTGCACGGTGAAGGTAGGAAAATGTTAGGGAAGATGCAGTTCTCTAGTACCCGGTTCAAATAAAATACTTAGATTCATCTGGTGTTTTAAATAAACAATAAAACTAAAATGTTGGAACTCGCTCAGTCGATCTAAACTGCTTCCGCATCGGTTTCGGCACCATCCTTTGAGTCGCATGAGCTTTGAGGTTTCTCCAGCTGTGTGCTAGATTTGGAGGAGATATTTAAGGGGTATATAGTTGTTACACCCCCTAGTATACACAAGCAGGCGGGGCTTTGGGTCGCTGAAAATGCCAAGTTTTTTTGCAATTTCTGCTGTCCACAACAAGTTCAGCACCCACATGGTGATGGTACCACGAGTATGGTACAAATTCCCCACGACGGATGCCACAGCTCTTCAGTGTGTCAATTTTGTGACATTGTTTTTGTCCATGTCGAGTTCAGCACTGAAATTTGGTGTCCCATTCACATCAAGTTCAGCAGCTGATGTTGTAAATTCACATTTATGTTAATGGACTGCATTAACTATACAAATACCATGCAGAAAATATTTATGTTCATCTCTACATATCAGAAGATGCTTCCCTGAATCTGACTACAAAGGGTGGCAGACAAAAAGGGGACTTTTTGTCACATTTCATTAGACACACAAAAACTTGGTTTACAGTGCTCTCTAGAGGAGGATTAAAGCTTTAAAAAAATTGTAAAGAACATTCCCTCAAAAGGCCCCCTGGCAAAAATAATGGCATCATTTCAAAAACAAAGATCCACCAGTTTTTACACATGTGTAGCAGTTGCCAACCGTTTGAAATCCAGACTGAAAAATTACCCTGCATTGCTGTCAACAGTTAAGTAGAGACAATTAGGTAAGTATGGCGCAATGTCTCAAATATGTATGCTATAATTATGTTACATTTTTCACTTGTAACATATGCATATTTACCTAGGTATTCGGTGTATTTTTGTTATCATATTACGTTCAATATAGGTAAGCTAAATACCCTCTAATCTAATAGACGGTAAAACTATTGGCTTTCTTGAACATGACGAAATAAATATAAGGCATACCTCCAATAGAAGATATACCTCTAATATAAGGCACAGTTGGCTGTGTGCCAAAACGCGTAAAATCGTAACAACAGTGGCGAAGCATGGCGGTCAATGATGAAAATGGTGCTGAAGGGCAGCAAGACAATTCTCTGTCAACTTGTATCAGGCCTGGTTCAACATTATTTGTTACACTTCAATTCGGAAAAATGAATTGTGTTGTTGTTCACTGTTGTGTTCGCAAAATTTGACATTATAATTGAAGGTACCCTCTAATATAAGGTACCCTGTAATATAAGGTATAACTTTGGCTGCAAAATGCTGAGTTGTTAGAAGTACTGAACTTAATTGAAAGTAAATGTAAATGTTAAGTATTTATGTTTACCTACCCCTGAGTACAGAAAATGTAAAGTAATTTTTTTACTTTTACCCATGAGTTAACATGAATAAATTACTTTTGTCGTCAGTGTCCTTTGTCCTAAATGTGTTTTTTAAATAAATTTTGTCCCAATTTTCGCTTAAAATCACTAATTTACAAACCCAATCACCCTTGAATTCACCAGTGATTGTTTTTTTGCCTATTTTGCAAGCCATTATAAATACCGTATTTCCTCGAATTATCCCACCCTATGAATTAACCCCCCTCGAAATACCCCCAGGTGTTTTCGGGCTGAGGAAAAAATAACCCCCCCCCTCGAAATACCCCCGTCTGGAATGATGTACATCAGGTATGCACTGTAAATACATCATGTATTTATTGACGCCAATTTTCATCGCAGATGCACATATACGCTGATATGTATATACCGTATTTCCTCGAAATACCCCCCCCCCCCCTCGAAATACCCCCCCCTCGTTTAACCCCCCCTCAAAATTCTCACCCTGAAACAATAAACCCCCCGGGGGTATTTCGAGGAAATACGGTAGATGTAGGTCTATATACCCGATATGTCCGAATATATCCTATATTCTCGCGTTTATTACCGGTTTTGGGTATGAAAACGCGTACTCTTTACTATGATATTCATGAAAATTTCTGACGAAATAATAACCCCCCTCCCTCGAAATACCCCCCTCAAAATTTCCACTCTGAAAAAATCAACCCCCTGGGGGTATTTCGAGGAAATACGGTATTTTTCCCCATTTTTAGCTTATTTCGTCGTTTTTCCCTTTTTACCTTGAAAAAGTTTTTATAAAAGCCTGTCTGAAGTTTTCTGTATTCGCGTATTTTCAAAAAGAGGAAACGTAAATGTATTTACGCAGTACTCGAGTGTACGAAATTTCTCGAGTAAACGTAAATAAGTTTAAATTTAACAACTATGGTAAAATGCCAACGAAATCAATATAACGCATATCTTACATTCTTACATTGGATGTAATACGGTATCATCCGTTTTGCGTTAGATGAAGAATGTTTAATGAATGGAAAAGTTTTCTTCCAGAAAGTATCATGGGTTTCAGCTAAGTAGTAAAAAACATAATCAATATATTTATATAAAAAGTAACATTACAAAAACATAACAAATAAAAAATTTCCATTGTAGATATAGGTTTATCGGTGGTCCACTGGAAGATCGCAACTGGCAGCTATAGTGTAAATTTACAAAATTCTGTGAAACTTGGTGTTGGTGAGCCGCAAAGTATGCGCCCAAAATTACTTAGCTATGTCTTAGTCGATAACGGGCAAGCAGAATACTTTGTACACACTTTCACAGAAAGAAAGAAAATTAAAATGAAAAAGGAGGAAAAATCCAAAATATTATATTGATAGATAATGTCAAGCAAAAGTTATTAATTCCCCCCCCCAAAAAAAAACAGCCCAAAAATGATGACTTTTGACTTTGATCAATTTTTTCCTGTATCAATTTGCAAGATGACATTTCCCAATAAGTTATGGATAGAAATTTTTAGTTTTTATAAATGGAGATTCCAAATCCACAATAAAAAACGCCAAAAAAATTTGTGACATGGGATATGGGAGGTTTGGTTCTTAGACAAAGCGAGTCTTAATCAGCCTGTCAAATTTGTTCTCACATATATTACATCATCAATTATCGCGAACCTGATTATTGTCTAATTGACATAATATATAGATGTGACGTTTCGCGCTGATTGAACTCAAAAACGTTGCGAAACCGGTTTTAAGTTGATGGCATAATACGTAATATCCATCGGGCTATCCCACAGAGAAATAATGTTTTAAAACTTAGTTGATACCTAATAAAATGCATTTTTGTCCATATTTACAGTGGTGACGGGAAAAGTTTGCTGCTTAAATTTTCAATCAATGTCAACCCTCTCGTCCTGTTTATCTAATCATGCCAGGGACGATATGGAACAGTTCAAATCTGTCACAGGGTTGGCAAAATCTCAGAAAAAAATGAAATAAAAATAAAATGGAAAATTCAAGAATAAAATAAAATACCGTATTTCCTCGAAATACCCCCCCCCCTCGAAATACCCCCCCCCTCGAAATACCCCCCCCCCCTCTCGAGACCACTATGAAACAATCACCCCCCCCCCTCGAAATACCCCCCCCCAAATTGAGTGAAAGGGAACGTACATGACAATTACTGTAGTTTGTGTTCTGTGTACTGCAGAACACACGTTAAAACGATGTCGGTGTCACGTTAGAACAGTGTACATACCACCTACATACTAATATTAGTCTACAGAACCTTATAAATGGCGGTTTTTGTTGCATTTTTCGACGTCTGCGTACGTTTCAGACGACAATTTCGTACTTGGTTTTCAAAAATTTTCTTGTGAAAAAATTAACCCCCCCCCCCTCGAAATACCCCCCCTCGTTTAACCCCCCCCCCCTCTCGGGACCACTATGAAACAATCACCCCCCGGGGGGTATTTCGAGGAAATACGGTAAAATGGAAAATTTCAAAATAAAAATAAAAATTGTATAAAAAGTCGAATTTTTGGAAAATTATTGTAAAATTGTACAAAAATTCAGATTTTTGTAAAATTGTATCAAAATTCATATTTTTTGTAAATTTTTTTATCTTGCTGCTTGAGCTTGTACCTGTTTGTTCGTGGAACTGGGGGCAGTCCCAAGCTTTGTAAAGTGTTAAATGTCATGTAAAATGTCATGCAAAGTGTTGATTGTAAAGCAAACTGTATCCAAATCTTATGTTTTGTGTCCAATATTGTGTTCTGTGTCCAAATCTTGTTGTTTGATCATTAAAATCTTATGTGAACATTTGGATAACAAAAAAATAAGATTTGAATACAAAACATAAGCTTTGGATACATAACCATAAAATTTGGATACACAATTTACACAATGCATGACATTTGTCATGACTATGCCACTTTACTTGACATTTGACATGTCACTTGACATTTATCATGACAATTCACACTACTTTACATTTGTCTGGACAATTGACACTTTGCATGACATTTTACAAATTCACCTAGCACACTCCTTGGGGCAGTCCCAAGCCCTGTAAAGTGTAAAGTAAAGTGTCAAATGTAAAGTCAAATGCAAAGTGAACTGTCAATTGTCATGCAAAGTTCAGTAATAAAATCTTTTCTTTTTTGTTTTGATTGACACTTTACCTTGCATTTGACTTTACATTTGACACTTTTCTCTACACTTTACAGGGCTTGGGACTGCCACCAGTTGTCCTTCTACTGGAAATGCAAACCATTGTTATCAATAATTGTAAGTTTACACATGCAGCTAGCTAACAATGCCTAACATGCAGCTTTTGTAAAATAATGGGAAAAAAATTTCACATGTTTTTCATGTAAAGGTATAATGATAACATTTTTCTGGCCTTGCATGTATGATTCCGATTTTTTTGTAAAATTTTTGTAAAATTTCTGTAAAATTTTTTGTAAAATGGTGTCATTTTATTTTATTAACGACTTTTAATAATAAAATAAAATAAAATAAAATGAAACAAGAAAAAAATTTAAATAAGATACAATTTGTATACAATTTTTATACAATTTGTATACAAATAATTTTTATAAAACCAACCCTGGCAAAGACTGAGCCGTGCGATGATATAAGTGATTCAATTAAAAAGTCACCAAAACGACACAGTCCTTAACGATCGAAAAAATCATGCCTGCCGATGGCTAAGTGAAGCGTCGCACTCGCATAGTTTACAACGAAATGAAACAATTATTTAAAACTGTGCCGCAATCTTTTTACATTAGATTTGCACACGTTGTCGCTAAGCTCCGGTCAATTAGACGTGAACAAGGGAAATAGCGATGGCATCGACGAGCAGCTGTTTAATGGTAATTTTGCACTATTTAATTATACACTCATAATTATTTCAAATAATTATTGATTTATCTGCATGGACTTCGGAATATCATAAGATCGACGCATTTCCAGGTCCTCTTGGCAATTGGACTAAACACGGTTGATGCGGCACCAAAAGCGACCACTGCGTTTGTACTTTTCCACTTGCCGTGATTGTGAAACTTTGTGAAGTGAAACTTCCTTTTTAGCGTGTTGAGATTAGAGGGTGGCTTCGGTTTGAGTTAGGTTATTGTTAGCAGTTGTCATATTGATGTACCCAGACCCGGAATTTTGCGAACCATCTACCGGTACCGTGGTCCCGTTTAAACCCTAGATAGAACCCAATAATGATGAAATATAGCTTTCGGCCAAATCTTTTCAAATTTTACTCTACAATTCTCTCCACATAGTTCACAACATTTTATCAAATCTAGAAAATGAAATCACAAAGTCCACCCAAATTCGCCGCACAGCTCGTCGGTGGCGCCGGGGGAGCGCGGCCAGTCGCCGCAGCAGCTGCTGTACGACCACGTGATGCGCGACTACAGCAGCGACGTGGCGCCCACCTTCGACGGCCGCCCCGTCGACGTCGTGCTCGAACCCACCCTAGAGACCATCTTGGACGTGGTTTGTCACTTTGTAACCTGTATACAATGATGATTTGGCTGCCACACCGCACACGTTTCTGCGACAGTTGTTATTATGTATTTACATTTACTGGAAAAATACATATACTCTAGTACTGGGTAAATAGTACATATCGATCAGAGTTGCAAAATGTATTTACTTTTACTTATGTTTAAATTTTCCAAAAATACCATTACGCTTTGTTACGTTTTCCTACTGAAAATACCTGGGTAACCTGTATGCATAATTTTTAAAAGTACACGAGTACAGAAAATGTACTTTTTGTGTTGAAAAAAGAAACTTTGAAGAAATCATATCATTTTCCTATGACAATTACTGAATCATCATAAAAATTGACACCTGTTGTTGTAGTAAGTTCAATCAACTACTACAATTGGCCATGGAAAAGTACCCACTTTTACATATTCTATGAAGAAAAGTATTCACTTTAACATTTTCTGGATAAAAAAGTACTTAATTTTACATTACATTACATACTCATGAGTACATGTAAAAAATGCATTTTACTTTTTCTGTACTCAGGGGTGAGTAAAAAAGTATTTTACATTTTCAGTACTCAGGGGTGAGTAAAAAGTATTTTACATATACATATAGTATTTACTTTACAAAAACTTCAGTAATTTTAACAACCCTGGTTTCTGAGGGCTCTAAAAGCAAAGCATTGACAACACTTGCAGGATGAGGAAAAAGGAACAGTGGAGTATACGCAGTGGTTCCTGATGGTTAGTGACAAGGTTCATGTCTGCAGAGACAATGAATAGCCCCTCCCTATCCGCAGTGGTGGACGGACGATCACTTCAAGTGGAACCCCGCGCAGTTCAACAACCAGGATGACATCTGGCTGCACGCGTCCGACATCTGGCACCCGGACGTCACTGGGTTTGAAACGTAAATTACATTGGGTTGCGCGAAGTTTGACCATAAAAATAAACTGTCGGAACACGTTCCAACGCACAACAAACTTGTGTCGCAAGTTTCTTGCGCAGGTAGTGATGGAATGGCGCCGCACCATTCAGCTGCCACCATTTGAGGCTATTGCAGCAGTCCATCACCAGCGTTGTCTCCTGCACAACAAACTTTTGTTGCGCAAAAAACTATGCGATATACAGTGTGTCTTGCACATGTGGTGCTATGGCGCCATTGCATCACTGCGCGACACAAGTTTGTTGTGCGTTGGAAATTGTCGTGAGCCAAAAATAAATAGGTACCTATCGTATTTCCTCGAAATACCCCCATCGAAATACCCACCAAATTGAGTGTAAAAGGAACGTAAATGACAAAAGCTGCGGTTTGTGATCCGGGAAATGCAGAACACGCGTTAAAACAATGACTGTGTACGTTTGAACAGGGTTTATACCATCTACCTACGTAGTTACCAATTACCTTTGCTCGCAAGAAAATTCTGGCAAAATAATAAACCCCTCACGGAATACCCCCCTCGATTAACTCCCCTCAAAATTTCCATTATAAAAAATAAACCCCCGGGTTTTTTTTGAGGAAATACGGTAGATGATTCAATGGACGCAGTATTTCATGCGAGTCGACCATGGACAAGGCGAATACGTTTGCGCGGGTGAGGCACGACGGCTGGGTGAAGCTGAACATCCCGCAGAGATGCAAGATCCAGTGCCCCATGCAGGTCGGTGGCTTTATCGCAACATTTTGAAGGCGCCATGGTGGTCTGAACAGCGGCAGTCCCAAGCCCTGTAAAGCGTAAAGTAAAGTGTCAAATGTAAAGTAAAGTGTCAATCAAATCCAAAATAGAAAAGATTTTATTACCGAACTTTGCATTACGATATACACTTTACTTTACATTTGTCATGACAATTGACACTTTAATTTGCATTTGCCTTTACATTTGCCACTTTACTTTACACTTTACACGGCTTGGAACTGCCCCCTTAATAACGCGGCCAACGATGGAAAAACACAGAAATTGAACACAGAAACTCAAAAAACTTGTTTTACACGAAACACGGAAACTCAAAAATTCTGAAAAACTCAAAACTCAAATAAGTTTTTTTTGGAGAACATGGAAACACAGAAAAGTTTTTTGAGTTTTTTCATTGGATTTTAGGAATACTGTGCTGTGTTTAACTGAACAAGATAAAAATGATGTGCACAAGTGCATCTAAACAGATAACAATGGGTCCAAATTTGATAACAAGTAACAAAATACAACATAAGTAACAAAATGGCATCTGGTCATTCTGAAAATGATTGGAATTGTGATTGACACTGACTGATTGACAAAGACACTTGTCACCAGCTCACTCTACAGAGTGAAGGGCTCATTCCAAAGCTGCCAAAAGCATAACCTGGTCACTTGTAAGGTATTGTTTACAACTCTAATTGGTCAAAAGATGAGTTAGTCAAGTGAAACCAGTAAAGTAAAATGTCATCAAAAATATCAAACTTTACTTTGAGATTTTGCATGACTGTTCACGTTTTTCAGCACATCTTACAGGGTCCCCGGACATGCATAAACAAATTTGTAATAAGAAAACCACTGTTTTTGCATTGAACCACTGTATTTGGGCAAAAAAATGCATTTTATGAAAAAACTGGAGTTGTTGTCAAAAAACCCGTGTTTTTACAACAAAAAAAAACAGAGAAATAAAAACAGAATTACTCAAGTTTTTTCACGAAAAAAACTCAAAACACATGTATTAATTTTTGAAAAACTCAAAACACAGATCGTGTTTTTTTCTGGAGAACTTACCCATCGTTGAAAGTGGCATCCTGCGTCCTGGTCACTGATTACACAAGCCGTGGCCCAAATTCGATTCGAACGTAAGGCGCCCGATGCGCTAGTAAAGGGTCGATAGTTCGTGAATCACATTGCAAAACATTCAACCTTTTTTGCAGATGAACAAGTTCCCGATCGGCGAGCACACGTGCACCGTGCGCTACGTCAGCTGGATCCACCCCAACACCAAGATGACCCTGCGCAACATCAAAACATTCGATTTGAGCAGCGACATCAATACAAGGAATGACGGTCAGTTGCTGAGAAAAAATCAGTGCGTACACTGTGCAAACGAATTTGTCTTAAAATGCAGAGTTGTTAAAATAATGGTAGTTTCGGAAAACGTAAAGGTAAATGTGAGTACATGCGGTACCCGGAGCCGGAATACCCAGATAAATCGGGTAAACATAAACACGTTTTCGCAACTGTGGTATTTAAAAAGCCTAAGACAGCGTTTACACTGTGTGATTTTTCAGCCATTTTTGTGCGATACATATGAAATAATTTTCATGTGTGAAGCCTAAATTGATCATGACTTGATCAGCCCCACTGCCTAAGACAAACACCAAATTATATGCATTGCGTGTTCATGCACACTTGATCACACTTTTTTCTTGTTGTCTACTGATTTGAGGTAGTCACTGATTTGTTGTCGCCAGCCCCTTTAACGAGGCCGCCGATAACGCCCCTTAACAAATACAGCGACAGCCTCCGACATAAAAAAAGTGTGATCTAGTGTGCATGAACACGCAATGTATATAATTTAGTGTTTGTCTTAGGCAGTGGGGTTGATCAAGTCATGATCGATTGAGGCTTCACACATGTAAAATATTTCATATACACCCAACAAAAATGGCTGAAAAATTGCATTTTTTGTCGTCACAGTCATCACAGTGTAAAAGGGGATTAAATGTCTATCCCAAATGTGCAGTGTGGGATGTGACCGGAACGGACGTCAAGATGGAGTCGGTCGACTACAAAGTTGGATTGTTCGACCTGGTGCACTACTCGTTCAGCCTCAAAAGAGACTTCAGGTATCGTTGCCTTTTTCGCTCATCCCTTGAGATCTGCATCTGCTGCCAAATATTATTGCACCGCACGGAATTGGCAAAGCGCCAGATAAAAGAGGCGCTATGCTCTGCCAGTGCCAGCCGGAGGCGCTGGCAATTAAGAGATTATTCAGGGGTACAAAGAGGGTACCACGGGAGAAACTTGCCACGCCCATAGTGCCGTCTAGAAAGATGGTGTTGGTGTGATCAACTACTCAACAATGGCGCTGCATCCGTCAGTTAGCAACCAGCGCCAAATGATCCTGGGGAAACTGACCCAAACCCCGTAAATTGTCCTGTAAAATTTCCAATGTCATGCAAAGTGTGAGAAGTAATATAAAATGCCCATTTTTATGCAAAATGCATTTTTACGGGGCGTTTGACATGACTTTCGACACTTTGCATGACATTTGACATTTTACAGAAGGTCTGGGACTGGCACCAGGGCAACTCTCCAAAAATCATCGAGTCTCCCCTCTGAAAACCGACTGTCTGCAACAAAAAACACCTCTGACCCCAACGCAGTCCATCGGAGGCGGGCAGCGAAGACAAGGCAAAGGCCAGGGGCAAAACCACTCGCCGCAGGAGGACCCGCGACGCCGAAAACCCCCTGCTGTTCTAGATTGATCGATACTTTCTGAATACACGGATATGTGGTAAATACGTAGATGTGAATGTAGGTGAACTAGTATAGAACTATAGTATCTAAATGGTAGACGCATTTTTCATATTTCGTTTTTCTCCCACAATTTTTATTGGGTGTATGGTGGAGGTAGGACAATTATAGGAAGGATTCAGTACTTTAGTACCCGGTTGAAACAAAATAAAATTTAATCGAATTCAGCACATGTTTGAAATAAACCATAAAACGTAAACATTGGTAAATGACTCAGTCCATCTATTTTAATGATCTTATCTTTTAATTCATCTGCACTTTGGTATAAAATCGGTAGAGCATGACGAAAAATAACAACAAACAAAATTTACTGATGCTAATCGTGTACCCCTGTCACGGCCACCATGCCAGGAACTTGTTTCAAAGTACCGAATGTAAACCTCTAAAAATGAATTTATGGAGGGACCATGGACAATTTTATGAACTTATCCTTGTAATAAACTTTGCATTAAATAAAAAAATCAACACTCTGCACTTAAACCTATCGTGTACGATGTGAACAACACACAATTGAGTTTCTAATGTCTTTTCCCACAATTACGCTGTTATCACAATAGACAAAGAATTATCATGCCACTCAATTTGACAAAATATGGTAGCATTCTGCAATTCTGCGCAATTCTCGCGGTCCCAAAGTGTAGCCGATTGCCGTCTGTGTAAAATCCACGCTGAAAATTCACCCCGCACTGCTGTGAGTGAACCCGTACAATTAAGTACAGTCAATAAAGTACAGACATAAAGTACAATCAAGATCAAAAATGACAAGTGTAAAGTGACAAATGTGACAAGGTTAGGCTGTTTTATGGACATGTTAGGTTGGGCCATAAAAGCTCTTCACCCGGGCATTTTGTATCAAAAAAGTTGAAACGGTTTTTTAAACGTTGTCGTTTCTGGCACGTCATCTTTTGTAGCAAATATTTAATTATTTTTCCTAAAAAAATAAGTCTAAACCAAGATGATGATAATTCTCGCTTTATGGATTTCGATGAGCGTAAGTTTATGCGCGATGGCTAAAAATTGTCATTAGAATTTTATCTCTGGTTTCACGATTGTGCAGGTGATCATTCCGGCGGTGCGGCATGTCGCTGAGGCGGCCGACCCCACCACGACAAGGTGCAACATCCTCAGCTACCAATTTAAAGTGCTATTTCAAATACTTCAAAGTCTAGCGCTACTTGAGCAAAGTGCGCATCGTCTAGATCGTTGTGCTGATCTGCAAAGTGTAGTAGTTGATTGAAATCATAGTAAATTCAATCAACTACTACAAAACTTCTTTCCCATCTCACCCAGTTACAAAAAAAAGTAATAAAACTAGGTAGTATTTTTAAAAACACAAAAAGAAACAGCAGCCAACCAAAACTAGTTGACCTATAATAAACACCTTCCCGGTCACGTCCGGCACCCTATTTTTGATCGTACTTGTGACACCCTATCTCCAGTTCTAGGGCGCGCCAGAAGCTGAAACTTGGGGGAGATATTGGCGCAACTCCCCTCTACCTCGCATGAATTAGGGGGGTCGCCGCGACCCCCCTAATTCATGCGAGGTAGAGGGGGGTTGCGCCAATATCTCCCCCAAGTTTCAGCCTCTGCGGCACCCTAGAACTGGGTATAGGATGTGAGAAGTAAAATAAAAAAATGGGTGCCGGACGTGACCGGGAAGGTGTTTAGATCCATTCTCCACAACCAAAAAGCCTTATCACTATGACGTCATCACGCAGCGCACCCGTGGGCGAGCGCGGCCAGTCGCCGCAGCAGTTGCTGTACGGCCGCGTCATGAACGGCTACAGCCGCGACGTGACGCCCACCTTCGACGGCCGTCCCGTGGAAGTTACCATAGACCCGACAATAGAAACCATTTTGCACGTGGTCAGTTTGCGCAATGGCCCCTGCGCACACTAGTTTTCACACTCATAAAGGAGCTTTGAACGTGTTTAAGTTTTCCACAATGGCCCTGCGCACACTAGTTTTCACACTCATAAAGGAGCTTTGACCGTGTTTGAGTTTTCCACAATGGCCCTGCGCACACTAGTTTTCACCCTCATAAAGGAGCTTTGAACGTGTTTAAGTTTTCCACAACGGCCCTGCGCACACTAGTTTTCACACGAAATTTCGAAAACTCATAAATGAGCTGTAAACGTGTTTGAGTTTTCCACGATGATTTTAATCTCCGTCAACTGTAGTTGACGGCCACCTCATTGTAGAAAACTCAAATGCGTTCGAAGCTGATTTGTGAGTTTTCGAAATGCCGCGATTTTGGCGCCATGCGCCAAAAGTGCCATGGCGCTCTTCCCACCTCCAGCGCCGAGCGCCAACGGCGATAGAGGAAAGTATACTCGGCGGACTGCAAAGTATGCGCCCAAAATTAGTTATGTCTTGTTTGATAATGCGCGAGTTGGATACTTATGTGGTATGCACTTATTTAAATAAAAGAAAAATATTTAAAAAAGAAAAAAGGCGGATTCGCATACAAACGAGGAATGTTTTTTTCCCATCATGTTTTTTTCTTTTTTGCTGGAATTAATTTTTATTAATTAATGAGGACGTCATGATGGAGTGTTTCCTTCTGAAAAATGCATAGCATGCGGTCCGTCGAGTATACCTAAATAGCACCAAGCATCAATGGTTCCTGAGAAAAGTAACTGAGTGTACCAAGATCGTCATTGCACTTTTTGCTTTGCCGCCAGCTCAAAGCGCCAGCGCACATTGTTGACAGATAGGTACATCACTGGTTGACACTGGCATTTTGTTGACTAAGCTTACTTGGCAGCGGTTACAATTGAAAAGAATAAATTTTTCTATTATTTTGCAGAGTGAGGACGATTCGACCGTCAAATTTTCGCAGTGGCTCCTCATGGTATGTCCTACGGGGTTTTTGTACTGAGAGGCGAATGTATCAACTGGTGCCAGTTCCGCAAGTGGAGAAGTGAGAAATAAAATGGCAATACGAAGTGAAATGGCAAATAAATTGATAAAAACGAAGTAAAAAATAACAATAAAAGTATTTTATCTTCGTATTTCTCACTTCTCAATTCACTTAGCTTTTGCCATTTTACTTCTCACTTCTCCACTTGCGGTACTGGCCCCTGCTGTCGTCAAGTATTATTGGTATTTATAGTATTCTGCCCAAATAGGTGTAAATACTAGGTATTTTAACGATTTTTTATACCGATTTTGAAAACTGGATTGAAAACTCCATGAGTAATTGTTGTCAAGTTTTTAAAATTGGCAAAAAGGCGACAGGTAATTGCAGTGGTTGGGCCTTTATGATGTAGAATACAGAGTTGTTAAAAGTACCAAACTTTTTTCCAAGTATACGTAAACGTAAAGTATTTATTTTTTACTCAGCGCGTGAGGTGAGTACAGAATACGTAAAGTAAATTTTTTTACTTTTACCCATGAGTAAACATAGGTAAAATACTTTTTCCCCCAGAAAACGTAAAATAGAGTATTTTTTGGAATTTTGCCCCAATTTTCATTAAAAATCACTAATTTTCATATATTTTCGTCCAGTTTAACGTTTAAATCCACTAGTTCATGTGTTGTTTGTATATTTTCAGCTATTTTTGACTATTTTTCCCTATTTTTCACTTATTTCCCCATTTTTCTCCATCTATGCCTTGAAAAAGCCTATAACAAAGCCTGTCTGAAGTACGTTTTCTGTACTCGAGTACTTTCAAAAAGTATGTGTAGGTGCGAGCACAGTTACTTTTTTCAAAGTATACGTAAACGAATTTACGTTCTTTTTGAGTAAATGTAAATACATTTTAACAACTATGGTAGAATGACGTGGAATTATACTCCAGTTACTTTACACCCTGCACTTGTGGTTCCCGCTGGAAGCGTGCCAACGATTTTTTACACATGCGCTTTTGACAGAAAGTTGAAAAAAGTCATTTCTGTTATAACGCTATACGTTAACTTATTTACAACAATGATTATTTTCATCTTTTTTACAAAACTCGCATGCTTTATCATCATTGACACGCTTCCAACGTGAGACATAAATCAGTGCGAGGGCAGAGTATCATGTCCGCCGAGTATAAATACTAGCAGGACTCCCATTGGACTGCCTATCTGAAAACTATTGTTTCGCTCAGTGGTGGACGGACGACCACTTCAAATGGGACCCAGCAGAGTTCAACGACCAGAAGTACCTGTATTTGAGTGCGTCGGACATCTGGCAGCCGGACATCACTGCGTATGAATTGTGAGTGGAATTAATTGGCACTTTACCAGTGAGAATTTTGTCCGGCAGCGCAAAAGAGGGAGTGAAATGAGGAGTGAACAGTGAAGTGAAATGAGAAGTGAAATGAGAAGTCCAAAAAAAATAAATTCTGAATTCTGACTTAGAGAGCATTGTTTCTGATGACGGTAATGATGATTTAGTGGAAAACGTGCCGATTTTTCACTTGTGTTGGAACTTTGAAATTGAAAATGTTACCCTATTCAAACACAATTTCACTTCACTTTTCACAACTTACTCCCAATTTCACCTCTCACTGCTCCTTTTGCTACTGCTCACAATGCCTAGCACAACTGCAAAGTGCCCATGTCACAGCATCAATTGCCAGACGAGCATCGCCGGAAACCGCCTGACCGCGCGCGTATCTCACGATGGGATAGCGCGTATAAACGTGCCGCTAGTTTGCACTATCAAGTGCCCCATGAAGGTAAACTGTTATTGAGCTACCGTATATCCTCGAAATACCCCCCTCGAAATACCCACCCGTCAAAATGGACACTATGAATTTATAACCCCCCTCGAAATACACCCCCCCCCCCAAATTGAGTGTAAAGAGAACATAAATGACAAAAGCTGCGGTTTGTGATCCGGGCAATGCAGCACACACGTTTAAAACAACGGCTTTGTTTATACCAGTTACATACTTATAAAGTCTATAGACTCTTATACATGGTGCTTAAGCCGGATTTACAGCACAACGATGAATAAGAGCTGAAGCGACAAATTCAGTGCTGACAAATTGCAAATACTCAAGAACCCTTAGAGATATTCATCCCCAAATTGACATGTTGAAAGCACTAACCGATATCTACATCGTGTTTGAAAATTAACCAAAAACTCCAGTGGTTCTTGAGATATACATCTAAATTAAAAATTTCGCTATTTGTCAGCAAATAGTTGCCGACAATTTGCGAAATTTTTATTTTAAATTTATATTTCGAGAACCACTGGAGCTTTTTGAATAATTTTTGAACAAGATGTAGATATCTGTTAGTGTTTTCAACGTGTCACTTTGTGAATGGATATCTTTCAGCGTTCTTGAGTATTTGCAAGTTATCTGTACTGAATTTGTCGCTCAGCTCCTATTTATCGTTGTGCTGTAAAACCGGCTTTATTGTTGCATTTTTCTATGTTTCTACATTTACCTGATCCCACGCAGTTGGATAATTTCCCGTTTGGGGAGCATAACTGCACTCTACGCTATCTGAGCTGGATGCACCCGAACACGCAAATAAAGTTGACGAGTCACGACAGCTTCGGCTTGAGTGCCGGTGCTAATGATAGGAACAGAGGTGAGGCGTTTACTTTGGCATAACGCAAGCGTTTGAATAGTGATGGAATGGCGCCATGGCGCTTGCGCCATTTGATGGCGCCAAAGAGCGCGGCGCCATGGCGCCACTGGCGACTTTTTCTGGCGCTTTTCTCCATCACCCCTGCGCAAGTGTGATGATATTCCTTCGCGTTGATGCCACGAAGTTGACATTTTTTTCTCAACCCAGAGTGGAACGTGACCGGAACGGATGTTCAAGCGGGGCCAGTCGACTACGAGATTGGCTTCTGGGACATCGTCACGTATTCGATGACGCTGACCAGAGATTTAAGGTGACTAAGCCACCCTTCACGAGTGAGATATATTTACCATCCAACAAAAATCATCCCATTTCAATTCCCCACTCTGCAGCCGCGACAACCTGGACGCGGACGAAATAGAAGTCGACGCGCGCGTCCGAAAGCGCCGTAGCGCGCGCGGATCAGACAAACCGACCAAACAAAACCAATCGCCCAAAATGTCCGATCCACACTGCGACGCGGACAATTACGTGGCCTCTGTGAACCGCATGGCCGAGATGCGCGCCACCCGGCTGCCCGACGAGCTGCAGTACAAGTACGGTGATGAGGTCTTGAAGGTTGTGGGGAGGCTGGAAGGGGAAGTCGATTGAATTGTGTTGGGTTTTAGGTGTCCATGTGTACCTTCAGTATGGTGATTGTGATGTTTTATTGGATACAACTATTCTATTCTGACTAAAAGTTTCGAAATTATATCGTTGCTACAGTTAACAGCACTGCATATCTGATAAAAACCGGTTTGCAGAGGTTATAAGATAAATAAATAGTTAATCTCATGGCTCGTTGGAGCATAATCGTATATTATACGCCAAAAAACTTTTGTAACACACTCAAGAATGGTTATAGCAAGCGGACAGCAACAAATCGCGTAAATTGCTTAACTGCACCTTCAGACTAAAAATGTCTAACAAATCAATACATGGACCATAGAATAGCTAAATAGGTGGATTAATCAAATTCTGCAAACAATTAATTGACAGTATTGCCAAAACGTACCTACGTATCTTGATTTACAAAAAATACGCAAGTACTTCGCGTATTTATAAACACTTAACCATCGACCTACATGAGTTTGAGTGGTAAAATATGAGAAAACCACAGCGTACCTAAAATTCAAACACTGTGAATTGTTACCTACCGTATTTCCTCGAAATACCCCCCGGGGGGTGATTGTTTCATAGTGGTCCCGAGAGGGGGGGGGGTTAAACGAGCGGGGGGGGGGGGTATTTCGAGGGGGGGGGTTATTATTTCACAAGAAATTTTTTGAAAACCAAGTACGAAATTGTCGTCTGAAACGTACGCAGACGTCGAAAAATGCAACAAAAACCGCCATTTATAAGGTTCTGTAGACTAATATTAGTATGTAGATGGTGTGTACACTGTTCTAACGTGACACCGACATTGTTTTAACGTGTGTTCTGCAGTACACAGAACACAAACTACAGTTATTGTCATGTACGTTCCCTTTACACTCAATTTGGGTGGGGGGTATTTCGAGGGGGGGGGGGTGATTGTTTCATAGTGGTCTCGAGAGGGGGGGGGGTCAAACGAGGGGGGGGGGTATTTCAAGGGGGGGGGGGTATTTCGAGGAAATACGGTAAATATATTAATGCATTTCATTGAACATTACCTACCTATATTGAATGGATCTGGAGCATAATAAACATTTGATCTATAATACTCTCACATTTCCTGAAATATTGTGAAAGTACAAATACACTTTGGTAAAAGAGCCAATAATTTGAAAGATTACCTATTTTCACTGATTTTTTCTTCAAAAATACTAGCATTTTAGCAACTTTTCCAGTCTTTCTACCGGTCTTTAGCACACCCACGATGACTCGTCGTAAATATTTATGTTATATGTTACACTACCTGGCCGCAAATTTGGCGCCACGAATCAAGTTTCAGTTCAAGAAATCGGCGAAATTTCATACCTAATTATCATCATACCTAGTCAAAAGTTACGAAATTGCTGGCTGTAATGTCTAATTCCGAAGCGGGGAGAGGCGATGCTTTATCGAGTTTTTTCCTGCTGGGGAACCAAAACTGTGTGAACGCAGTAACTAGTGATGGAAAAAGCGCCTGGACGCGCCAAAAACGACATGGCGCTTTTCAAACCCCAGCGCCAAGCGCCAATGGTGCCGGAGCAATATGGCGCCAAAAGCGCCATGGCGCTTTTTGCTTTGGCGCCAGCGCTAGGCGTTTTGTTCCTGGCGCCACGCAAAAATAGCGCCAAGCGTTAAAGCGCCATGGCGATTTTCCGAGCCCCAGCGCGAAGCGCCAATTGCCCCAGAGCAATATAGCGCCAAGCGCAAAAAGCGCCATGGCGCTTTTTGATTTGGCGCCAGCGCCATGGCGCTTTTCCATCACTAGTAGTAACCAATTGGGCACTAGTTTACCAACATGACATGCTCGACCATTTTGGTAAACTGTTTCATAAAACAGTTCGAAACACTGTACAACTCTGAGCTGTATTTCATACTGTTTTGTTCAAACAATTTACCAAAATGGTCTAGCACTTATGTTGGTAAACTAGTGTGTGTGTGTGTCTTGTCTGCCGTGATCAATGCGTTTGATAAATGTAATTGTATAAATACGATAGTAATTGTATAAATACGAGATCACACTATCACAACGCAAAAATGTGCTGGTGATCGGCCGTGATCTGCGGTGAAGTGCCTTCACGCAGACGCTCGCAGGCACTTCAACGCACTTCACGAATTTCTGATTTGTGTAAACAATTTAGTAATAAAATGTGTGAAGTGTCGGTGAAGTGCATTCCATCAGTGATCAGGCGTGATCAGGCTCTGAAGTGTGATCACGAGTGGTGAAGTGCCTGGTGATCAGGCGTGATCAGGCTCCGAAGTGTGATCACAAGGGCCACTTCAGACCACTTCAGTGCACTTCACGAGCACATTATTTGCTGTGTGACGACAACCAAAATCCATGGCAGGAACGCCATGGTTTGGCATTTCTGCCATTACACTTCTGCCAAACACGCGCAATAAAACGAAACTAAATGATCACGCACACACAAGCCGCAAGAACCGCAATCAACTGCGGCAAAAATTAACGCAACTGCGATGAACTTTACAGCGTATGTGAATCATTTAAAATCTCACCCAATTTTTAAACACTCGAATCATTGCGCAGAATTTTAGGGAATTTCAGATTGTTTGAAGATTTGAGTAAATCGAAATGGCAATGGCTTCAACAAGCAACTGTTGTCTGGTATAATTCATATTTTTTCCACTTGTGTTCTGTTTGTAAATATATTGTAGCCGAAATGTCATCAGAATGCAATTCCAGGTATTCGCGGCACTTGGATTCATTGCAGTTGACGCGCAGCCAAAAACCACTGTGTTTGTTTTGAATATTTATTTATCAGACTTGTGAGAGTGCATTTATGTTGATCCTGAGTGGTCTGGTATTACAGGTATTTACATTCATGGTTATCCTTACCTTAAGAAGATATAAAAATTTATTACATTGGAAACAGATGAAGATAGATATGACCCAGAAACCAATAATGACGAAAGTGCTAGCACTTAGTTTAACCGTGTTCAAGAATCAGTATGAAAAATACACGTTTTCCAGAGATTTCGACTGAAGCTCGACGGAAACGAAAGTGCAACAAATAAAAGCTAATCGAAACGGATCAACCGTCTACTACACTTAAAAAAGTGCATCAAAAATATTCACGCAACTAAATATATCTCGCCCACCCGCACACAACTTCACCGCAGGTCACCATCAGTGGCGCCGGGGGAGCGGGGCCAGTCGCCGCAGCAGCTGCTGTACGACCACGTGATGCGCGACTACAGCGGCGACGTAGCGCCCACCTTCGACGGCCGCCCCGTCGACGTCGTGCTCGACCCAACCCTAGAAACCATCCTCTGTGTGGTCGGTCGCTTTGTTGAAGTTTTCTACTTTGGTTAAAAAAATTCAGTTTGAATTTTGTCCAGCGACGATTACCTATTCATTGATGCGATCTATTGCGGCTGCGCACACTACCTAGTTTACTAACAGAAGTAAACTCAATTTGGGTGCCCCTGCCCATACATCAGCTTTGAACGTATTTGAGTTTACCAGAATACTTTATTTTACATGCTCGTCAACTGTAGTTTACAGACACCTCAGTCTAGTAAACTCAAGTGCGTTCAAAGCGTTTTTAAGAGCACCCAAAATGAGTTTACTTCTGTTAGTAAACTAGTGTGTGCAGCGCTATTGCCAACGCACACACTGGTTTACCAACATGGAATGCTCGACCATTTTGGTAAACTGTTTTGACAAAACTGTACGAAACACTGTACAGATTCGTACGGTGTTTCGTACTGTTTTATCAAAGCAGTTTACCAAAATGGTCGAACATTTCATGTTGGTAAACTGGTGTGTGTGGCCCCAATGCGCGTGCACACACTAGTTTACTGCCAGATCTTGGTAAACACATAAATCGGCTTTGAACGCATGTGAGTTTACTGAGTTTTCGTAATCCCAATCGACTGTAGTTGACAGACACCTCATTCTGGTAAACTAAAATGCGTTCAAAGTCGATTTATGAGTTTACCAAAATCTGGTGGTAAACTAGTGTGCGTAGCGCCAATAAGTTTGATCACCCGCGCAGGATCAGGAAAAAGGAACCGTGGAGTATATGCAATGGTACCTAATGGTGAGTAACTAATTAGTGATGGAAAATGCATAAGAAATTTTGCCTCAGATGCTTCTTTCCGCAGTGGTGGATGGATGACCATTTCAAGTGGAACCCGGCACATTTCAGCAATCAAGAAGAGATCTGGCTGCACGCGTCCGACATTTGGCAGCCAGATATCGCCAGCTTTGAAACGTAAATTCCAGATTAATCCAAAACTAAATGGATCCTCGAATTGCCCCCCCCCTCCTCGAAGTACCCCCCTCAAACTGGACACTATGAGGTTATTAGCACCCCCCATGAAATATCCCCACCACACGCCCCACCCAAATTTAGTGTAAAGAGAATGTAAATGACAAAAGCTGCTGTTTGTGATCGGGGCGATGCAGAACTACATTAAAAACATCGACTGTGTTACGTTAGAACCTGTTTTATACCATCTACATACTTATATAGGTTAGTGTATAGACTCTATACATGTTGCTGCTAGTTGCCTTTTTCTACATCTGCATAAGTTACAAACAACACATAAGTACTGGGAATTTAAAAAAATTCAGGCGAAATAATATGCCCCCTCGAAATACCCCCCACCTGGTTTAACCCCCCCCCCCCTCTAAATTCTCACTCTGAAGCAATCACCCCCGGGGCCGGGGGTTATTTCGAGGAATACGGTAGATCGACAAGAATTTCCCGGTAAAATCAAAATCACGCAGTATTTCGTGCGAGTCGACGCAAGACGCCAGGAACACGATAGTGAAAGTGAAGTACGACGGCTGGGTGAGGTTCGCTATCCCGAAAAGATGCAAGATCCAGTGCAACATGCAGGTCGTGGTTCCATTTTTTCTATGCGATAGCACCATTAGATCATAACGCACCTGACGTCACTTGAGGGTGAATGTTGCATCTACCTATATAATTACATGTCTCCACGTACCTACATCGGATGTAGGTGTCCACAAACCTTTTCCAAATCGAGTGAATAGACTGAAACATTCGGCAAAACACTTGCCACTCGTGGCGGGTTGAAACTCTTTTGAAAAATAGATTAATCGAATTAATCCCCTTTGAATAAACCCACCAAGCAGAAAAACTGGCAAGTCAGAGCGAGTGGGGAGAGAATATCCACCTCTAGAAATATAACACCTTCCTCAGGTTAACACTACATTTTGCAGAATGTGTATTCATCGTTGATTTTGTGAAAATTCCAACAAAAAATAATCACCCTCCCCCACCATAGTTACCCCCTAAAATTGCGCTGGCGAAAAAATATACCTACCTCCCTGGTTATGTCTAAGAAATATGGTAGCCACGAACCGGTGAACCTAGTTGAAAAACTTCCAGACTTTTCCTACAGATGGATAATTTCCCGATTGGCGAGCACAATTGCACCGTGCGCTATGTCAGCTGGATCCACCCAAACACAAAACTGACCCTGACGAATTATGGTACTTTTGATATGAGTGAAGGATTAAATACGAGAAATCCCGGTTGGTAGCCAAGCCATTTTACGTTGGTATTTTATTTAGGTATTTTAATACAAACACAAAGAAAAAATCCAGTACACGTGGTGTTGGTAAAGATAGTTACCGTACTGGGAATTGTGTGCTCAATGTGCTCATTTAGAAATAGTGCAAAATTGCACTCGCCTCAGGCGGGAATCGAACCCGCACCTCTCGTATTGAACACGAGTGCCCTAACCGCTAGACCACACAGGCGGAGCAGCTCTGGTCAGTATTTGGGGCTCACATGCTGCGATGGCAGCAATTCCCTTAACAATATCTTCTCAAGTTTCTCAAAAATTGTTATTGTCAAAAAGAAAACATTATTTATAATAAAAATGTGCAGAGTGGGATGTCACTGGTACAGCCGTAAAAGTGGAGTCCGTTGACTACAACATTGGATTTTTTGATGTTGTTCACTATACATTCACCATCAAAAGGGACTTCAGGTATTTTATTCATCGTTGACTTTTTTGTTTGGTTTGTATTGGTGAACCTACAATGAACCTTGCGAACAAAGCCCAGGGGCCAGTCCCGCAAGTTAAAAGAAGAGAGTAAAAATTGGAGAGTAGAGTAAAATGGCAAATGGCAAGTAAAGAGTAGAGTAAAAATTGAAGAGTAGAGTAAAAATTGAAGGGTAGAGTAAAAATTGAAAAGGAGAGTAAGAAAGTAAAGAGTAAAATAAAAAGCAAAGTAAAAATGGAAAAGTAGAGTAAAAATTGAAAAGTAGAGTAAAAAGGAAAGTAAATTGAAAATAATGATAAAATGTTTTAAAAAAATAAAAATAAAAAAGGAAAAATCTGTTCGGTTCGGACATATGCTGTCCGTGCATGGCCATTTTTCAAAGCTTTTTTCAAAATGGCAATTTTTTTTCTTTTTGAAGGATTTATTTTTTTGGATACATCTGTGTTAAACACATTATCGTTTCCAAAGTTGCAACGCAAGTGGAAAATTGGTATGTTCCGCTCAAATTCCTCGGGATCCCCATTGGAAACTATACTTTCTAGATCCAAATCCATGTTTCCTTTTTTATTTTATTTTTTATCGTTCTTTTCATTTCATCTCTTTACTCTACTTTTTACTTTACTTTTTACTCTACTTATCAATTTTTACTCTCCTTTTCAATTTTTACTTTACTTTTTACTCTACTTTTTACTTTTTACTCTCCTTTTCAATTTTTACTTTACTCTCCAACTTTTACTCTACTTTTTACTTGCCATTTGTCATTTTATTCTACTCTCCAATTTTTACTCTACTCTTTACTCGCCATTTGTAATTTTACTCTACTCTCCAATTTTTACTTTCTTCTTTTAACTTGGGGGACTGGCCCAAGGTGACACTTGCAGACGTTGTAAAATGTCAAACATCATGCAAAGTGTCAAGTAAACCGTCAAAATTTATTTCATTATTTCGTTTACTGTCCATTGCCGGAAATTTTTCTTGACTCTTTACATTACTATTGACACTTTCCATGACATTTGACATTTTCAGAGCATTTTACAGGGTCTGGGGTGGCCCCCGCTAACTGCACTTTTCAATGACAAAAGTGCACATGCAAAAATTGTTGCTTATCAATAGTGCGAATGTATTATCACTGGTGATTCACTAAAAATATTCACTATTATCACTGGTAAAAAATGAATTCCGCCCAAAAATGCAGCTCGCCAGCGGCCGCCGTGAACAGAACCAAAAAGCACTAGCCACAAACTACATCGCGACTCAGGATTAGCGGCGATCAGCGACGTTTGATGCCGCTAAATGTTCAAGTATTTAGAATTTTAAGCAAAATTTTGATAGGTTTTTAGATATTTTCAAGTTACATTCCGAGAAATCTACCGAATTGTTATACCGCAAAATTTCGCAATTAAAAAATAAAAGCTCCGCCTTTATTCCGCATCTGCCATTTGTTTGCTATGCCGTTTTCGTGAAAACATTTTCGGGATTGTACTTCTTTGTTTGCGTAGTCCGACCGACTCAGTCTTTGAAGAAGTACCATTAAATCATCTAAATTTTAGTTTGATAGTGTAAAATAAATATTCATGATTGGATTGGATTTTCATATTTCTTTATTCCATTATCTTCCCGCTAACTGCAGGTTGGTCAAAATTTCCGTCTCATAGGAGATCTATTGTAAAAAAAAAACGAACATAGAAACTGCATGGAAATTTAACATTCGTCTGGATCACTCAGTCACTGGCAATAAGTCAATTCACTTCACTGAAGCATGTCTAGGCAATTGTAAATGAAAATTTCAAGCATTTTTCAATATCGGCAATTAGTGTTATATCTTTTAATATAATCAATGGCCGTGTCGACGTCCATCACGTCGAAGAACGCCTTGTCATTGCCGCCCACCAATGATCGCATGAGGTTTCTGTTCGCTGGCACCTTGCCAACCTGCCAGTTGGCTCCGCTAGTGTCAGGAGCGAGCACTTTCCTCACTCGTCTGAAGGCCTGTTTTGGGGGGTTTAAATTGTGCTTTTTCGAGTATTTGTCAGCACAGACACTTTCATGTCCATTGGGCACACACACACACACACACACTAGTTAACCATTATGAAGTGCTCGACCATTTTGGCAAACTGTTTGCACAGAGTTGTACAGAATTTCATACTGTTTTGTGCAAACAGTTTACCAAAATGGTCGAGCATTTCATAATGGTAACTTTGTGTGTGGACACATTACACCTCTAAATACCTGCGGGCTTCCCTTTTTGGGCGGCACGTGTCCGTCCCAGTCGACGTCGCCGCCCACGACGAGCAGCTCGATGCCCGACTTGCGCAGGGCGGTCGCCACGGGCTCCGGGTCGGGGTAGCCGTTGCTCACGCGCCCGTCCGTGAACAACATTGTCACCTGCTCGTTTGAAGAGATGTATTTTTCGTTTAGTATGGTGACGTTAACTTGCTGGCTCAATTGAAAGTGCTGCGTAGTTGATTCCGCAGACAAGTAAGGGACTAGAATAGTGGACTATGATACAAAAGTCATAGAGTGTTACGTCAAGTGGCAGGATACCTTATGTGATAAGTATTATTGTAAAATAACTATAACTAGGTACATAACTATACTTATCACTAGTGATGTAAAGGCACCGGGGCACCGGTGCCCCGGTGCTGGGCACCGAAGGGCACCAGCACCGGTGCTGGTGCGGTGCCCTCACAATTTTCAGAGGTGCCCTGCCGGTGCCGGTGCTATTTTTTTCAGAATAGCACCAGTGCCGGTGCGGTGCGGTGCCCTTTTTTCGAGGGTGCCTTTAGGTGCTAGCACCGACCAGAAAAAGTGGGGCACCGGGAAAGGCACCGGCAGGGTTTCAAGGGCGTGAACTGCGGTTTATTCCAGGACATGTGTGCTCATTTAAAAAGTGGCCAAAACAAATTCATGTTGATCATGTGCCCCTGGCCACTTTTTTATTGATTTTCTTTTGACAAACATAAAAACTAGCACTTTTAAAGAAAACAATGATTGATTCTGAGTAGGATAAAAGTCATTCCGACGTGTCAGAAAGGTCGATGTTGTTAAAATCAAACATATACATCCTGGTCCTGGAGCCGAGTACTCCTGGCGCCGGCGAAAGCGCATGGAGTTGGTGCTCGCGCCAACACAAAAAGCGCCATGGCTCTTTTGGCTTCAGGTGCCATTTTGTTCGTGCTCAGTGCCATGGCGGTTAGCGCCATTCTGCCCTTGCGCCATAGATTTTGGTGCTGAGGGCTGGAAAAGTACCAGGGCGCTTTTGGCGCTTCCCGACAAGGTCCTGGCACTTTGAATATCAATACGCAAAATGTTACCCGGTGCGGTGCCTTTCGGTGCTAGCACCGGCAACCCTCCGGTGCCCTTCGGTGCCGGTGCCATTTTTTTCAGCATGGCACCGGTGCCGGTGCGGTGCGGTGCCATTTTTTGGCCGGTGCCCCAGGGTGCCAGGTGCCCTTTTCACGCGATGGGAAAGGTGCTGGTGCGGTGCGGTGCCATTTTTCCCGGTGCCTTTAACATCACTACTTATCACTCTACTTATCGTAAATACTTGAATAAGCCCCCGCGAAAAAATACCATTACTCAAATACTCGCATATTTTTTGAAGGTACGCGAATACAGAAAACGTAATTGAGACATTTTTGGGGTGCATAAAAACAAAAATTACTCAAAGGAATTGAAACGACTGCAAAAATGGCAGCGGAAATGATAGAAGTTGCGATAGATAGGGAAAGCGACGACTCTCATTTTTACTTTTACTTTTACTTAGTTTTAAGTGTTTCTAAATGCAAATTCGAAAGCAATTCTTGCTTTTACGTTTTCCCATAGTAAAAATACTAATATTTACATTTACTCACCTTTTACGCAGCGTAAAAGGAAAAAATGTTTACTTTACGCTTTCTTTACTCAGGGTTGAATAAAAATGAAATACTTTACGTTTAAGTTTAGTTTGAAAAAAGTTCAACACTTTTAACAACTCTGCCTACCTGTTTCGCTTTGCCCGGCCTACTACCATGCCACCAAGACTTGCTTGTGTTGAATTCGTCTCTCGCCAGCTCCAAACCGCCCGCTGTAAAATGTGAGTTTCCTAGATATCCTGTCTTTAATGATATGACCCCTGAACCGAACTAAGATCTTACCGATATCCGTCCATCCGCCGTAGTATGGCACGCTGTACATTTCTCTGATTACGCTGTCAGCATCCTTGTGCTTCCGCAGATGGAAGTGACACTGTAAATAAATTTATGTTTATTTCGGTCATTTTTTGGCATTTGTGCATTGTTTTCCCATTGCAGTGTATTCCCTCAAATTACCCCCTTGAATTGACCCCCTCGAAATACTCCCAGTCCCCCAGGTGCCTGTCTCAAACCCTGTAAAACACCCTGTAAAATGTCATGTGTCATGTAAAAGACCCTGAAGTACCATCTGTATCCTAATCTTGTTCTATAGTATCTTAATCTTATGTGTTTTGTGTACCGATATTTTGTTATTGTTATTTTAGGTACGGATTTGGATTTGGATTTCGAAGAAATACGGTAGTTTGAAATCTTATTCGCGCCAAGGATGCTGTTCAACCAAAAAACTATGACAAACTAGCACACTTCCAATTGACCTGCGCAGTGACAAACAGATAACTGACCGTTGCGGCCCCCTTGGACGCGAACGTGATCATGGCGACCCGCGTGTGGAACGGAGACACGCGCAGCGCTCGCACCACCTTCTCGGCCATGGTCACGTATCGTTTGTGCTCGTGCTTGACGCTGCCCGAATAGTCGATCACGAAGCACAGATCCAGCTCGCAGTCTACCGTATTGTTGGGAATGTGAGTGTTGAATGTGATACCGTATACTCTTGAATACGTCCAAGAGGAGTTCGTTTCTGGTTCGAGACTTTGGTTCGAGCTAGCCACCGCGGACTTTATTATTATTTTTTCTTCATGAATACAGCGACATTGTACAAGTGGGGGGGGGGGCTTATTTCGAAGGGGTTATTTAGGCTTGTTCAAGAATCTGATAATTCTGACTAGTGATGTAGAAGCGCTATAGCGCTAGTGCCAAAGCAAAAAGGGCCATAACGCCTCTGGCGCTAGGCGCCATTTTTCTCTGTCGCCATTGGCGCCTGGCGCTGGGGGTTGGAAAAGCGCCATGGCGCCAGTGTCCCGGCGCTTTTTACATCACTAATTGTGTCACACAAATATCGATCTTCTATGTGAACTAGCTGCACTAGAGGAAAAAGCACTCGGCTGCATTGCAAGACTTTTATCGCACGCACCAGTTGTGGGGTCTTTTGTCGTCGTCGTTGTAGTTGTCGTTGTCGTAGTCGTAGTGGTCGTGGTCGGTTCTCTCGCCCGACAACCAATGTATTGTCTGAGAAAACTTAAAGCTTCGCTCTGCGGGTTGGTCAGCACCAGTTCCGGGTCCCCGCCCGCCCATTCGATCAATTGCCGCCTGAATTGTCAACCGGTTTTTTTAGTTGACTAACGGAAAATAAAGTCCGCGAACTCGCGCACCTGCCCCTATCGTTCAGAAAGTCGATGGCCGCCGCGGCGAATGTCAGCCCCTCTATCTGGTGCATCAACTTCGCAGCGGCATCGGCTCTAATCTCCTGATTGGGATCGGGCACGAGCCCGTCGCTGAGTAGAAACACGAATGTCTTGGCGGTTTTGCCCTCGAAGGTGCGCTCGCGCCTGTCCAAAAGCAGCTTTAACGCCGCTTCGAACGCGCTGCCGGTGGCCGTGCTGCCGCGCACGGCGCGCTGATTGTCGACGAACTTTAGGAACGCCTCATTTGTCTGCGTGGAGGTGTTGCTATGTTTGCGGTGCATTGCGTGACGTGTTTGATGCGGCCGCTCAGATGGGCGCCGGGTAGGGTGGCAGACGGTACGGGCTTACGGTAAACCGTACGGTACGGTAAATCTTGTTAAATGCGATGCGCGGTACGGCACGGTAAATTTCTAAAAGTGCGGTTAACGGTACGGTACAGTAAATTTTCCAAAAATGCGGTACGGTACGGTGCGGTACGGTAAATTCTGCCACCCTAGCGCGGGTCGCGGCGCTTTGACAGCCGACCGAGAATTGCGCTCCTATATTTTTGCATAGACTTTTGGGAAGGCGACGCTGGAGTTTTTCGGCGGACCCATTCTCCGGATCCGTTGATCTCTGACTTTTCTGACTCTGGGCTCAATTTTCCGGTGCCTATCATCACCTGCCGAAATTGGCCTATGCACAGCGCAATCAATTGTGGCCACACCAGCTTGTTTCAATGGCCCTGCGCACACTAGTTTTCACACGAAATTTCGAGAACTCAAGAATGAGCTTTGAACGTGTTTGAGTTTTTCACAATGGGTCATTTTTATCTCCGTCAACTGTATTTGATGGCCACCGTATTGTAGAAAACTCAAATGCGTTCTATGCTGCTCTGTGAGTTTTCGAAATTTAGTGTGAAAACTAGTGTGCGCAGGCACAATGGCTGATTCTCAATCATTCTTCAAACGGTCCAAAATTCAGTCCCACACAAACCTTAGCCTCATCGAAGCTGAGTGTATGGATAGGTCTGTTGATAGAGCCGTAATTTATGAGCGCCACCCGGTGCGCCCTGGGCCCAATGTTCAGCACGCTGGCTATGCTGTGGATGAAGGCACTTTTGCTGCTCCACGATTCCCCCGTGCTGCCGGACGTGTCCGCTGTGTGTATATAGGGTTACCGTATTTGATTGAATAATCCACCTGAAGAATTATTATTTCGTCAGACTTTTTCGAGGGCAAAAGTATTCAGTATGATTTATTCAAGGGGTAGAATTATTATGTCCTCATAATTTTCAAGGATATTTACATCAAGTCATTTCATGAAATATGCTTTATTCACAAAATAACACACCATTTTTGTTCAAATAGGACAAAACTACTTTATCCTAAGCCTTACGGGGGGAATGTTCAAGGGGGGTTATTTGTGCCTCACTCGTTTAACAGGGGGGGATTATTCGAGTGGGGAAGCAAATGCAAGCAAATTCGGTGTGGCCCTGTTTGCGGACAGTTTGACGATTGTTTATGCTCACCGATGAATAGAATGTCGGTGAAGCAGCCGCGGTCTTTGTCGCCCGTTTGAGCCACAATTACCGCGAGCGTGGTTGCCTGTTTTTGGAAAGCGTTTTTGTAGATTCAACAATCATGCAATTTATCAAAGAGTGATGGAATGGCGCCACGGCGCCGCGCCATTTGAGGGCGCCATTGGCGCTTGGCCACCGGGCGTCAGGCGCTCTGTTTTTGAATGGCGCCATAAGGTCCTTCTTCCGTGGCGCCGTTTGCCCCCCAGTTTACCCATTTATAGTAAACTCAAATGCGTTCAACGCTGATTTGTGAGTTTTCAAAATTTTCATTGAGATGTAGTGGGTGATAGCCATTGCATCACAGCAAAATGGTGCTCGTGAAGTTCACTGATGGGGAAGTACCCCTTGCGATCACACTTCAGAGCCTGATCATGCCTGATCGCCAATGGAATGCACTTCACCAACACTTCACGGATTTCATTACAAAATTATTTACAGTTAAAGTGCTCGGAAGTGTGTTGAAGTGTCTGAGTGTAAACACTTCACCGCAGATCACGGCAGATCACCAGCACTGTTTTTGCGATGATTTAGAAATTCAGCTAACCACAATAGACAGTTGCAGCAAGCTAGTAGTGGACGGGCACATTTTCCTCGAATCCTCAAAACCGGGGACAATTTCACATGCTATTACTGAGTCATAGGGCGATCGACCGCTAGAAAATTAACGAGCATACCTTCACAAACACAAATGGAATTTACCGTATTTCTTCGATCATATTGACCGCCAATGTATTGTTTCATAAGCGGTTTTGGGGGGTCAATGTAAATGAGCACGTCAATGTAAACGAGCACGGCAACATATTTTTCAGATCGTTTTCAATTAGTATTCATCATTTATGTGCATTTTTTAGGTAAATATTTATGCGCATTTGATAACGTATGGAAACGTGTGGCAAAGCAAATGGGTTAAGTGCAAAACGCAAACGGACAGACAGTGTGCATACGGCGGCAAACATCAAATAATCGAACACGTCAATAAGGTCGAAGAAATACGGTATTCGTAAATCACTCAATTTGTAAAATTACTGTGCGCGCGCGCCGGACCACCGCAACTGAGTAAGACGCATAAAATACCAACATTCTTTTGCAAAAATAAATCATGTTCGTTCCAGTAGATTCGTAATCGTGACGGGTAGTCGATTCGGGTATAGCGAAAATATGCACGTCATCATGAACACAAATGCCGATTTTTGGCAAGGCGGCGTGGGAGACTACATTTCTCATTTATTAAGGATGATCATTTTGTCATCTGTCAATAATTATTCCAGTCAAGGGCCGCAACGATTTCACGTGAACTGACAACGCCCGCAGGGAAGAATTCCGTCTAAACACTACAAGGAAACCATCCATCGATCACTCTGTTTCGTGTGACGCGATATGTTGATTTGATTAGGATTTCCTTCCTTTGAAACTTAGTTGCGGGCGAAATTTTCACTTTCCAGAACATTTAAACATCGTAATTATTTTACACGACTTTTTCCATTAAAATGGAATTTTTCGCGCGAGGTTGGATTTGAAATATTCCATTTTCGGACTGTGGAAGTTGTGGATTGGGAAAGTTTGCAAAATGAGCAGTCTGCGCTAAGTAAAATAAATTTTTTCTCATTTTTTGAGATTTTGAGGTTTGAGGTTTTGAGGTAAATTGAAAAAAAGATTTTGTAAACCAGTTTGTCACTAGAAATGTATCGCCAATAATGTTTGCTATTCAGATTCACTCGCATCGCAATACGCGGCCGTTTTCAAATCATGTCTGCTTTTGTTCACAAGTTTTGCTCAGCATGAATGTAAATGTAAATGTCCGCTACTTGTTGGGTCGACTTGAAAGAAATACCTATGAGCTAACTGAACCACAATTTTGTAGGGAAAAGTCGTTGTTGACTGTTTTCTCGATGAGATCACCGGTTCGCCCATTATGTTTCTGCAAATTTTTAAAATCGGTTTCTGAAATGCCCACGAATCGTGATTGCTCATCAACATAATGATACCATAAACTGAAACGAGCGGGCGGCAGTTTGTGACGTCCTCCTGGACTTTCATGGGCGGAAACCTGCCCACGTATTTACTGTCTGCACATTTTTTGCCATATTTTTGATTATCTGATTCTGATCTTTTGGTTAAATACTAGATTTTTTGGGGCAGCGCGGCTCATTGTAGCATACGAGTGGAACGGTAATTATTAGGACTGCCGAAAAACGGCCCTGTGCCATTACGCATGTAAACCCATCACGCATGTAGAACCGGCACGCATTTAACTATACCCGGCATACTGAAAATATGCAATAAAACAGCTGACCTAGTGATTTTAAAGGTGAAAATGTATAAGAAGTATGAAAATTAGTGACTTTGGGTCAAAATTAGGGTAAAATTGCTCAAAAGCACTCTAGATAGCTAGGCAATTTGTGGGGGGGGGGTTGTTCAGGCGAAAGTAACTTAAAGAAGTGCCTCTGGTTTAGATAGATAGCTGGGCGGTTTGGGGTGGGGTTACCCGCCCTCCTCTCTTACCCTTGCAGGTATAATGTGTCTATAGTGGGTCTACATGTGTAATGGGTTTACATGCGTAACAGGCCTGGCCGCCTAAAAACTTGTCGGACTAATTTAATTTCGCGCTGTCAAAAAGATTTTCATCCCGTGGCGTCATTCTGTACTGATGTGATTGTGATATATTTATTGAGGATGCGACAAAATGTTATACCTATGCATTTACATGCATACAAATTTGTATTCCAAATATTTACGTGATGAGAACACCGCAAAAAAGGTGCGGTGGGTGGGATTTGAATAGCATGACGTTTGCGTGACTATCACATGCTGTGACGATAATTACGCATAGGTACCTAAAGTCGTTTGTTCGGAATTCTTTCAAAATAATCATTTCGACGTTTCACCTGCTGGTGTTTTTGTTTCATCCCCATTCCTCACACCACTTTTAGAATTGATACAAATATTTACAGAGACAACGATGGACGTAAAACTGAAAGTTTGTCGACTGTGCGTACTTTCAAAAGTTTTATACACCTGGTTGGGGAAGCTATGCTATATATGCATATTATCACCGACATACATATTTTAAGGCGAAACTACGTTGTCAAAAAACACTAGGTTTTATCTACCGTAACCTAATAATGGTTCTGAATCTGTACAGCATGACGTCCGTATAAATGGGTAATTAAATAAAAATGAGTTATCCCAAGTGACGTCACGACAGTCGTGTAAACGTGTAAATCAATCAGTACCGACAATTCTCATTGTACACCTTGATTTTCTGGATGACCTTGTCGATTTCCGTCTGCGTGGTGACCACCTTCTGCGCGTCCTCGCCGGCGATGATCATCAGCGTTTGCTCGTCCACTGGCACCGTGCCAGCGAACTCGCCCAGGGATTCCTGCGGAGGTTGTAATTTCGTAACGTCCGGTTTTTTTGTGTTTGTGGGCTGATCATGGCACTTTCGATCGATTGTTAGGTGTCGTTTTGAACTATTTTTTCTACCGTATTTGCTGGAATAAATCCCCAGGGGAATTTTTATTTCGCCAGACATTCTTGAGGACCGGGGAAATTATTCAAGGGGGGATTATTTTTTCTAACTCGGCTGACAGGGGGGGGGTGAATTTTTCAAGAGGAGGGGTTATTCAAGCAAATACGGTATTTATTTACAACAACGTATAGCGGAATCGCCTTCGCACTCCTCGCCTGACCGCCAACGTTTCGTCCCACTTGCCGACAGTCCCTCACACGTTGGTCCCAAGAGCGTCCCCTCACTAACGTCCCAGGTGATGTCAGTGCCGACGGCGTACACCTCCACGCCCATTTCCCTTAGCACTGCGGCCGCGTCGCCGGGGTCCTCGTACTGGGCGGACACGTGGCCGTCGGTGAACACGATGCACACCTGCGGGGCACTACCGGAAACTGTCAACTGCCCTGGGAAATGTCAAGTGTCATGCGAAGTGTCAAAAGGCATGTCAAATGTCCTGGAAAATAGCAAAGGTTCGTTTGCTATTATACAGGGCTTAAGTATTTATTACATGACTTTTGACACATTAGCAGCCCGCGCACTAGTTGACACATGTGTGTCAAGTAGTCTGTGTCAACTCAGATTTCGGCTTCACGTGTCGCAGAGCGATCTCCAAATGCACATGCGGTAATGTTGAGAAATAATAATTACAGCAAGTGCATTGGAAGATCACTCTGCGATACGTGAAGCTGAAATCTTGAGTTGACACAGACCAGTTAGTTGACACACATGTGTTTTGCCTGCCATTGCATGACATTTCACATGTATTTCCAGGACACTTTACAGTCTCCGAAAGTGGCACCTGCTTGGCCAGCTCGGGCCGGGCGCCGTACTCCTCCGCCAGGGACTTGTTGAATTCTTGCTGGGCCAACTCGAGTCCGCCAGTCGGGTCGGTCAGACCGCCGGTGAAGTACGCGCCGTCCATGTCGGCCTTGATTGCCTCCGCGTCGTTGTGCTTGTTGAAGTGGAAGATGTGCTGCGTGTTGTTTGTATGGGTTTTTACTGGGTGCGTGTGTAGTGTAGTGTGTCGTAGCCTGCACCCTGGGGCACTCACAAACCCTTTAATGTGTAAAGTAAAGTATCAAATGTCATGTAAAATGTCATACAAAGTGTCAATTGTCATGACAAATGTAAAGTAAAGTGTCAATTGTCATGCAAAGTTTAGTAATAAAATTTTTATTGTATTGTTTTAGTTGACATTTTACATGACATTTGATACTTGACTTTACACTTTACACGGTCTGGGACTTCTCTTGGAGCATTCATGAACCCTGTAAAATGTCAGATGTCATACACAAACTCGTTTGCCGTTTTACCGGGCATTTTACATAACTTTTGTAACATTTCATGACATTTAGCATTTTTCAGGGCATTTTCCAGCGTCTGAGAGTGGCACCCGCCCATCGACTCACATAGGCGTGTCCTTTGCCGGCGAACGTGATCATGGCGATGCGCGTGTGGTACTTGCCGATGCGCAGCTCGTTGACCACCTGCTTCGCCATGGCCACGAACACCTCGTGCTCCAGGGTCACGCTGCCGGAAAAGTCCACTACGAACAGCAAGTCGAGCTCGCAATCTACACGGCAATTGGAAGGATTGAGGTTGCGAATGAAGTGAATAGATCATGGTAGATAAATAGGTACCTATTTATTTACCACATTTCCTCGAATAAGACCGAGGGGGTTATAGTTTCGGCAGACAATTTTGAGGGGTTTAATTTTAGGGGGCTCATTCGAGGGTTGTTTTTCAATTCGTCGAAATTTTTTGAAAGATTTTTCTTGGAGATTTAATTTTGACACTCTAATCTGGGCCTGGAATTTGAAGCCTGGGGCCAGTTCCGCAAGTGGAAAAGTTAAGGGTTAAAAGTGAAGAGTTGAGTAAAATGAGAAATGGAAGTTAAGAGTAAAGTTAAATGATAAATGATGAGTTAAGAGACAAGAGTAAATTTAAGAGTAAAGTTAAATGACAAATGATTAGTTAAGAGATAAAAGTAAAGTTAAGAGTCAGACAAGTGTATCCAAATCTTTTTTTTTCGTATCCAGATCTTATGTTTTTGTATCCAAATCTTATTTTTCGACATAAGATTTGGATACAAAAAATAAGATTTTGGATACACTTGCTTGACTCTTAACTTTACTCTTGTCTCTTAACTCATCATTTATCATTTAACTTTACTCTTAACTTGCCATTTGTCATTTTACTCAACTCTTATGTTTTAACTCTTAACTTGTCCACTTGCGGAACCGGCACCTGGCGATGTGACCTGTGTTATTTTTGTGCAACCTAAGTATATTCAACATAATTTACATATCCAATAAAATTTCAATCTGTTTGGGCTTTGGGGGTATTTCGAGGTGGAGTCATCTATCCAACAAATTACAGTCCATTATACAATATCCATTTCTCTCTGATTTCGTTCTTCTTTTTTTATTATATTTGTATTTTTAAACAATTTTTAACATTTTGCCAGACAGACCACATTTTACAGAGTTTTCGACATGGCTTTTTACATTTTACAGGGAATTTAACACTTTACAGTGTCTTTTACGGTGTCTGGTACTAGTACCTGGGGGTACTTCGAGGGGGGGGGGGGTTAATTCAAGCGGGCATTTCTACGAATCGCGGTACCTGTGGTGGGATCAGTAGTTGTTGTGGTCGTAGTCGTGGTCGTGGTAGTTGTTGTGGTCGTGGTCTTGGGCGGCGTGCACTTGATGAAGTCGGGCAGACGGTTCAGGGCTTTTTCTGCCACGTTCGGCTCGGTGAGTATGTGTTCGCGGGCTTGCCGCCCACCGCCCAGCCATTTCTCGATGTTTTGTCTACGTTATTGGGATATGGATATCTCAGACGTGATACACGGTTCTGTACAGCAGAGTTGTTAAAACTACCGAACTTTTTTCAAAGTAAGCGTATGCGTAAAGTATTTTTTACTAACTTGGCAAAGAAATGAAAGTTATTGACAAAAGTAAACAAATGAACAGCCATTGGCAGAGAATCATGTAGTCATTGGCAGGGACGAATAAACTTCCTAAAAATCAACAAATGAAGACTGTATGGCTGCTTAATCCGAGTACAGAAAGCATAAAGTAAAATTTTTTACTTTACTTGCGAGTATTTTCTCTCAGAAAGCGTAAATGCTAGTATGTTTTCCCAGAAACGCAGTGTTTTTTTTAATGGGATATCCACAATGTACTCAATCATTCAACCCGAGAGCACACATAACTCCTAGGCAGTGCCGTCACTTTTTATTTTCACACGTTGATGTTTGCTTTCTTTTACTCTTCTGTACACACAAAAATTACTCTACTGTACTTGAGTACTTCAAAAATTAAGCGTACAGGCGAGTACAGAGTACTTTTTCAAAGTATATGTATGCGTATTTACTCAGTACTCGAGTATGCATACTTTTTGAGTAAACGTAAATACTCGATAACAACTGCGAGTACAGTTGGACGCACAGTTGTTAAAATGTTTTTACTTTTTCTCGATGAATACATATACTTGACTACAGTGTAAATACGTTTACATTTCATTTGAAAAAGTTCCTATACTTGCTTTCACATACGTATGCTTTTCAAAGTACTTGAGTACAGAAAACATATTTCTGATAGCCATTTATAAAGGTTTTTAAAAGGCACGTGTTGATGATGAGAAGCGCACAAATATGTTATATCTTGAATTGTTGTTATTTAGATGATGTTATGTGGTGCAACGAGAGGTCCGAATAAAGATACGAAAACATAAAACCCTTGCCAATGCACTGCACTGCTTGGAATAAGCTTACACGTGCCAGCAGCCACGCCAGTGGATCTGCAAAAGTGGTGGACGTGCTGGGGACTAGCATTTGCCAAGCTGCTACCCAGGAGGGCAAGGAAAACCATTAGAAAATGTCGCTTTCTCAGTCGGAACCGCGGCGGCATACCCGTTCACACCCGGTGAACCAGGTTTCTCATTTACACTATGATTCTGCAGCAGTTCGTCAGATGCAAGCAGAGGCATTGCAGCAGGCATTCCAAAGGAATTCCTCGATGCCGTCAAATAGCAGGGAGTTTTGGCACCCGGCCATGAATGTCGTCCCAGACCAGTCTGCGTCAACTCTTGAAATTCCGTCTCATTCCCATCGCGTGTCGCGTCTGCCCATTCCAAGGTTTGTGTTGCCTCCGGTCAGGGTAGATCAGTCGGGAGTCCCGTTGTCTTTGGATTTTTCGACGCCCCCGCCGCATGTTTCCGCAGTCAGGTCCACAGTTGGACAGTTGTCAGGACAGTTTCTGAGGACTTTCAGGCAGGAAAATGTACCGTTCACGCTTCACAAAGTTTCACCGGTCATGCAGGTGTCGGAGTTGGCACCGCAGGTACGTACTTCGTTTTTGGTGGATTCCGCAGTTTTTCCAGCTGGAAAGTATTTGTCTGAAGTGGCGTTTGTGGATGGATTTTCCAAAAATCACTATGTAATGGAGGTTCCGCTTTTGCCATCCAATGAAGACAAGCTCAAGTCGCCAGTTGACAACCCCGACGCCGCTACCCAATTATCATTGCAGCATGTTGTAGAGCGTTTTGACAATAGAATCTCGCAGGTGGAAAATTTGTTCCGTTTGACTTTGTCGGAAATTCGTCAAAATAAAACACCATCCTCCCATGAAGATAAGCTTGAAGCATTGGGCCGTGACATCGAGAAAAATGAGGAGGATGAAGCGCCACCATTATCCTCGAACAAACCATGGCATTTGCAGGATTTGTCGAGAGCTCACCAAGCTATGTCTAAAGATACTGAGTTGGACATTCTCCATCAGTGGATGCTTATCAAATCTCATTTGCTCGATAAAATACCGATTTTCAAGGACAAAAACAATGTTGTGAAGTTTGCAGAGTGGAAAAGGCATGTTTTGAGCACGGCCAGTTCCATCACGAACCCCTCATTGACCACTCATTATTGGAAAGATGTTTTCGCGACCAAATTGGGGGGTGAAGCGTACAAAGTGTTTGTTACGTTGTTCAATATCGAATCAAATCCAACTCATGATGAAGTGTTGTCATCGTTGTCAGATGTTTTCAAAGACAGATCATCTAGCTATTCCATGGTCGAGTGGGATAACGCTTCAATGAACAGGGCGGAATCGTTGTCTGAATTTTACATCAGGTTGCTTTCGAAAATCCCCGTGGACTTGAAAAGTACAGTCGACCACTCTCGTGCATACGTGGAGGGTATTGTAGCAGCGAAATTTTGGTCGAGGTATGATGCTTCACGGTTTGATAAGTTTGTGATGGCTAACTTCAAAAAACAGTTTGCTTCTCAGAGCATTCCCATGGCCAGAATGATCCGCGATATAGAGGAATATTTCGCTGAGTTTTCGAGCAAAAATATAAATGCACCAGCTGCCCGAAATGTTGTGACACCACCTAGAACCGGTTTTCGTCAGTTTTTGCAGTCATCGAACGCGGATCCTTGGTGCCCCCGGCCAGGCCATTTTGGGCACAGAAAGAGCCAGTGTCGGGCCGATAAATTTCCGCAGCCAATGGCCATTCCGACCAAAACTCCGCCTACTTTCCCTCCAACTACTAAGTCAGATGGGTACGGCCAAGTGAGGCGCTTTGGGCCACAGCAAACCCATGACGCCAGCATGCCGCATTCTGTGACAGCGGCTAAAGCAGCTTGTGATATGGAAAATAATGGAAAAATTGAGTGTGATGATAACTTGAGTTTCGACGTCGAGCCTGGACAAGATCCAGTGCCAAATAGTGAATTGCCTATAAATGATCATGACCCTTGCCATGTGTATGTTACCGAATTTCACCACCGAATTTCACAGCTCTACAATGATAATCCCGGTGTGTTTGCTCGATGGCAGTCCAATTTTGTCCATGCATTACCAATTCTCACACAGAGCTCTGCGAGACACGAGTGGGAGAGTTCTTCAACAATGTGTTTCAGCACTCCGAAGACTCCGAATCTAAATCAGAAATGTGATCATTTGACAGAGATGGGATCAAAAGATTTTTTGGGTACTAGAGGTGGTGATATTATTTCTGGACTGTTGTGCTCGGGTCATTCCAATAATCATGAATTTGGCGGTTTTTCGGTGCAAAATGGAATTTCTGCCCACAGTTCAGTGGGCTCTAATCAGCAATTGTGTATTTCAATTAAGTCTAGCAATGGCCCACTAGTTTATGCCACAATCAACATAGAAGGTGTTCCATGCAGGGTTTTGCTTGACAGCGGTTGCACTAGATCATTGTTACCTTTCCATTTGTTTGAAAAAATTGCAGCGCAGGCCAAAATCAACATGGAAAAGTCATTGGTGAAGTCCAAAATCGGCCCAAGTACAGTGAATGGCATGACTAAAGAAGGGGAATTGTCTGAGATATCGCTTTATGTGGATCATGTCAGCCCAGTGGTTCGAGTCCGACGAAAAGTCGTCGCAACTTTTCTTGTTAATCACAATCCGCTCGCTCTTTCTGAGATTTTGTTAGGAACTGACATAATGCCATTCCTCAAATTGACATGGTTGATTCCCTTGGTTTTAGATAAAAAATGCGATGCCAAAATACCTGTTGATCATCCTGAAGTGGTTCAGCAAGTAGTCCAGGATGAAAAGAAATTCAACTCACTTTTTTCTGAATTGGTCATGACTACGAAATCGATTTTTGTTCCAGCACATGGAGAGATGTCTTATTCTGTTTCTTTGCCACAGCGCCCGACCAATATTGACCCTGAAAAATGGGTGGAATCAACGCTGATATTTTCAAACACGGAAACGTCGTTTACAGGGTTGTCCATGTATAATACATCAGTGGCTATTCGGAGCCATCAGAAATGTACATTAAAATTATTCAATTCAAACCCTTTTCCAGTGAATCTACCCAAGAATAAAATTTTAGCTCAATTGGATGTTTATCCAAACTCGGCGTTCCATTCACCAGGCCCCAAATTCTCAGGAATTTTTGGTTCTCCTGCACACGCTGCAGCCTTTGGGATCTTTTCAGAGGGGGATGAAATCAACGAAGTTGTGGCTGCGTCATCGTTGACGTTGCCGACCCCTCCAGTTGATGAAACGGTAGACAAGCAAGAGACCCAAAAAATTCCAACCACGCCCTCTGAGCGTGCTGAACATGTTTGGAATAAATTGAAAGATGACATTCAAATAAATTTGTCTGATAACGAGAAAGAGCAGTTTTTCAAATTAATTTCTGATTTCCATGACGTTTTCAGTTGTGCAGACTATGACGTCGGCAAAACTTCATTGCTATCTCACAAGATCATCACAGATCCATCTCAGCCTCCCATTAAGCAGGCCGCCAGGTATGAGGCCAGACATAAAAGACCGTTTATCCATAAAACCATAGCTTCCATGCTCAAAGAAGGAATCATCGAACCGTCCAACGGAGCGTGGGCATCCCCCATACACATCACGCCTAAGGGAGTTACTGAGTGCAGATTTTGCGTCGACTTCAAATTAATCAATTTGATAACCAAGATTAGGGTGTCAAAAAAATTTTTTGACGGGAAACGGAAACGGAAACGGAAAAAAACTTTCAGCGGCCGGAAAACGGAATGGAAAACGGAAAAAAATTTGCACTTGGCGGAAAACGGAAACGGAAACGGAAAAAAAATTTCAGTGGCCGGAAAACGGAAAAAGGGGCCGGAAAAACGGAAACGGAAAAATGGAATTTGCATGGAAATGGAAAAATTTGCTGAAATTTTGCCAAAAAACATGATAAAATTCGCTGAAATTTTGCTGGAAACAGTATTTTTTTACATAATTGACAATCTGCACAACTGTTTACCAGTTTGGCTGGACCAGAAAACAGAAAGTTGAGCCAGAAAAGGGTAAAATAAGGCGGAAAGCAGAAAATTGAGGCGGAAAACGGAAAAAAGGCGGAAAAACTGGAAATTGAGCCAGAAAACGGAAAAAAGGCGGAAAAACGGAAAATTTAACCGGAAAACGGAAAATGAGCCGGAAAAACGGAAATGGAAAAAAAGGTGGCCGGAAAACGGAACGGAAAACGGAAAAAAAATTTCAGCGGCCGGAAAACGGAACGGAAAACGGAAAAAATTTGCCTGCGGAAAACGGAAACGGAAAACGGAAAACGGAAATTTGACACCCTAACCAAGATAGATTCATATCCACTTCCACGCATTTCAGAAATTTTATCTGAGTTTTCTGGCAGGAAAGTATTTTCAGCGTTAGACATTCGGCATGGATACTATAACGTGCCGCTGGCCGATGAAGACACATGCGAGCGCACTTCGTTTGTGTGCAGCCTGGGTCAGTTCAGGTATACTAGGCTTCCATTTGGTACAGTGAACGCGGGTGCGACTTTCATGCGTCTCATGCAGCTAATTTTGTCAGGATTGAATGATGATCCGACCTCGCCTTGGGTGCGCGCATATATCGATGACATTTTGTGCAGTAGCTTCACCATTGAGGATCATTTTGTGCATTTGAGAAAGTTGTTTGATAGATTGAGATGGGCCAACTTGAAAATCCAACCGGCCAAATGCAAATTTTTCGCATCCGAGCTGAAATACCTGGGACATCACATATCTTCTTCTGGCATTTCTCCAGCTCCGGCCAGATATAAGGCGGTGGTGGAACAGCCCAAAGTGCACTCAAAACAGGATCTGCGACGATTTTTAGGGAAATGTATATACTATTCACACTTCATTCCGAATTATTCTCGCATTTCAGCTCCTTTATACACTGTGCTTAAGGGACATGTCCCGAAAACTGGATTCACGCCTTTCGAGTGGAATGAGGAAATGTTGACCGCCTGGGACACCTTGAAACACTTGTTGTCGACATCCCCGGTTTTAGCCCATCCTGTATTTGATGACCCTAGGGGTTTTGTTCTGGAAACTGATGCTAGTGGGATCGGTTTGGGCGCCGTTTTGTCGCAATATGGGGATGATGGAAAATTGCATCCTGTTTCATATATTTCGAAAAGACTCTCACACCCACACACTACATATTCCGCAGCATCACTTGAAGCCTTATGTATTTGCTGGGCATTGCGCAGGTTTGCAGACTACTTGGAGGGGCAAAAGGTTACTGTAATCACAGGTAACAGCGGGATACAACAGGTGTTTAGCAGTCCACATCATTTTAAGTTGGCCAGGTGGGCAATCTTCGTCCAGGACAAAGTGACTTCCTTCGTCCATCGACCAGGGGTGCAGAATGTCGTTGCAGATGCGTTATCTAGAAATCCGATTTCTGAAACCGAGTTCGGTGATGAATTGAAGAAACCCAGTGAACTTGTGACAGCTTGTGCCTCGATGGCTCGGAAGAAACAAATTTTGTCCGTCAATGCGGACATTGATTGGCGGACAATACAACAATCCGACGAGGAGTTGATGCGTGTGATTGTTCAGATGCAAGCCGATGAGGAATCTGTTCCAGGGGCATATTTGATTGATGGAGTACTTTACTTTAGAGCCCTGGTTCACTCTCAGCATCTGTCCATATGGCTGCCTAAGTCATGGCAGCATGCTTGTCTTTTACAGGCTCATTTAGGAGTGTATGCCAGCCACGGGAGTCAAGCACGGACATTGGATCTCTTGTGCCAATACTTTGCATGGCCAGGGATGAAAAAAGATATTCTGGATTTTTGTCATCAGTGTTCTGAATGTTTGACCGTAAAATCTCATCGAGTTAATTCAAGCCCCTTAGGCGACGTGCAAACCCCGTCACAACCGTTTGATGTTTTTCATGTTGACACAATCCATTATGATAAAAGTTCTTCAAGAAAAATTTTCGTTGCAATCGATGCGCTTTCTCGGTATGTGATAACTGCAGTGGTTCGATCATTGACAGCTGTGTCGGTTTCCAAAGTGTTATATCATAGCCTCTTCATGTTTTGCGGTGCACCCAGAGTCATAATTACCAATCGTGGCACAGAATTCCTCAATTCGGAAGTCAGGACTCTATGTGAGCTATTTGGTGTCACGCATAGTACAATTTTGTCTCAGAACCCTGCTGCCAATGGCATGGTTGAACGGGCAAACCGTTCAATTCGGGAAATTCTTTTATTTTGCACTCGAGAGTTCCCAAATCAAAAATGGTGGGATTTAGTGCCTTTGGCGACTTTGCGCTACAACATGGCCATGAATCGCATGACAGGTTGCTGTCCATTTTACATTGTTTTCGGCCATCTTCCGCATTGGAACCTATTCTTCTCTGCGGCTCGCAAAATTGACCCCCAGTCAGCCAGAGTAATGGCTAAAACGCAAAGCGATAAAAATAGAGCTCTTTACAAGCAACAGTTTGATAGTAAACATTCAGTGACATTTAGCCCGGGAGACAGAGTAATGGTGAAGATTTTATCTTTGGAGAAAAATGTTCCAAAGTTTTCAGGCCCATTTGTAGTATCTTCTGTTTCCGGAGCGACCCTATTATTATTTGATCAAGCAGGAGAAATGTTTTCTGTCGCTCAACGTTTCGTGTGGAAATTACCGTCAATTCAAACAGCTAATGTAAATTGATGTTGAAATTTTGTCTCTAAAAAAAGCTGTTGTTGTCATGTGTGCAGTGTTTTCAATTTCCCATATTCAGCACTTTTTAAAAAACAATGCGAGCGCATAAACGGCGTGTGTCATTAAAACTTTATTTCCCACAAGTTGATCAATTGACACAAATAAAAAGAATGAATCCGCTGTCTCGCGATTCTTTGGGCCGCCCAATGGTCAACCAAGTGCCCGCCTTCAATTCTTACGGCAATGGTAATCAGTATCCACAACAGTTCCATCAACACAACCCTGTCGCACCACTGGCTCCTGTGGACTATGCTGCAAAGTTTTTTACCTTGAAAACGGAGTCTGGCCATGATAAAGACGTCTGTTGTTTTGAGCCGTTGTTTTTTCTAAGTTCGGATCGCTACTGGTTGTTGAAGGGGATTTTGATTTCGTCAGTTTGGAACCCAGCATGTGTGCGTATGAATGACATGTCGACATGAGTTTCTCACATCAACTTCTTCAGTTAATTACCCTTTATGAGCCTGACGAATTTTTTCAGTTTGAATTCACAGTTGTCTTCAGTTGACCGTTCATTTCATACCCAAATTTTAGTTCAGTAAAGTGGAATGGCAAAGTTTGGTCCAGTAAAGTGGAATGGCAAATTTTGGGAGTCGGCTCAACTTTCTCCATGATTCTCCACTTTCTCCACGCTATTCTCCGCAGAAAATCAATTCGCTCCGTCAACAGCTAGAAGTCTGCAGCAAAACCATCTCCCGGGTCAAAAGCGACAAGCTGTCGATTCAAGGAAAGTACAATGGCGCCAAAATCGATCGGCAGGCGGCGCTGGACGATTTGGAGGCTCTGCGCGCCAAGTACATGCACTTGAAGGATCGTTTCAAGGCTCGCAAGGCCGCTTCCAGGGCTGAGCGTCAGGCTGCCAGTGATGAAAGTGATGTGTTGGTGGTTGCTCAAGAAGAAATTGTTGGGTTAAAGGCCAAAGTGGCCGGTTTGGAAGAAAAATTGCTCTATTGGGAAATCCACGGCACTATTGGGCCGAAAAAATTGGATTTTGTGTCTAAAAAATTTGATGTCACAATTGAAGACGCTTTCAATGAGAATGTTGAGGGAGGGGGCGTAGATTTTGATGATAGTGGCAGTTCGCACTCGCAGCCGCTTTTGAAGACCCCCGGTCAATCCCCTTAAGTGATATCTCCCTGAAACAAAAAGGGGGAACTTGTTGATGATGAGAAGCGCACAAATATGTTATATCTTGAATTGTTGTTATTTAGATGATGTTATGTGGTGCAACGAGAGGTCCGAATAAAGATACGAAAACATAAAACCCTTGCCAATGCACTGCACTGCTTGGAATAAGCTTACACGTGCCAGCAGCCACGCCAGTGGATCTGCAAAAGCACGGAGATGGAAGCAATTTGTTACTAAAAACTAAAAATAGCAAAAATTAGCCAAAAATGTGTATATCCTCGAATAATATCCCTATCGAATAACTCCCCCACTTGTCAGTGTGTGGAAAAAACAACTCCCCCCTCGAATAACTCCCGCCCCCTTTGATGGGTCACAACCATAGGGGATTTTGGGGTTAGCATTTTTTTTTTGGGGGGGGGGGGTTCGCCAGTCAGCACGTGTTAATAACTCGGGAACCGCTTGGCGAAAAATGTTGAAATTTGGATATATTATGGTTTCAGGTCGGGGCTCTTTCAGATTTCGACGATTTTTTTCTACGACCCCCCAGACCGGAGATAGGGGGGTCTATAAAAACACTGTCATTTGCGTTTTTTTGGGTGTCGCCGAGAACATGCAAACTTTGAACATCAATAGCTCAGTCATTTGTGAACCGATTTTAGTCATTAAAATGTAAATGATCACAAATGTTCGGAGAGTTCATTTCTGAGGTCAAGTCGGAATACACATTCGTTTATATATCGATTTAGCCCGATTTCGAAATGCAAAATTTCCGCAAAAGTTTGCCTTTGAACATGCTATCCTATTCTCCTGATCGAGAGAAACTCAATGAAACAAAAATGAGATCGATAGCTCTTTCCGATCAAAAGTTATGGCGTTTCAAACTTTTCCCTCCCATCCACATAAATAAGCACATGCATGCAACTTCAAAAATCCATATCTCGGCCATTTCTCAGCCGATTTTCACTGATGAACACTTAAAATGATCAGAATGACATGTAGATATCATTTTTATTCACAGTTTATTTGTATGCATTTTCATTATGACAATTTAATTCAAGAGTTCGCATTAATTTCTTGTATGAGAAATCTGCTGCAATACAGGAATAATCTGGTCCTAAAAATGAAATTTCCATGTTATTCTGATCATTTTAAGTGTTCATCAGTGAAAATCGGCTGAGATATGGCCGAGATATGGAGTTTTGAAGTTGCATGCATGTGCTTATTTATGTGGATGGGAGGGAAAAAATTGAAGCGCCAATACTTTTGATCGGAAAGAGATATCGATCTCATTTTTGTTTCATTGAGTTTCGCTCGATCAGGAGAATAGGATAGCATGTTCAAAAAGCAAACTTTTGTGGAAACTTTGCTTTACGAAATCGGGCAAAATCGATAAATAAACAAATGTGTATCTCCGATTTAACCTCAGAAATGAACTCTCCGAACATTTGTGATCATTTTAACATTTTAATGACTAAAATCGGTTCACAAATGACCGAGCTATTGATGTTCAAAGTTTGCATGTTCTCAGCGACACCCAAAAAAATGCAAATGACAGTGTTTTTACAGACCCCCCCTATCTCCGGTCTGGGGGGTCGTAGAAAAAAATCGTCGAAATCTGAAAGAGCCCCGACCCGAAACCATAATATATCCAAATTTCAACACTTTGCGCCAAGCGGTTCCCGATTTATTCACACGTGCTGACTGGCGAACCCCCCCCCCCCAAAATGCTAACCCAAAATCCCCTATGGTCACAACTCACAACACCTCATATTTACAAAAAAACGTGTTATGTATTTTATTAAATATGTCAATAAATATATACTTATATGTATTATCTTGCAGCTAGAGTTCACTAACATTGATTTCACTGCCTGAATTGTGAATTTTGTGGTCCTACAAATGATTTATGTTACCAAATTGAAACAACTTATGCAGTAAATAAATCGTACATTTTACTGAAAATTCTGATGAAAAAATAACTCTCCCTCTCGAATAACTCCCCCCTCAAAAACTTCTGATGAAACAAAAACTCCCCGGGGGGACTTATTCGAGGATATACGGTAAGGTCATATAAATATAGTCAAAAAAGCTGAAAAAAGGTGAAAATGTGTTACTCAAGTTAACTCATGACTCATGTGTAAAAGAAAAAATGTATACTTTATGCTTATGTATAACTTTGAACTTTATGTAAACTGGGTGCACGCCAGGTCCGCCACCCAAATTCTGAGTCGGTGCCGGACGCCATATCTCCAGTTGTAGTGGGGGGATTTATTCGAAATTTTGAGGGCATATACTCGAAACCCACCCACTACTATATACGGGCTGGGGAAGGTCGGCGACCCACCTGAGTGTGGGTCGCCGTATAAATGAATTGTTTTTTTGAAAAAATCGCTGTCCACGCGAGGTCCGCCGCGCCACCCGTTGTTTTTTTGGTATAACGGGCTGCCAAACTAAAACTGTTGGGGGGAATTGATCGAAATTTTGAGGGGGTGTACACGACACTCCCCACTACTTTTCACGGAAGGTTGAGCCCCCTGGCGACCCCCCTGAGAGTGGACCACTGGAAAATAAAATGATATTTTTGAGAATTCGCTGTCCAGGTTTAGCACTGGACAGCAAAAATAAAAATTACATTACAATGTCCCTTGGAGGACAATGTATACCACTGTAACAAGTGTGTATTCAAAAAGCAAATTTTAAAATGAAAATTTGATCTGGTATGAAAGTGTATTTGACACCCATACACAAGTTCCAGATTAAATCTCGATTTAAGTCAAATCCTTAATACACACTATTAAAGCTGGTTTATGATGCCTTCTAGGAGATGATTTAAGGTAAAAATTCGCGTAAACAACATTGCCCCAAAAATCAACCATGGAGGAGATTTGATGGGGTCACTGTAATGATGTCATCGATGACATCATTCCAGGAACAAAATTCGCCTTGTGGGACAGCTTTTGTGTTGACCCCCATCAAATCTCCTCTATGGTTGATTTTTGGGGTAATGTTGTTTACGCGAATTTTTACCTTAAATCATCTCCTAGAAGTAACGATGGCAAACCTCCCAGAAAAAAGTAAATGTCTTCCAAAAAACGTTTCTGTGACTGCCCCCCGGAAGACCCGCGAGCGATTTTTTGAACTGGCATCTGTATCCGCGGAAGTAGTTCGCCGCGGTTCTTTCTAATTGTTTGGGCGGCTCTGTGCAGTGGGCACTCATAAACGGATTTGATGGGGTCCACCGCTGCGCCACGGACGCCATTTCAATGTTTTTTAAAGTGTTTTTTTCATTACATGAGCATTTTTCAGACCCACGGCATATCAATTGTCGCTTTATTTAGCACGCTGAACTTAAGACTGTTCTAACGTAACACAGTAAGTGTTTTGAACGTCTGTTATGCATTTCCTGGACCACAAATTCATAGTGCCATTTTGAGGGGGGGGGGTATTTCGAGGAAATACGGTAAATCCCCCCACTACAACTGGAGATATGGCGTCCGGCACCGACTCAGAATTTGGGTGGCGGACCTGGCGTGCACCCTGTTTATGTATTACTTTGAAAAAAAGTTCAGTAATTTTAACAACTCTGGTTAGACGTTCCACTAACCGTCCATGCTTGGTCAGCGTGCCTTCCACAACCGCGTACACCACATCGGTATCCTTCAGTTTTGAAATCTTGGGCCCCCACTCGTTGGCCATGTCGATTTGGTCCGGCGACGGGAGGCCGTCCGTCATGATAAAGGCCAACGTGCGTGAAGTGCGTCCTACTACCCGCTTGGGCCGTTCTGTCAGCATCTCGTAAGTTTTCTTGAACGCCCGCCCGAGGCCCGTGCCGCCGCTTATAGCTCGCATGCCCGCCAGTCTGAGTTTGGAACGGGCGGATTTGAATCGGGTTCTGTTATTTGTAGGGTGACGGCAGGGGGGGTGATAAAAAGTGTCTGCTATGAAGATAGGAAACAGCTAGAAGACAAGGTTTAAAAAATAATGAACGGTAGGCCGGTTGGGAACACGGCTCGAATCGACCGACCCCGATGGCCGAACATTTTTGGAACCAACACCCGACTCTAGTGCTACCCGAACAAGAACCCGAAACAAGATACCAATACTCGAAACCGCACACTAGATCTAAAAAATACCCACAAAAATTTCCCGCAGTTCAATCTTTCAAGCAGTTCAGAAGTGAGAAGTTGAGAATTCGTTGCCTGTCTGCTCCAACAGGTGGCAATCCCAAGCCCTGTAAAGTGTAAAGTAAAGTGTCAAGTGTAAAGTCAAATGCAAAGTGAAATGCCAATTGTCACGGAAACTGTCAAGTGTAAAGTCAAGTGTCAATTGGGCATCCAAATCTTATTTTCTGGATCCAAATCTTAGTTTTTTTCTGTCCAAATCTTATGTTGAAAAATAAGATTTAGAAACAAAAAAAAAACAAGAAAAAATTTGGATATGAAAAATAAGATTTGGATACACAATTCACACTTTACTTTACATTTGACTTCACATTTGACTCTTTGCATGACAATTGACACATGACTTTGCATTTGACTTCACATTTGACACTTTACTTTACATTTGACACTTTGCATGACAATTGACACTTACCTTTGCATTTGACGTTACATCTGACACTTTACTTTCCACTTTACAGGGCTTGGGAGTTGGGACCCCTCCCCCAGGTGCACTTTTTGGCCTCCAATGAATGCCACTGGAATACTGCACCCTTAACAAAACTGTTTCAAGAACTGTTGTAATAAACAATTGGCCAATTCCGAAAGTGGACAAGTAAAGTCGGCGGACATTTCACCCTACAAAATCGGAGAGTTAGAATTCGCTCGTGAATAGAGCGAACAACAAAACTTGTGTCCCACGCGGACGCGAGGAATTGAAAAAAGAAAATCATATTTTAAAAAAATGGACGTTTCGCCGCGTGCGTGCGTGCCACGCCCTAGTTATCTACATTTTCAACGTTGCTCGTTGAAAGCGAACGAATTTGACAGTTTAAAACTACCGTTTTACCGTTTTTGTTTTTATTTTATTTTTTGTTTGTTGGCTCCGTTCCAACAGAAGAGAAATTGGCAGCTGGCCAAAATTTCAAAATCCGCTAAAAATATTAATAAAACAGGCTAACACTAGCTATAAAACCATGTATATAAATGAAAATAGCGATACTGAAGGTGGAAATTGGCAAAGTGGAGCAAATTTTAACGATTTTCAGCTAACTTTGAGATTTCACTCTCATTCGTATAATACGCAACTGGTAACTGGGATGAGGGTCAAGTTCTCATACGTGACCCGATCCATACCAATCGTTAAAATATTGCGACGCAAAAAAAACGTCATGCACTCTCCACTGGAGAGACTGACGCAAATGTTTGTAGGGCGATACGTCTGCCGACTTTAACATGGAATAAAATTAGAAGTTAATTAAAATTAGGAGGTAAGAACGTCGGATGATACTTGCTAAGTCACATGACAAGTATTTTCATCTAGACATTTACTTGCCAATGATAATTTCACTTGAATTGCCACTTACAACTTTACTCACAACCTACAACCACTTTTCTTGTCACGTATTCACATGCCAAATTGGTGAGGGTCGTGTCGAGCTTATGAATAGCACGAGCGAGTGGCAAAAATAAACTTCACAAAACACAACAAACGTCAACTCAAAGCTAAAAACACCCACCTGTTGTAAAACGCCCCGTTCGACTGTACCTCGTCCCAATTGACGATGTTCATCCTTCTTTTAGGACTGCCAAAGTTGATCGCGGCCACCCTGTGCCCATAGGGGCTGATTTTGAGCAGGGGGCTCAGCTCCAGGAGGAAATAACTCATTGCGATCCAAATGTCCGTCGTGGAGGCGGACGTGTCGGCCACGATCATGATGTCCGTGAAGCAGCCCGGGTCGAACTGCGACGGGTCGAAGTCCTGCGCGCAGATGGGCCCGCTGCACAGCAGCAAGGCCGCTCCGAGCGACAATATGTAGTTCATAGTGTTTAGTTCGCGAATGGCTGTATGTTTAGGTTGTATTTATTTTTTATGTACCGTATTACCTCGAATTATCCCCCCCTTGAATTAACCCCCCCCCCCCCCTCGAAATACCCCCCTAAATTTCGGCTGAGGAAATGATAAAGCCCCCCCTCCCCCTAAAATTGAGTGTAACGTGAACTAGTGATGGAATGGCGCCATGGCGCTGGCGCCATTTGAGGGCGCCAAAGGGCGCCGCGCCATGGCGCCATTGGCGCTTGGCGCCCTTTTTCTGTGGCGCCCTTGGCGCCTGGCGCCCACTTTCTGAAAGGCGCCATGGCGCCCTTGGCGCTTGGCGCCCTTTCTCCGTGGCGCCCTTGGCGCCTGGCGCCCTGCCCTAAAAGGGCGCCAAAATGGCGCCAGCATGGTTTCAAGGTGAGTGCTGCGTGTATGAATAAAAAAGGAAAAACGGGTCTGTGAATGATCAAAATTCACTGGAAAATAGACAAAGTGGTGTGAGTGGATGTATATGTTTCATCCAATTTTAATCAGATGCGTGTAACGGATCAGAAGCTGAGCATGATAGACCGGTGAACTTGCAAACTCGTAAATCAACGGATTGAAATTATCGGAATTCCATTGTCGTCCGCTTCAAGAAAACATAAATTGGAAAATCTATTTGATGTGCATTCATTGTTTTGTCGAATGAGAATTTTCAAAGTGTTTGGATTGAATTTCACGTGTGAGTGCGGTTTTTGCACAAAAGTTTGTTGCTAGTCTCATTTTTGCTGATTACATCCTGGAGAACATGAATAAAGAAGTGAATGTGTGCACTACAGTGCTGGAGAAGCATTTTTAGCACACGCAGGGTATTCTACTCGCTTTTTTATCCTGGCGCCATTGGCGCCTGGCGCCCTTCTTTTCAATTGGCGCCATGGCGCCCTTGGCGCTTGGCGCCCTCTTTCCGTGGCGCCCTTGGCGCCTGGCACCCACTTTCCGAATGGCGCCATGGCGCCCTTGGCGCTTGGCGCCCTTTTTCTGTGGCGCCCTTGGCGCTTGGCGCCCAGTTTCCGAATGGCGCCATGGCGCCATTGGCGCCTGGCGCCCTTTTTTCTGGCGCTTTTCCATCACTAACGTGAACATACATGACAAATACCGCAGTTTGTGATCTGTACAACGCAGAACACACGTTAAAACTGATGATAAAGTGACGTTACGGAAGGGTTTTTGTGTATATACAGTAACTCACAAATATATATGTTCTAATATATGCCTAAAAAACACATACAAACCTATGTGATTGTTTGATTTTTCTACGTCTGCGTATGGGGAATTTCCGATAATTTCTGGCGAAATAATAGACCCCCCTCGAATAACCCCCCCCCCCTCGAATTATCCCCCCTCAAAATTTACTGGCGATATAATACACCCCCTGGGGGTATTTCGAGGTAATACGGTAGATAGTATAAACCCTGTTCTAACTATGGATGGCAAAAATCTGTTTTTTTAACAACCCTGTTTTTTTAATAAAAAACGTTGTTTTTAAAATAAACGTTTTTTTAAATAAAACAGTTTTATTAAAAGCTCCCAGGTATGGTTATGGGTTTACACATACAGGTATATCAGTACTCTGTGATGTTAAATATAGCCATAGAATAGCTGTGGAGCCATGGGATAGCATTATATGTGGTAATTTCTGTCAAAAATACCCATTTTTGTCAACTTGTTACATATATCGCCTTTTGTCGAATGTTTGTGACTTCAAGTCAATTTTTGCGTGGAATAGTGCTTAAATAAGGTTAAAAGAAAGGGCTAATACATTGACAGTGATTTTTCACACTGTAGAAGTAAGTGGGAGCACATTGGCTGGATATTTATATACTACACTAACATAAATATCACGGCTTATTATTACACAATAGCATAAACAAATGGAATCTTTCACACTAAAAATGCCTCAAAACCAACGAAAACAACCACCAATGGTAATGTGATGTGAAATTGCGCGCTCGCGCGCAAAAAAATTGCAAATTACCTAGTGCTTAGTACTAAAAATTTTGGCTGCTTTTTTAAATAAAAACAACGGTTTCGATGCCTCTGTTTTTTCTAAAAAACGGTTAAAAAACCAACAGCCTACACAAGTACACTACTCTATACAAAGAAGACACATGATAAATTAGTATGTCATTTTACAGGGTGCGCACTGACCCCGGGGCTTGGAGATGCGGCGGGACCAGAAAAATGGGCGCGACCACGTGACAATGGTTCCTTTCAAAAGATGGTGCCGGCACCAAACCAAGCGCTAATGGCGCCATGGCGAGGCGCCCTGTTGGCGCCCTTTAATGGCGCCAGCGCCAGCGGCGTGGCACCATTACAGTAGTGCTTATCTAAACTCACATGATAAAATGTTAACCGTGTGAGAAGGGATAGCTTCACACTAATCCACAAACATATTTTACTTTCAAACTTTCAAGATGAGCACTGGTAACAAATACGATTGAATCCTTTCACACCGGCTTTTTTATAATTTGTTCGTAAACACCCGGCGTACAACAGATGAAATGAAACTGGTCAGGTGACAAAATGTTAAACCCAAGGTAATCGTGTTTTGTCGAATTTATTTTTTTGTAACCTTCTGCTGTCGCGCCGATGGAGATCAAAGTGGGTGACAAACTATCCCTTCCATAATATGAAGTTTTGTCAGCGCCCTATGCCGTATTTTCTATATGCAAGTAAAAACAAACAATTTCGGCGCCTGCGTTTGCCAAAAATCGACTTTCATGAACTAATGGTTTACTGTCTATTTTTGAAATCAGCAGACGGCGGGAATGAACATTATAAATACAAATATTTATGTCTATAAATAAATGAGGCGTCGACCTCTCGAAGTCAATATGTCGTAAATTTGAGTGAAGTAATTGAGTAAACCACGGACATGGTGGTGACACCACTTGCTTATTTTGACAATTTTTAACAAATTGGCAAAAGCAGGCAAGAAGTTGACAGGTACAGTGAAAATTGGACAAGTAGTTGATAAGTACTGTGAAAATTTAAATAAGAAGTCGATAAGTACAGTCGGAACTGGACAAGAACTCGATGAGTCCAGTCAAAATTGAACTACCGTATTACCTCGAATTATCCCCCCCCCCTTGAATTACCCCCCCCTCGAATTAACCCCCCCTCAAAATGGGCTGGGGAAATAATAAACCCCCCCCCTCGAAATACCCCCCCTCCGGAATGATGTACATCATGTATGCAATGTACATGATGTATTTAATACTACTTATTTGCATCGCAGCTACACTTATACGCTCATTTGTGTACAAATGTACATCGATAGCCCCAATATAACCTATTTTCTCACATTTATTACCGTTGTTGTGTAGGAAAAAGCGTGATCTTTAGTATGAAATTCACGAAATTTTCTGGCGAAATAATAAGACCCCCCCTCGAATTAACCCCCCCTCAAATTTTGCTGGCGAAATAATAAACCCCCATGGGGGTATTTCGAGGTAATACGGTAAATAGAAGTCGATAAGTACAATCAAAATTGGACAAGAAAATTTGTTCAGAAGTAGATAAGTAAACTTATTTTGTATGATGCACATTTTCTGTGGAACAAATATAAAAAAAGTTGATAAATCCATAAATTCATTTAGGTAAATAAATTTCTCAGAGCTGAAAACAAAGATTTGATCACGGCAAAAGAAGTCGATGAGTCACTTCTTTACTTGACTTCTTCCACGATTTTTTGCTCCTGTCCAAATGCACTTTGTGGAGAAGCCATAGCTCCCATATTACTGTATTACATCCAATAAAAGGTACAGAACGACTGCAAATTTCCCTTGCCTCAGGTGGGAATCGAACCTGCACCGCTCGTATTGAACATCTACAATTTGAGATGATATAGTATTTATGTTGAGAGCAGAAGCAGAAAATTTTACACTTTATTATCAGCATCTGGAACTTCAGGATTTTCACTGAGCAAGCCAATTGCACATGCATATCAATGTCAGATAACTGGAAACGCAGCTAATAACACAATTGTCTCAAAATCATTTTTTGGACTTATCGACTTTTAGAAACAGACGCTTCGAATACAAGTGCAGTATTTAAGAAACTTCGGTTGAGAAAGGTCTAAAGGTCGGTTAAATGATAGCTGGCAACTTCGAATCAATTTCGGCTGTGATAAATTACTTGGAATGGCGAATGTGTTGTGCACGCGTGTGAAATTTACAAAACAGGTACCTAACCCAAATTCATATTGTGAAATCAGTTTTGTTACACCATGATTGCTGGTCGGTGCTCAGTTATATCAATTATTTTTTGCCCAAGTGTTGAACCTAAAAGTTGAACCTGCTTGTGCCGTTGTAATAAATATATTGTATGCGTGGTGTATTGGCGATGCGCACACTAGTTCACGGCCGGAAAACTACAAAATTTAGTTAACTCATATATCAGCTTCGAACGACAGTTGAGTTTACAGGGATTAGATGTTCGTCAACTACAGTTGACGGAGAAAATAATAACACATTCTGGTAAACTCAGATTTGCTCAGAAACTGATGCATGAGTTTACTGTGTTGTTAGTTTACCCGTAGTAAACTAGTGTGTGCTCTCCCATTTATAAATAAGAGGACGATATGCACGTGAATGAATACATGGCCAATGCTGGTTAAAATGATAGATACATTTTTACCGATACCTGTCACACGACGCCGTTTTATTTTATCATTGAAATATGGAATATTTGATGCCTTGTGGAGCAGGTGCACCTCCACGGTGTTGACGTCTGGTTAGACAGATGCCGCTGACATCAAAGCAGAAAGTGAAGAAAAAAATACACTAGTTGACAAGCTAAAACAAGGTTAAAACACCATACTTTTTAGCTGTAATCGTGTGCTATACAGCACATCACCTGCCCCCATCTGCTTTCCCAAATACTTGGTTTATGTTCTTGACACCCATGGGCATTATTATCACCTAGTGTTAGCATCAAAACACATCACCGTAACAGCAGTGATTTACGATCTAACGGCAACGGATGTCTAACGAGTAACGACACTAAATATATGGCAGCGCCGCTTCGCAATGATTGTAACAACAAATCGGGAAATGAACTGCTGAATTTGAAACTCGGTTTTTCGAAAAAATCGGAAATTTCTCATCAATATCAGGTTCCGAAAAAAATTGTTATTGCGGGCCTCACCTTCGTGCGGCCGCATGGCTCAGGGGTTAGAGCGTCTGTCTCGTAAACAGAAGGTCGAGGGTTCGAATCCCTCTGTGGCCTTTGCGCATTTTTGGACAATGTTGATGTTCTAAAAGACAAATCCATCAAAAAAATTTGTTCATTGTGCAGCTGATATTTTTAGTATTTGCCGTAATTCTTCCAATCTATTAGCGCCGTTCAATTTTTTTCGTCAACTTTTTTACCTGTCGTTCTCTTGGTGGTTTTATAAGTGCCGTTCTATTGCAGGCTGCCATTTTATTTTTTCGTGTGTGAAAAACATGGCATTCAATTGAAGGTGCCGTTCTATTGGAGTATGCCATTCTAAAAGATACGGTATGGACTAGGTAAATAGTTAGTAATTTTTGTGTCCACTAATGTGAAATTTTACATAAACATAGACATTGGTGTCAATTGACATTGGCATTTTTAGTGACAAAGCGTAATAAATAGCTAACACTTGATAAATCAAATATATATAGGTGATACGGGTGTAAACAATTTTTTCACTAGTTTCAGTGATTCAGAACCCATGGATGAAACCCATCACACACATGGATGAAACCCGTCATGCGCATAAACCCATCACGCACACAACTGAGCTGTATGTCGTGATGGGGCGTAAATATGTGCGTGACGGGTTTATGTGCATAATAACCTTATGTGCGTGTCGGGCAGTGGATTAGTGAGGGGGGCAGGTACCTAGTCGTCGACCACAGGGAAACTGCACAGCACTGGGTGTGGCAAACAGAATATGACTAAAGTGACTGGCATGTTATTTCACATGTCTTTGTGTTTGCCATAATGAAGGAGTGGGCTCCCCCCATACGGCTTGCGGTAACGGCAGAGCACTGTATAACTTTCATGTGGTGCTTCCACGATTCATTTACTGATTATGTGAGTTTTATTCAATTAAAGTATTTTAGAGCTGGCATATGGCATTTGGGTGAAATTGGCGCTGGCTGCAATAATTTTAATTGCCAGCCACAAACTGCCAGTGCAATAATCGCTTAATTATGGTCTATTATTGTGAATTTACATTGGGCTGGGGATGGGGGGGGAAATAATTGCTCACATGTATTTGCACCGCACTTACAAACAATTACACGTGATTGCACACAACGTGCACTAAAAAAAGTGAGATCTGTGGGGTGAGGGGGGAGTGGGTAATGTTGGGCGTACCCGGTCACAAGCCTGACACACACATACCGTATTACCTCAAATTAACCCCCCTCGAAATACGGTATGAGCCCATCTTGGCCTCGCCATTGTGGCCGCGGCCTTCGTGTCCCGCGGCCAGAACGGCGCGGCCACAACGTCCGCGGCCACAATGGTGCGGCCAGGATGGGTGTCAACCTCGAAATACCCCCCCTAAAACTCGGCTGAGGAAATAATAAACCCCCCCTCGAAATACCCCCCCCCCCTTAGATTGAGTGTAAAGAGAACGTTCATGACAAATACCGCAGTTTGTGATCTGTACTATGCAGAACACACGTTAAAACTGATGATTGAGTGATGTTAGGGAAGGGTTTATGTATATAAACAGTTATATATGCCTATAAACACATCTACATCGATGTAATTGTTTGATTTTCCTATGGGGACCTTCCGAAAATTTATTGCGAAAAAATAGACCCCCCTCGAATTATCCCCCCTCAAATTTTGCTGGCGAAATGATAAACCCCATGGGGGTATTTCGAGGTCATACAGTATGCCTATTACGCACATAAACCCATCACGCACATATGCCCAACAAGCACACCTCTCAGTTGTGTGCGTAATGCTGTAAAAGCGCCATGGCGCTGGAGCTAGCACTAGAGCAAAAAGCGCCATGGTGCTTTTGGCGCTTGGCACCATTACGTTGTGGCGCTATTGGTGCTTGGCTCCATGCTCTTGAAAAGCGCCTTGGCGCTTGGCGTTATATTTGCCCGGTGCCAGGAACAAAATGCCTGCCGCTGGCGCTTTGTGCTAGCGCCAAGCAAAAAGCACCATGGCGCTTCTGGCGCTTGGCGCCATTTTGCTCTGGCGCCATTGGCGCTTGGCGCTAGGAGTTAGAAAAGCGCCATGGCGCTTTTGGCGCTTAGCGCCACAGTCCTGGCGTTTTTCACATCACTAGTGATGGGCCTGTGCGAGGGGTTGTGCGTGAGGGGTCATCCATGTGCGTATGTGTAAGAGCGTTTTTACGATGGGAAAGACACCACCCCACAAAATTTTAGACAATCAAATGCAATAATAATTCATGGAACGTAAACTACTATGTATTTTGTAAACTAAATTTGGGTAAACTTTCTCAGACATTGCGACGGCTTTTCGACGGCAACGGGGACTGCGCGGCATGCGCAGCCATGCAGTGGGCTGCACAGTACCCCGTCAGAGCACTGCATCGCAAGATCGACGCCACTACACGGGCCGACCGAGTTCACCATGTTTTCTAGTGGTTGTAGTGCTCTGCACAATTTCGTTCCCTTAACCCCCTAATTTTAATTACTATTTTGTGCGCTAAATCTATTTAAGCCAAGTTAGCTAAGTTATGTCTAGCTTAAGTGCAACTACATTCCACGTGGCATAAGGTGAGAGGGGAATTTACATTTTTCACCTTGGAATGCCGCGGCGCAGCGTGTGGCCGCCTTTGGGCTCGCCGGCACACTGTTGTGACTTTCTGGGCGGTCTAAAGCACATTCTACCCTTTACTTATCTTTGGGCAGAGGCGGAGACTGACGACTGATAGGTAGGTGGCGACCGGAAGCCAGGAACAATGAACTTCACTCAAAAAATACAAAAACTCTGTTCCGTGTTCCTCCCCATGTTGACTAGATTGTCGTGCGTCATCTAGTATCGGTGGGTGGTAGGAACAGCTTCTGATAACGCCCCAAGTGACAAGTCGCAGTCCAAAAAATACTTTTCCGCCGCCCTAGCAAAAATATCTCCTCGCGCTCGGAAGGGTGTGGCCATCGGGCTGAAACCTTTCTCACGGGCGCTAGCTGACCGGATAGTCACAATAGTGGGTCGCGGGCTTGGAGGTGATAAGCATTTCGCGCCCGCGAGCATTTTTCTAGCTACCGTAACTTATGAATATAAAACCCCCAAACAAAGTTTCCATGTGACATGTAGAAATCGTTGTACATATCGTTTCACGCCAATGCCTTTCATTCCCACGAGCTTAATTAATCGCCTTGTATCTTAATTAATTAACATTAGTTGTAAGCTTGTATTAGCTGTCTAATTACTTGTTAGCTTAAATTGCTGTGTTAGATTATGATGCCATGATTGCTTTTGTACATACTTTGTTCGTTCCATTTTTGTAAATATGCGTTGCACTGCATTGTTATCTGTTTTAAATCGCATTAGATTAAGTAGGGATTTGTAGGTAATTATGGAAGTGAGTAATTGTTGCACCAAGTAAATTTGTAAATTATAGATTAAGCCCCATGTCGCATGAAGCTTTTGATTACCGTTGTTAGCTGATATTAATTAGTACTCTTTTCATACGCAGCTATGTGTTACGATTTTACTAAGTGCTTACATCAGAGCTTATGTGATTTGAAAGTGATTTTGTACCTTCGCAATTTTATGCCTTTTTTAGCTTTTTGTTCACGTCGATTATGGTAGTTTCAATTGCCTTATAAGTAGCTGAAATTGTTGTTTTTGACCCAACTTTTCGATTCAACGAAAATTGATTTTGCTTCTACTCTGCCGCTACTGTTCTTCCATCGCCCAAAAAATAAACTCTCTTCTCAACCCAACTTGGACCCCCTTTTGTATTAGCACTAAGTACTAACTGTTTTCCCTAAGTTAGCTAATTAACAACTGCTCTAATTGCCGCGCTGCTTGTGCTAAGTGTAAGTGCTGTGCGTGCTGCGGGAAACGGAACAGCGTGAGCCACCGAGTGGTTCATCGCACATTCTGAAAAACCTACCGTCTTTGGACACGTTTCCTTAAAATTTACAACACGCATTTATAACCTGGGCCCAGTGCAGTGCACTGCAGCGGCAAGCGGCCGGTGAAGTGGGAATAGAGGGAAAAGTGCGGTAAAAAACACTCGTGAATCGTGTAGACGAAAAACAGCTGAATACACGGATTCATGACATATGGTCCTATGTGCGTGATGGGTTTATGTGCGTAATAGTGTACCCTCTCGCTCTCACCCCCCCCCCACCTCCTAACAACAATATTAATTTTTGTTAGAATGTTAATATACCGTATTACCTCGAAATACCCCCAGGGGGTTTATTATTTTGCCAGCAAAATTTGAGGGGAGGATAACTCGAGTGGGGGGGGGATTATTCGAGGGGGGGTCTATTATTTCGCCAGAAATTTTCGGAAATTCCCCATACGCAGAAAACTCGAACAATCACATAGATTTATATGTGTTTATAGGCATATATTACTGTTAGTGATGGAAAAAGCGCCAGACTTTTGGCGCCAAGCGCCAAAAGCGCCATGGCGCTTTTCTGACCCCCAGCGCCAAGCGCCAATAGCGCCAGAGCAAAATAGCGCCAAGCGCCAAAAGCGCCATGGCGCTTTTCTGAACCTCAGCGCCAAGCGCCAATGGCGCCAGACGGTAATGGCGCCAAGCGCCAATGGCGCCAGCGCCAAACTTTTTTTCTGCAATTCGTTTGTAGAATAATGAATTCGTAACTGCGACATGCCGCTGATGTCATATTTAGTAGTCGATTTGACTTTTGCCATCAAAGTTCAATCAAGTACTTACAATGTTTTATACATTGTTAAAATCCCAAACGGGGGGTTAAACGAGGGGGGGGTATTTCGAGGGGGGGGGGGGTTAATTATTTCGCCAGAAATTTTTTGAAAACCAAGTACTAAATTGTCGTCTGAAACGTACGCAGACGTCGAAAATGCAACAAAAATCGCCATTTATAAGACTCTAAAGACTTGTATAAGTGTGTAGACGTATAATCACTGTTCTCACATAATAGAGTCATCGTTTTTAACGTGTGTATTGCATTACCCAGATGACAAACCGCAGCCTTTGTCATTTACGTTCTCTATACACTAAATTTGGGGGGGGGTATTTCGTGGGGGGGGGTTTATAAGTTCATAGTGTCCATTTTGAGGGGGGTATTTCGACGGGGGGGGGGTATTTCGAGGGGGGGGGTATTTCGAGGAAATACGGTAGATACCTATTTTTCAGCCAAACAGCCGTACATTGATAGGTCCTACTATATACCATTTACCTAGTCATGTTTGTTACCAGTTATGGGTATCTAAATGCCTATTCTTTACATGATCCTATCCAAAAATTCGTGGAGAAAAAATAAACCCCTCCCTCGAAATACCCCCCTCAAAATTTGCACTCTGAAAAAATAAACCCCCTGGGGGGATTTTGAGGAATTAGGGTACCTATATACATTTGCCCCAAATATTACCTAATCAATATTTAATAAATACCCCCTTACACCCTTATATTTATCAATATTTATTCAGTTATTCTCAAACTTGATCAACTGGTTTGTCGATTTTCACCTAATGATAAGAATTTTATAATCACAGTTGGCGCTTTTTTGGCGCTTTTTTAAATGCCAGCGCCAGGCGCCAATAGCGCCACCAGGAAATGGCGCCTAGCGCCAAAAGCGCCACGGCGCTTTCTCAGATCCCGGCGCTAAGCGCCAATGGCGCCAGAGCGTTTTAGCGCCAAGCGCCAAAAGCGCCATGGCGCTTTTTGCTTTGGCGCTAGCGCCAGGCGCCAGCGCCATGGCGCTTTTCCATCACTAATTACTGTATATACACAAAAACCCTTCCCTAACGTCACTTGATCATCAGTTTTAACGTGTGTTCTGCATAGTAAAGATCACAAACTGCGGTATTTGTCATGTACGTTCACGTTACACTCAATTTTAGGGGGGGGGGTTATTATTTCCTCAGCCGAAATTTAGGGGGGTATTTCGAGGGGGGGTTAATTCAAGGGGGGGGGGGGATAATTCGAGGTAATACGGTAAACATAAATTTATGATTTAGTGTCAACGGAATGCTGACGGCACTAATATATCGCACTGATTGCAAATAACAACAAATTGGGACCTGTGCTGAAAATGAAACTCGCTTTCTCATCAACCGCATGGCCCAAAAAAAAATTATCATTGGGGGCCCCACCTCCGTGCGGCCGCATGGCTCAGGGGTTAGAGCGTCTGTCTCGTAAACAGAAGGTCGGGGGTTCGAATCCCCCTGTGGCCTTTTGCACCTTTTTGTCCAAATTGGATGCGATGCCTCATAAATTGTGCCAAAAGTAAACTAGACGTTGTCTTCGGGAGCAGCGTTTTCATACCACTCATCTCAATCGACGAAACGATTATTCTGGTAACGATTTATCATTATTTTTGCCTTTTTGATGTCGCAATCAGCAGGCAGCTTTTCGCTGCGTTTTTTCGGGGATGTACCTTATGATATCTTGGCAGCATGCCAAAAAATGTTTTTGGATACGATCACCAAAAACGAAACACCGTAAACCATCCTAAACGTACGATCAATAGGTATACTCCCCATTCATTGGCGACCCGCACGCTAGTTGACACTTGTGCGTCTACTGATCTGTGTCAACTCAGATTCAGTCACGTATCGCAAAAGGATCCCCAAATGCAGCATGTTGAAAAAGTAATATTAAGGTAAGTGCATTGGAAGATTGCTCTGCTACACGTGAGGCCGAAATCTGGGTTGACACAAACCAGTTGACACAGACGAATTCAAATACATGTGTCAACTAGTCTGTCGGCCGCCATTTGAGACCATTTCCGGTCGCTGATACTCTCGTTCTTACAATACGTAACTGTATCCAATAAAAAACTTGGTCGCAGGCCAGATCATAAATGACACGATCGTAGTGTTAATTTATTCACTACAGGAAAAAGCCAAGCCAAGCCAAGCTATGGGCGGAGCTTGGGAACCTTTTGATTTTTGTGTGCCCGCTGTACTTTCTCTTGGAATGGTTTATGATGGCTGAATGTACATTTGCATTTGGGGGGTCAGAGCGGCACACATCAAAGGGCGCCCATGCACCGCCAACTTTATTTAATTTTGTTCGTTTTTTTTAATCGTTTTGCCGCATCAATTACTGTTTCCGCATTTTGTACTAGTCGCATTTATTATAATTAAGCCGCGCAGTAAGTGATAAATAAGTGCAAATTATAATTATGTTAACCATGTACTAATTAGTTACCCGCAATTAATTAAAATTAAGCCGCGCAGTAAGTGATAAATAAGTGCAAATTATAATTATGTTAACCATGTACTAATTAGTTACCCGCAATTAATTATTATTTTGTTTTAAATAGTCACAAATTATTAAATTATTCAATTATTTACCACATGCCGCATGCACAACTACTCTAATTAAAGCTGCGGAGCAGATGCGCCATATGACGCAAATACGTCAACAATTGATCGCGCTGCGGCATTGTGTATACATGTAAGGGGGCGCCAGCAGCGGGCATCTGCATCTCAAAAGTTTGCCCGGCCGCCAGTAGTTCCATGTCGCGCTGAACGTGTTCGGGTTTGCGCGGTTTTGCCTGTGATTAGTATTTATCCTCAAAGACCGCAAAGTATGTGCAGAATCCTACCATCACTTAATGAATAAAATTTCACGATAAATTTTGTAATTAATTTTTCCATAGTAAAAACGAAATATTATGAAGGAAAAAATGTGGAATTTTTGGTTCATTATTCCGGTGGGTTTCCAAACTAAGTGTGATGTCCAATGAGTATAACTACACTGTGCCAAAATGTTTATTTACCACATATTTACCTGCGTGCCATCTGCATCGAGAAAGTCGACCGCCTGTTGTACTGCAATTTCTTCATCCTGAAGCCATCGCAACGTGTAGGCAAATGCGCGCTTAGTCCCCCGGCCGTACGTTTGTTTATATGCGTTGTGCCGCCCTTCCTGCGGCATTTCATAAACATTGAAGTTCATCGAAAATTGATTGATTGAAAGGTATTTGATAGAATTGAAGTGAAAACACATGGTAACACATAGCGCGGTAACACAGATGCACGGTAATAACTACAAAAAACGTGTGCCGCCTAGTAATTAAGTCTGAACAGAAGTGACACAAATGAATCATTCACTTTAATGCATTGCGGTAAATATTAGTGGGGCATCTGCTGCAGCAGCAAAAAAAACTGACCGATTTTGGCGGTGTGGCAGCCAACGCAGCGGTAAGAATGGCGCGACCCGCCCGGCCCAACACGCAAGTTGCCAACGCGTTCAAAGCGGCGCACAGCTGTGCCGTCGGGAGTGGCGACAAGTGCCACAAAATTAGGCTGGCCGACGCCACCGCCAGCCATATCAGAAGTAATATTTTGGTGATATTTGCTAGGGTGGAATTTAGCAATAAGTGGATCGCCATTATCAAGCAAACAAGGCCGTGAAGCCATGTTTACAAATCTACATGACAAGTATTGACAATTTGTTTGACATTTGTTTACAAACCAAAGGTACAAAATAGCAGTGTAATAAAACAATGATAAAACAATATTCATTACCTAGTGACAGATAACCATTTTTGATAACTGGCGTTTAAGTGCTAAATTCCACCCTTTTCACCCCCCCCCCCAGCCCGGAAACATGATTATCCTCATATCCGTCTGAAAATCGACCGATCATACACGCAGTGTGCAATTTCATTGTGCTGCAATGTTTATTTACACGTGCCCACACCCCACACTTCACATTTCGTTGTGTCAAATGAACAGATAATCTGTGCTGCGCAGTGACCAGGGATACCATGAGAGGGCAGTTCCGCCGGCCGAACTTTGAACAGGAAAAACGATAATTAATGCAGACGTTGGGGGGCTGAGTTATTTGCTGTGCTAGAGCACGCGTCTGTTGTGTTGCGCAGGCGCCGAAAATCAGCGTGTAAAAAGAGTCACCCAAGCCACTTGAAAGCGTCTGCTGTATATGCGTTTGCTCTAGTGAATAAATTAACCCATCCGACACGATCCCGTTTTTTACTTTTGATTATACAACGCAATGTACTTTTGACCCAATTTTGTCTGACATTTCCTTTAAACGTTCGTCCAATGATTTGCTTCCGAGATATTATATGTTTGGCACAGCATAAGGTTTCTTTGTGTGTATTTTTTGAGATTCAAAAAAGAAACCACCAAAAGAAAACCTGGTCCATCCTGGATGTAAATAATTTGTTCAACTCTATGTTTCACGTCAGGCGTGTACAATGTTTTTATTTTTATTTTTCTCGGAGGCTGTTCGACATTTTCGCTCCGAAAATTTGATTGACGAGCACGCCCTTCCGTCGCTTTTTTACCTGTACGGTGCCTGTCAGCAAAATTCGCAAGTCGCTGAAATAAATAGAAAATCGTCATCGACCCTCTTCTCACACTTTCCCGACTCAAAAACACGACCACCAAAATTATCGTCGCACTAATGTCTATCCGCCGCGACACGATGGATTTTACCCGGCCAACGGCGGAAGTTCACGTGGTCGCGCGCCGTGTCGCCAGCGGCTGATGCGGCTGTCGCGTAGCTCGCATGGCGGCTCGGCGTGGACGCGCGGCAACGACAACAACAACATGCGCTACGCTCGTCGGTTTGAAGGGGCGGACTTCGGCGCGGATGGGGGGTCAGGTGAGCGAGTGTCGGGTGTCTTTTTGGGTCTTCTTCGATTGGTTTGTTTTTGTGCAGCCTAAGGGGTGTTCGTGGGGAGGATGACCCTCCAAATTGGCCAACCATTTATCCATCCCTAACCCCAACGATTTTTCATTTAACTAACCCCCGCAAGGGTCAAAATCCTGGAATCCCCTATGAGCAGGGACGTATTGAGGATTTTTGTGCGGGGGGGGGGTGCTTGTTTACGGGGGCCGGCGAGCGGGGGGGGGGGGGCTCAGCCCCCCCCCCCCTTAATTTTTTCCCTATATAGGGACAAATAGCGTTTTGGCGCTAGCGCCATACAAAGGCGTCATGCCATGGCGCTTTTGGCGTTGGCGCCAACGCCGGGAACCGCTTTATATGTATGTAAATATGCATACATATACAGCGAAATTCGCAAAAATGTGTTCATTTCCATGGATTTTGGTTCACAGGGCCGATCCGCTTAAAATACAATGAATGGGGAAGAAATTGCGCGCTTGCGCGCAAAATTTTTAACAAACATCGAAAAATATATAGAAAAAGTCGCATTTTCCTTGACTTTTTTGGTCTCACCCCGGGAAGGGGGAGGGGCTGCAGCCCCCCCCCGCCCCCCCCCTGGATACGTCCTTGCCTGTGAGGTAAAAGTGACAACGGTTTGACAGTTCCAATGAAATTCGAAGTATTTCATAATTGCATTGGTCGCATGCATTAAAAATATCGAACTACAGCCGTGTCACCCCTGGAATTCGTCGTGTAAATAGCAGGATCTTTCGCAGAATTTCTCGCTGCTATATCTATGTAATATCGGTAATGCCGATTCACGCACACACACCCTTCACCGCGCAGAAACCGCGACCCTGATCCCGATCGAGCCGCCGTATGCGGACGTAGATGGTGAACGGAAACCAGCGCAGCAGACTTCCCAAGTGTCCAGTCTGGGCAGCGAGGTCGCGTTCAGCGTGCGCTTCTCCGCCGTGGTGACGTTCTGTTGCGCGCTGCCCGCCGTCGGCATGCTCGTGTGCGTGGCCATCGCCGTCAGAGTACACTTTGCACGCAGCACGAGAACACATTGCGGGGTGTGTTTGGGTTAGGGTTAGAAAAAAGCAATTTTTTAAAGCCTTGATAAAAAATCAATTTGAAAAAGATTTTTTTCAATTCAAATAAAGCTTTTTTCAAAATCATCCAAAATGGGTGTATAGAGAAAAAATATTTGTATGTTAAGTGTCAGACAATGTGTTGTTATGTCTATTGTGGTCATATTAGGACTGTGTAGTTATGGGGTAGCATTATAAGCGGTTATTTCTTTCAAAAATGTCAAAACAAACCCTACCCCGATCCAACAATAATTCCAGGTGCCCAACTACCTGCCATCTATCTCGGCGGCCATAAGCGATTTCTCGCCCGAACGCTACATCTGGCGGTTGGCTATCGCCTTACACAGCCTGCCCCGTTTCGTGGTAGCTTTGATGTACCGCAGTCTTTACCACGGCCGCGCCGCGACGCTGCCGCTGCGCCGCGTGGGGTCCGCCTTTGTGTTCGGCTTGGCCGTGGACACGCTGGTCGTGTTGCATTTCGTCGAGAACTTCGCCCTGCTCACGCTGACGTTTGTCGGCTCGTCGGAGAATTTCCGTGGGTTTTTTTGTTGGCTTTTACCAGGAGTCTGCGATGTGGACTGGGAGCAGGGACGTATCCAGGATTTTTGAGCGGGGGGGGGCTGCTTGTTTACGGGGCCCGGCGAGGGGGGGGGGGCTCAGCCCCCCCCCCCCTAAAATTTTAGCTACATTCTGGCGGAATGGCGCCATGGCGCTGGCGCCATTAGTAGGCGCCACGCCATGGCGCCTTCGGCGTTGGCGTCAGCGCCATGGAACGCTGTATATGTATGTAAATATACATACAAAACAGCAAAAAGCACAACATTTTTAATGATTTGCGGCCACATGGAGCAAATCTGATGATAATACCTTATATCTGGTGAAGAATGCGCGCTTGCGCGCAAAAAATTTTACGCTGACATTGAAAAAGTCGCATATTCTGGTCACTTTCTGGTCTCGCCCCGGGAGGGGGGGGGGCTGCAGCCCCCCCCGCCCCCCCCTGGATACGGCCCTGACTGGGAGGGAGGCTGCCCCTCCCTAAATGTCCCAGCTTTTTATCTGTCTATTTGTTTATCTTGCGGTAAATGTTTGAACAATTTTGCTTTGCAATTTGATTTTGACCCGAAAACTATATTTTTTTTTACAAATAGATTATTATCGACTATTCTAAGCTACATATGTATTTCTTTAACTATCTTCTTTGCTACATTTCATGTAGTTTTGGTGATTTTTCTCCCTCCGAAAGGATATAAATTGAACCCCCCATTCAAATTTTCAACAAACTATTCCTCTGATGGAGCGATTTGCTATGTTTCTGAGCCACGCGAGGTTCGAGAAATCCTGAAACCCATTGTCTTTACCTATCCATTGACCACTTGCCGCACTTTCAGCGGTGCATTCGAGCAGTTTTGGACTGTTCGTCGTGTGCAGCATGCTGTATATGGTGCTCAACACTTGTTTGTTCGACTATTCGGGTCTGAGACGGAAATGGATTTACAGGGTACGCTGTTTTTGTGTATAATACATAGTTACTTGAAGTAGGGTTCAAACGATATATCGTATCGAATATCGGATATCGACCATTTTTTAATATCAAATATCAATATCGAAAATTTTGAAAAAATATCGAATATCGAATATCGATATCGAAAATTTTGAAAAAATATCGAATATCGATATTGAATATCGACCATTTTTTCGATATATCGAACCTGTATTGTGTCCCCAAATTTACTTTTCATTTTCATTTTGAGATGTTTATGGTTGATCTGATGTGCTTATAGTATTGTATTTGATGAGTAAAAGTACAGTATTTATAATGTCATTGTTGTTGGAGTGCTAAATTTTGAAGCCAGAAAACGCTGATATACTTTTTTTTGCAGCATGCCCTTAAGCAATTAGGTTAGGATGAACTGTAATATCTACCAATTGTTATTTGTCTGATACACTTTGATTCATCATGTTTTTTTTCTATTTTCTACCATTGAGTGATGTAAAGCTTGTTAAAATCACTTGCACCATTCAAATTTCAGTAAAGAGATGATTAAACATGTGTGCAACCACACGAAAATACAATATGCCACTTGAAATATGCCTTGCTATACCAAAAGTATATCGCAATATCGAATATCGAAAATATCGAAATATCGAATATCGAATATCGACCATTTTTCAATATCGAATATCGATATCGAGGTTCCATATCGTATCGATATCGAATATCGAGTTTCAGAAAAAAATATCGAATATTGATATCGAAAAGTCATATCGTTTGAACCCTAACTTGAAGTCACGAACATTTGACAAAAGGCGATGATTTATGTAACGAGTTGACATAAAAAGTTATTTTTGACAGAAATCACCACTTGTAATGCTATCCCGTGGCTCCACAGCCATTATGTGGCTATATTTAACATCACAAATGCTGAGACTTGTCCGATATACCTGTATATGTTGACACACAACCATATTTGGAAGCTTTTTAAAAACGTGTTTTTAAACAGGGTCGATAAAAACATTTTCTTCCATCCCTACTATTTTATAACCACAGTATACGGAGCGCAAAACGTGGAAACTTTACAGGGCGAAAAATCGTTTCAGCACAAAATAATCTTCCTAGCTATCTGCATTGTGTGCATTTTGCTCAGCGCGTATTTCTACTGGCGGCACAATGAATATTGTGAACCCGGAGGTTAGCTCAGTTGAAAACTTTCAACATGGTAATTGAGTATACTCGGCGGCAGGGACGTATCAAGGATTTTTGAGCGGGGGGGGGGCTGCTTGGTTACGGAGGCTGGCGAGGGGGGGGGGGGGGGGGCTCAGCCTCCCCTAAAATTTTAGCTAAATAGTGGCGGAATGGCGCCAAGGCGCCATGGCGCCATTCCGCCACTATGGAGCTAAAATTTTAGGGGGGGGGGGCTGAGCCCCCCCCCCTCGCCGGCCTCCGTAAACAAGCAGCCCCCCCCGCTCAAAAATCCTGGATACGTCCCTGCTGAAAATAATACAGCATAATCTAGTCTTCCAAGTGATTTGTGCCTTGGTTACGATGTTTGAGCGACTGTTACGCGAATAAAATTAAATTTTGACGATTTTTCGATGATCTCGATGGCTAGCGGTAATTACAACCGTGGTCTTTTATCTTTGCTATTTATTTAGCCAAAGTAACCGTATTTACTGCATTCTGCTTGTACGTAACACTTACCCAGAGTTTTTAAAAGTACCGAACGTTTTCAAAGTATACGTAAGCGTAAAGTATTTATTTTTTACTCACCCCGAGTACAGAAAACGTTAATTTTTTACTTTCTTGAGTAAACGTGAGTAACGATGGCAAAAAAGATTCGAAAATTCGAAAACATTTTCGAATTTTCGAATTTTTTCATAATTTTCGAATTTTTATTTCACCCCTAGAAAAAACACTTAAAAATCGATTTATTTTTCAAAAAATTCGAAAATTCAAAAATTCAAAAATACTTTTCAAATTTTTCAGGGGATTCAAGGCAACAAAACGTACTCTTTAGTTCAACGTGCTCAATAAATTGACAATTGGTACGCGGTGCGTATGAAAACGCGAAACAAAACAAAAAAACGTCCAAAAACGTTGAAATGTAAAATGCCCTGTAAAATGTGGAATGTCATGCAAGTGTCAAAGGTTATGAAAATGTCAGGGAAAATGGATAACATATTTGTAATTTTCCACAGCATTTCCATCACTTTAGACACTTTGCATAACATTTGACATTTCACAGAGCATTTTACAGGTGTCTGGGACGGCCCACAGGAACTGCACATATTTATAAGTATACTTGGTGAACATGATACTCTGCCATCGTACTGATTTATTGCTCATGTTGGAAGCGTGCCAATAATCATAAAGCATGCTATTTTTGTATAAAATATGAAAAAATCATTGTTGTGAATAAGTTAACGTATCACGTTATAACTGAGATGAATTCTTTCAACTTTTTATAAAAATCACATGCGTAGAAAAATATTTGGCACGCTTCCAGCGGGGTCTAATGTTACTGGAGTATAAAAGAGATGTGATCAAAGATATTATCAAAGAAGAGTGGTTTGAGAAGTACTTACCTGTATCTTGTGAAGTTAGCACTGTATGCACTGAGTGCTCTCAGTGCGCTATACTCAGGCGACATTACACTGTACATTTTTCTGGAGGTAACACTCCATCATGACATCATAACCGCAGTTGGCAGTGAACTTACGGCTCACTGAACCGGTTCAGAGTTGGGATGAAGTGGAGTGGAGTGGGGATCCGGTTCACAAGTTGTCGGTTGGCTGTCTGCCAGCCGAAGACATAATCATATCTATTTGTAGAGTATCATATCTGCCACTTCTGAGTATAGCCACTTCCAAAACAGCCCAAATTCTTCATTTAAAACTTCAGATTCAATATTTTTACAAAAAAAATCGAAAATTATTTGAAAAAATTCGAAAAATAGCCAAAAAAATTCGAAAATTGCCAAAAAAGATTCGAAAATTCGAAAATTCAAAAATTAAATTCGAAATTCGAAAATTCATTTCAGGAAAAATTAGAAAATTCGAAAATTCATTTCGGAAAAAACACTTAAAAATTTAAATACTTTTTTTTGGAGGGTTTGCCATCGTTAAACGTGAGTAAAATACTTCTTCCCCGTTAACGTTAACGTGAGTATTTGGCAAATTTTGCTCTATTTTTCACTCAAATAACCTTTTTAGGTATATATTTTGGCCCGTTTTCACCTTCAAATTCCAGCTTGTATATATTTATGACCATAAATACGCATTTTTAGTTTTCTCTCTCTATTTTTAACCGTTTGAAAAAAACCTATACAAACGCCGATCAGAAATACGTTTTCTGTACACGAGTATGTACTTTCAAAAGTATATGTGAAAAGCGAGTACATGAACTTGTGTCAGACTTCAGAGGAAACTTCAATGTATTCACTCTGTACCCTAGTAAACGTATTTATCGAGTAAAAGCAAATACGTTCCAACAACCATGCCCCTATCCACCCTGACTGTGGTTCAGCCAGCGCGATGGTGGTGTTCTCGTGTGACGCGTGCGGCGAGGCGCTCAAGAAGCAGCAGGTGGACAAGCACCGCGCCAGGTGCAGGCACGCCAACGCCTTCTCCTGTCTCGATTGCTCCACTGCCTTCCCGGTTGGTGAACTTATTCGTCACTCCGTGCGAAATGACCCTGGTTTGTGGCCGGCTGGAGCGAATTTTTAATGGTTTCCCCAATTTTGACTCTAAATCTCCAATTTTTACCTTTACCCTGTCTTCAAAATCGCTATTTTCGGCTATATACATGGTCATATACCCTTTTAAAGCTATTTTTAACCTATTTTGGCTATTTTTAGCGATTTCTTCCCTCTATAAATATTTACCTTGAAAATAGCTATATGTTGAACCCGGTTTACCTTCCCCCAACCCTCGATCCCATAAAATGTTTTTCAGATGTTTATCCTTCCCGAGTGCGGTTTGCTTTCTATCGAGCCAACGCTAGGGATAGAAAAATCATGGAGACCCTGATTTGCACCAGGGCCGGATTTTTGACCCGTCAAATGCGTTGTGTTCGAAATTACGCATGCCAAAACTGCTCGATCGCGGAAAGAAATTTTCCGGCTTACCGTTTACTATTCCTGTGCGCAGGGCGACTCGTACAAGGAGCACATCAAGTGCATCACCGAGGCGCAGAAAGTGTCCGGCAAGCACTTCCAGCCGAAAGAGGCCAAGGGAGAAGTCAAGCAGCAGGCTTGGATCGATCAGGTTAGCTCCGCCTTCTTTTCGAGCCAGAGGTTTCAAAATTTTGACCCTCGTGGTGGTCGGATAGGGAGCAAATCGCTCACCTGGCAGGATAGATAGTTTTTCGGGGGGGGGGGGTGGGGCTCGCGTGGGCAAAATATAAAGGCTTTTCCAAGATATAGAAGACAGAACGGGGAGAAAATCGCTAAAAATAGGTAAAAACAGGCAAAATATGTTATTAGGTATTTATTGTTTTTGCGAAAAATAGGTATTAAATGTTGCACGACACACTCGAATTTTCAGTTGCAGTTCGAACACTTTTTCAAGGGCGGAATTCAAAAGATCGGAATTAAAAACGGGGGCGGAATCCAAAAATGTTCGAATAGCCCTCGATTTCAATTCCGCACATGAAACGTTCGAACACTTTGCACGATGGCGGAATTGCCCCGGATTGTGCATGGGCGGAATTATTTCAGACAGGTAGGAAAGTGCACAATGTCTGAACCACCCTTGGAATTCCGCCTTGGCGGAACTCAAAAACGTCCGAACCGCCCTTGACAATTTTGAGTGTCAGTGCGCCATCTAGGCAAGAAAACATTCGGACACTTTCTAGAGGGTGGAATTCAGTTTCGGTTTTCACAAATATGCCACATGGTGAACTTCAATATCTTTTAAACAAGTGGATATTACAAAAAAATTTCTCTATTCATTTTTGAAGACAAAGCCCAGATCTACCTATAAAATTTTTTTTCACAAATATGTTTGGTAAGATAAATAAGATGTGTTTCCCATAACAACCTTCTCTAAAGGGCGTATCTCTTAAATCAAGGGCGGAATTAAAAGTGTCCCAATGTTTTTGAAACGTTTTGTTATGATATGCAAATGGACAAAAACTGTGTGAATTCATCCGGATTCGTGTGAACTTCATCCGAATGTCCCAAAAATGCCACATTTTTCCTAAATAAAAATGTTCGAACCGCCCTTGGAGTTCTGCCTTGGCGGAACTCAAAAACGTTCGAACCGCCCTTGAAAATTTTGAGTGTGCGGTGCGCCAATATGTATTTAGCCGAAAATAGCCATTTCGAAGGTCAATCAAAATTGCGATTTTCGGTGAAACTTGGGGAAAATCGCTCAAAATTTCCTCCACATAGATAGATAGCTGAGCGATTTAGGGGGTATCCAAAAGGGATAGTATCCAAAAATTTATTCGGGTGTAGTAGTAGCCGATTTGTGGGGGGAAGCCCCCCCCCCATTGGAGCCCTTTTTCGAGCTTTTACCTTGATTTCTACGTCTCAATTGTCTGCACGTTTTCAGGTTCAAGCAGCGTTAGGCGACGTCGGATCTAACGACCGCGACCTGTGCCAACTCCTCGAGAAAATGAAAGGCTACTCGAATATACCTCGCAAGCAGCCAAAATTCCTCAATTTTCTCAGTAAGCCGCAATAATTGAGTCTAATTCTAAAGGTCGACAAGTCCAGAAAATCCAATTTTGGTTTAAATCGCATTTTTAATTTCAGACCCAATTCACTGTCCGTGGTGCGTGTCCAATTTGGCTCTCTCATTCTTTCCATTAAGTTCTATTTACATGTTGACGACGAGGCTGCCCTATGGACAATTTTATGGTCTTGTCGACTTTCAGAAATCGGTGTCCACTGTGAACTTATCACATTTATTGCTTTTTCAACAAAAAGAACGCGGACGATTGACTTGTCGACTCTCAGTCCAAAACTAAGTGAACTTGTCGACTTCTTGCCCAATTGTTTTTGCATTTTTCCGCAAATGTAAAAATTTAAAAATTTTGACACTTTCGTACATTTGACATTTTCGACTTGTCGACTTTTAGAATTGGACGCCTCAATTGTTTCTTTCTCAACGAATGTGTTCAGGTTTTGGATAATTTCCAAATTCCAGAAGCGTCTTTGAACGTGCGCGACCAAAAATTGGCCAGAAAAGCGTGGGATGCGATGGCGAGCGCCGCTGAGAAATTCAAAAAAGAACAGCAGGAGAAATTGGCCGCTTTTGAAGCTGATCGGAAGGCCAAAAAGCAACAAAATGGCGCCGCTCAGAATGGCAGCGCTGCAGAGGAGAAAGCCACTACGTGTGTAAAAACCTGATCACTTTGTATGCAAGTCGTGTGCGCGGGGTGTGGGAATATTTAGGCGTTTTTATACAGGTAACGACCTGTGACGACTCGTCACATGGCGTCAACTTTCCGTTTTTCGTTTTCCGTAGGACAAATTTTTACCTTTCCGGTTTCCGGCAGCTGAAACATGGTTTGGACAAACACACAAAATTTGGACGACATGGGGACTTCCGTTCCAAAAGTTCACAAGCGCCAAATCCAGAAAAATCGAGTGAGCTGTGGATTCGACATCCACGTATAATTCTGCCCATTTTGGTAAAAAAATCAGTGTTATAGTCAATTTCGTTCCCGAGATACAGTGGTACCGTTTTTCAGAAAAATCACAATTTTCATATCGAAAGTGCACATACCATCTCAGATCCCCTATGAAAAACAGGACTTTCATTTCGTAAGTGCACATATCCATGTCGGACCACCGGAGTTTCATTTCATAAGTGCACATATCCGAAAAATAATTTCATTTCCAAAAGTATTTCCGGCCGGATTTCCCATACAAAATAAAAGTTTCATTTCCAAATGTGCATACGTGAATTTCCAAATTTATTTTGCTCTATAAATCGAGTACGGGTATAAATATAGATCTGAAAATTTAGGTTTGTGTACTTCTCGAAAAGGGCTTCTCATTGGTGTAATTGGTTTTGCCCTGCGATGCACCGTTAGGAAGTTATTTACATTTCAATTTCAAATTTACTCCTTATTTTGGGTGGTTTACAAAATATGACATAACTCCCAAAATATTTACCAGCCGACAAAATTTAGGGACACAAAAATTGTAGACAAATGTCCGAGATATCTGAAAAGTGCAGGGCAAGCTTTGTCGCCCAAACATGGCGCTGCCGGGCCAGCGCCAAACTTTAAAATGCGATTTTGAAAAATCGAAAAATCTGGATATGTTAACTTTTGGAATGAAAGTCCCCACATATTGGCAACCAAGTCTTTGATTTTTTAACCATTTTTTGGGATGAGAATGAAATGTTTGATATGTGTGACGGCTTGATAAATCGTGCTTTTATCAGCCTTATAACCTAGACAACCTGTGACGACACGAAAAAGGTATATCTAGTGTACACGATTGTGAAATTTGTGATTTTTTTTGTTTTTCCCAGGTTGTGGGCTTGTCAAATCGTGATGTATCGAGCCTGTCATATGTTTCATTCTCATCTCAGAAATGTTTGAAAAACTTGTAACGACCATTTTTTACTCTTTTCAGCTCAGCTGACGAGCAGCCCACCGATAAGAAGTCTAAAAGAAAGCGGCAGTCCAGCGCGGGCAGCGACTGCAACAAGGAGCTAAAGTGCGCAAAAAATGACATTTCAGCGGCGGAAAAAAATGCCACGGCTGCCGACGACAGTCAAGTGTCAACTACCGACTTCAAATGGAAATCAAACATAAAATCTGCATTGAAAAAATTGTTGAATGGAGGTGAAAAAGTCAAAATAAAGAGACTGAAGCAGGATGTAAAGAGTGCCTATGTGTCTAATTGTGCCGTCGATATTGCCGATTTTGATGATGTTTTTGTTAAGAAGCTTAATTCGATGAAAAATATCGTCGTGGAGGGTAAATTTGTTTCGTTGAATTGATTTTTGGTGTTTATTATAGGTTTGTATCCTGTCGTTGCACACTGGAAATGTGGAATACTAAATAAAGATTTCCAGTGTGCTGCGCACTGAACTGTGTCATCTCAGTCTGTTATCGAATCCGACACTTGTTGTGTTTTAAGCGAAATTCGGGTATTTGCGCTCGTTTTGGAAAGTTGTTAAATGAACAATACCTTCTCACTCATAAATACGCTTATCGTACATCACATAAATACTACGTGTGTCGTCTACGTGTCGCACAGTTCCATCACAGGCCCACACACGCTTGTTGTCATCGCAAATTCGTGTCAACTAAATGACAAAAAAACTTTTGAAAGCATCATCACACTTAACAGAAGCAATGAAAATTACGTGTCATGATGTTCTAACTGAACGAAATAGTGTCTCCTTGTGTCGTGAAATTAACTATGCTCTATCATATAGGAAAGTTGAAATCAGAATTCACAACAATTTAGTTGACACTAATTTAGTTGACATTCAGCGTGTGTGACGCCATCAATTCGGAACATTATTTCAACTTTATAACTTATATATTATATAACTTGTATATAACTATATATTTTAACTATAACATTTATATACCATACAGCACTTCCCCCCAGTCAGTCGCCCCTCAGCCGGCCTACCTCCTCGCCAGTGCAAGCCGCCGCTGCACGACTGCGGCAAAGTGCTCGTGTCGTTCGGCCGGCGGCCCGGATGCGGCCGTACCTGTTGGTCGCGCTCATGACCGCAGCTGCAGCCGTGCGCGCCCAGCAGCGTCGCAGCCGCGGTGACGGCGACGCGGCGGAGGCGCGCCGAGTTGGCGCGCTGCCAAAGTGCTCAGATCTGAGACCCGGCCAGTTGGTTATGGTGTGAATACTGTGTTTTGGCGCAGTTGGCATTCGTGAAAAGAAAAACACTTTGGAGTAAGGCTGACGTACGCCAGTGTGTATGTCTTCGAACTAGGGATGAAAAAAACGATTTTTCAACGATTTAAAAAACTTTTCTTGAAGGGTGTTTTAAAGTAGGTATTTGGGGAGTATCATTCTAAAAATGCATATATCCAAGTTTTTCGATTTTTCAAAATCGCATTTTAAAGTTTGACGCTGGCCCGACGACGCAATTTGGGAATGTCTGCACATTTTTTGAAAACAAAAAACAAAAAAGCGCTTTTTAAATAAAACTTGATCATTGAAAAAAGCGCTTTTTTCCTCTCTACAGACAACTCATTCTAGAAAACTCAAATCTGTTGAAAAATAGACAGACAGGCACAAGGACCCACAAACCGCCCATTCCCCGCGCAGGTACTTCTGTCCCGAGTTATCGCTACCTTCGTACCAGCGCACAAGTCGGTGCGGCGCGGACGGTCTGACCAGAATACGCTGCCTCGCCGCGCCCGGCATCAAGTGCGACGGCCTCCAGCGGCCGGCTAACGAAACTGAGTTCTTCGAGCGGCTGCTCGGCTGCACGCCGGTGGGCGACAAGGACTGGCACGTGGCGCTCATGTTGTCTGTGTCCGGCGGCTGGCTCGGGCTTGATAGGTTCTATTTGGGCTACTTTGCCAGTGGTTGGTGAGGGGGTGCCGTGTTTGGTCGTTTTGGTCGGTGTGTGGGGTTCAAACGGGGTTGACGTTTCGGGATCGGGATTGTTTTTCTGGATCGGGATCGTGATTAGGGTTCAAACGGGATTGACTTTTAGGGTTCAAACGGGAACGGGATTGAATCGGGATCGGGATTGGCCGGGATTGGGGGCACGGGATCGGGATCGGGATTGGCATTTTTTCGGGAACGGGATTGAATCGGGATCGGGATTGGCCGGGATTGGGGGCACGGGATCGGGATCGGGATTGGCATTTTTTCGGGATCGGGATTGGGGTCTGGGGATAGAGATTTTGGCCAATGTTCTGGCATCCACAGTTGTTCATAAAGGTCTCAAAACACTTTTGGATGCCGGAAAATTGGCAAAAATGTCATTTTTTCACTTTTTATTATTTCCACTAATTTTTAAGGGATCGGGATCCCGGACTGTGGAGTTTCTCGGGATCGGAATTTAAAAATTTTCTGGATCGGGACTGCTAAATCCCGGAATTTCACGGGATCCGGGATCGGGATCCCGTTTGAACCCTAGTCTTTTCGTGATTGACCTTTCTGGATCGGGATCGTGATTGTTTTTTTTTTGAGATTTCGGGACGGGATTGGGATTTTTAACATTTCGGGATCGAGATTGCGATTTTCAAATTTCGGGATCGTGATCGAGATTGAGCTTTCGGAATGGGGATCTTGACCACAAAATCCCGCAATCGGAATCGGGATCCTATCGGTGCGTTGAGCTGCGATGCTGCATAATTTATACCCGTCTCTCATTTGCAGGCCTGTTTAAAATGCTCACATTCGGTTGCTTTCTTTTGTGGCACCTAGTCGACATCGTGCTCATAGCGTTACAGGTCGGTGTTGAAGTGAACTCTTCTGTTCAAAATAATTTTTTGTGAATAATTGACTGTAGAATGTGGCTTTGCTGCTGGTGCTGGCAAAAACGTATTTTTTACAAATAAAACTGTCAGATATGGTTGTGTCAACACGTGATGTTGACGCGTGATCAGACAAGTGATGTTATAAATAGCTTTACATTGCATGTTGGTCCATGATATGGCATTATAAGTGGTGATTTCTGCCAAATGGAGCTTTTACACTACAAGACCAATGAATATATCCACCAATACTAATTTGTGTGTGAAAATGCAGATTGAACAAAAAAATAAGCGAAATTTAATACTTGATTAATATTTATAAATATGAAAAATGCATTAAGTGGTCACTTTTATACCAAGTACCGATCAGCATTTAATCGCACACGTATCCGCAAATGTAGATCCTGCAACCGGCGGACGGTAGCGCCTACGCAATGAACGACATGGCGCCGAGACACTTGCCAGTGCACCTGACAAATCACACGTATTTCAGTTAGCGACTTTCGGTCTCTGAACTGTGGGCATTGTGCCAACTGCTCAAATTTCACCACTGGAAGTCCCTTTGGCGGCACGCTCAGTCGATTTTACGGGTATTTCTCGCGGCCTTGCGTCCAATTTTGTCGTGTTTTATGACGCCGTTCTCCGTGAATCAAGATGCTGTTTGTGATCATTGGGCCCACACACGCTAATTGACATTCGTTTTGATGTATCGATAATGTCAATTCAGAGTCAACTGCCAATTTCGTGATTGACGCGGAGACACTTTTAGTTGAAAACGTGCGCAAAAATTTTGTGTCAACTAGCAGTAGACATTTTGTGTGGTAGTGTTTGAGTCAAATAAAGTGTACGCGTGCGTTTTACTGCGCACGCGTTCGCGAAAAAGCGGACGCGTCCGTTTTCCTGCGTACGCGTTTGTTTCTGAGCAGTATGCGATTTTAATTGCTAAATGTAACTCGTTGAAAAAGTTAATTAGATTTTATGTTTTTAAGTACATATTTAAGTATTTTACAAGTGAAATATGTGTTTTTTTTGTGATATTTATCATGTATTTTTATTTTTGTTGATATTTACATATATATATTTCAAAGTCATTTTAATTACATTTTTTATATCAGTTTACGAATTTTCAAGATGAAATAAAGTGAAATTTTATGAAATTTAAATGGATCATGAGATCAAGTGACATTTTAAAATGCAAAATATGTAAATTATGTAATATTTTTCAAGGGAAATAACACACAGTAAGTAAAACAATTGCTGTTCTATTTCATGACAGCAAAAATAAAGTTCAACGATTTTAGCAAAAAAGTAACAAAAACGAGTAACAAAAACAAGACTCGTTGATTGACAAGATTTGAATTTTGTAAACTAGAAAAACACAGTACCATTTTCATGAGATTGCCTTTTGCAGTATCATTTTGCCTTTTAAGTTGACATTGTCTGTTTTCAAGAATGCATAAGAATTGTAAAGTGTATCAAAACATGTCATAATTTGTCATAATAAATGTCAACTTAAGCAAAGTTGACAACAGAAACATTGTTTAAAAAGTTATAATTTAATTGACATTTTTGTGTGTGGTGTCAATTGCAGTTGAAATGCTTGAAGAAGGGTAAATGTCTACTGAGGGTATCAAAAATGTCAATTGACTGAAAAGTGTACGCGGCGAACGTTTTTTTTCCCAAATTTTGCATGCAGTTGATGCAAGTTTGTTGCGAACTATCTCAAATGCTGAAAACGTTTGAAAATATGCGAATTTTCAGCAGTTGACGCTGCGCTCGCCGACTTACTAAAAGTAACTTAATTAATGCAGTTTGTGTTATATTTTTATGAAATTTAAGGTGATGTAAGAGAAAAATATGACACACATTTTTCTGTAGAGAAGTTTTTGTGCGGAAACACTTCAAAATCAAATTAGAATTTTTTTGTGAAATTTAAAAACTTCAATTGACATCAGGATTTTGTATGGAATGGATGCGAACGCATAGTTGACACACATTAAATATTAATTTTTTCAACTGCAAAATTGTTTTAGCAATAAATGTCTATAGAAAACTAATCGTATGCATGCAAATTCGGTGTTTCCATGCGCAGGCAGCGGGGCTAGATACTTCAATTACAAAGGACATTATTCCATCATAATGTTTATTTCTGCATCAGCTGATTTGAAGGTGCAGTACGTGGATTCTGGTGCTCAGTCCAATTCTGGTGTTTTGCTGACGTCTAGTTTTGGGCAAGACCTGATGTCAGTTTACTTTCATTGTACTTACTTATGTATCATACATCTTATTTGACCCTTTTCAGTTGAAAAATTGGTATACATTTTGACAAATTAGTATATGCTAATTTTTTTGCAGAAATGCCCGATTGCTGATGCCGAAACCTGCGCTTCTCCCTGGCAGTGACCCGTACGATCGAACCAACTACATCCCCAGCTAGGGTGTCAAATTTCCGTTTCCGTTTTCCGTTTCCGCCTTTCCGCAGGAAAATTTTTTACCTTTCCGTTTTCCGTTTTCCGGCAGCCGAAAAATTTTTACCTTTCCGTTTTCCGTTTTCCGGCAGCCGAAAAATTTTTACCTTTCCGTTTTCCGTTTTCCGGCAGCTGAAATTTTTTTACCTTTCCGTTTCCGTTTTTCCGGCCCATTTTTCCGTTTTCCGGCTGAAAAATTTTTACCTTTCCGTTTCCGTTTTACCAGGCCATTTTTCCATTTTCTGGCTCGATTTCCAGTTTTCTGGCATTTTTCCATTGTTTTTCCAATCTGTATTTATCTTCAATTGGCTCATCCCATTGTGTTGTTTTTGTCTCTTGGAGCAGCATTGACAACTGGGATTTCAGGGTCAGTGAAACAGGTGCTGTGAACCCAATTGGGTCATATGCTGATGCCAATAATTTATTCAAGTTTTGTCTGGTTGGTGTTGTGATGCTGTCAATTTGCAATTTTGGTATTGATATTGCCAGCATGTCCGTTTGGTGATTTTATTTCATGCCCATTACTGCGACAATTTTATTCACCTTTGGACTCCTGTTGTTTTCTGCTATTTCATTCATGACTGATCTGGAGTTTGATAGCCATTCCCTCATGTTCATAGAACATTGGTTAAATAAAGCTTTGACTTTGTAATATAGTTCTAAAGCTTCAACTTCATTCGTGACACTCATGATGAAGTTATCAACGTAAATGTTGTTTATTATCATTGCCAACTGGTTTCGTTCCCCTTCATTTTCTTCATATTCATTCATGTTGTTTATTGTCACATTTAAATGGTATTTTATGACTGCTCCCAAAATTGCTGGGCTGCAGACAATTCCAAACAGTACGCGTTTAAAATAAAGTACTATTAAGTTATTTTCAGTTACTGGTTTTGAGGCATCTTTCAGCCAGAAAAATTGTGTGTAGTCTCTAGCTTGGTCATGCAATCCTATTTGCAAAAATGCCTTTTCAATATTGACAATTAATGCTAGATTGCCTGCCCTGAACCTCAGGAGTAGGCCCAGTGCTAATGGTGTTGTAATTGGTTCTCTAAAAAGGCACTCGTTGAAACTGGGCTTACCTGCCGACCCGTCGTACACGATTCTGCATGATGTCGATTTGCCCGGCGTGATTACTGGCTGGTGTGGCAGGTAATGAATGGTTGTCACAGATCTCAATTATTTCCTTTTCTAGTTGGTAGGCCAAAACTTTCCAGTATTGTTTGAATAAGTTTGGATCTTTGTTGAATCTTCTTATCAGTGATTTAAACCGCGCCAAGGCTTCTGCTTTTCCCGTGGGCAGGTCACAGATACTCTCTTCATACAGCCAGTCAATATAGTTTTGTTTGTTGTTGTCATTGAATTTTATGCTATTTATTATCATCTCCTCTGCAATGTCGTCATCAATTGCATAGGGGTCATCAGTGATTCCCACTGCTTCTAGACTGTGAAATTGTTGTAGTGTTTCCTTTCCTATGGCCACTATGGCTACTTTTTGATGATTTTTTGTTGGTTCAGTTAAGCTTGAACTACAAGTGAAGTTACAGGCATGATCCATAGTTGCAGAATGTACAGCTACCACAATCAAAGCCAAACAGGCAAACCTGCATGCAGGTTTTCCTTCTGCAAATTTGTCTATTACCGTGCTATTTTCACTTTATTTTTTTCCGTTTCCGTGAAAATTTTGCTTTCCGTTTTCCGTTTTCCGGCATTTCATTTTTCCGTTTTCCGTTTTCCGGCTAACAATTTTTTTTTACCTTTCCGTTTTCCGTTTTCCGCTGAGTGAAATTTTTTTACCTTTCCGTTTTCCGTTTTCCGGCAGAAATTTTTTTTTTACCTTTCCGTTTTCCGTTTTCCGTAAAGTGAAAAAATTTTACCTTTCCGTTTTCCGTTTTCCGTAAAAAAATTTTTTTGACACCCTATCCCCAGCTGCTTTTTGGGTGACCAAGCATTTCCGTTGAGCCGCTGGTGTTTGGTGCCATTCAAAATTCAAAGATGTCATTCAAACTAACGCAGCCAACAGGCACTTCAATACAAGGTGACTGCTTCAATTTTTTTTGTTTGTGTGATAATTTTGAATGGGTGTTGTGAACTTTTTCCATGCATATTTGAACCTATATTTATCATTCAGTTGACAAAGATACACAAAAATGAATTTTTTGTATCAATTGGATTTATAATCATCTAATTATATACTTCTTTTTCAGGTTGTCTCGCGCTAGGAGAACTGTTGAATGCGTTTTTGGTATGCTGGCGGCTCGCTGGCGAATTTGGCTGGGCCCCATCTGCATGGAACCGGAACGCGTCAGCAGGATGGTGATGGCGTTGTGCGTGCTGCACAACTGGCTGCAAGTGACGCGCGGCAGCACAATCGATGATCACTTTGACGCGGACGGCGATGAAAGGGCGCCGCTGCAGGGCGTCAGGGATCACCCTTTGCTTCGCGACCGCAATGTGAGACTTACATTTATTGTTGAATTTTAGTTTTTATTAATAATGTCAACTCCTACTGCAGCTCGATTGGCGCGCCGCGGTCGACAATATGATCGACTTAGAGCCAGCTGACCAGCGCGCTGCTGAAGCCATTCGCCAGATGAGGGGCGTGCGCGAGAAGATCAAGGAGTGGATGAAAGAGGGTGATGGCAGAGTGCCATGGATAAACTGGCGCGATTGCTGAATTGACATTTTTGAAATTCAAAACGATATCAAGTATTCTAAATGTTGATAGAAACAATTTCAGTTGACACATTTGATGTATTTGTTGATGTCAATTCAGCAATATTTTTGGCTATTTACAAATTTAATTTAAAAAATCGAAAATGCTTACATTTCATCAAATTTTTGGTGGAGAATGTTAGGAAAATTTTTCTCTATCGATCTATACATATAGAACTTTAATAGTTGTTGTCAAATTTTTTTTAAAAATGTTTAATTATCAAAGCTGTGAAAAATCATATCTTTCGATTTACAAGCTCGATTCTTTCAAAAAAAATACTGCTATGTAGTGCTTTCTTTTGCCATCATGTTGCTATCTTTGTTTTTGTTACATCGCGAAAATTCGTTTGATGAAAAATAAAATTTGATATGAAGAAAAATATTTTTGAATCTTGCAAACAATTTTATTCAAACTTGACGTATGTATTAAAAAAATCACTGACATTTATACTACATGAAATGACTATAAAAGTAACAATTTATCACACATGTAATGAATAAAAATTTTTTTCAATATCGAAAGTGAAAATATTTTTAAAAAGTGTACTGTTCTCACAATCTTTGAAAATAAAGTGGCACAAAGTCAAATTAATTATGCTCCATCGCACAACAGCTTTTAAATCACCCAAATCGAGTCGTAGAATGCAGGGTCAATTCATTTCTGAAAAGGGGTTTGGTCAGTTGACTTTTCTGGTTAACTACTTGGCACAAGTAGTGGTTAAATGCCTTAACACGTTCGAAGGTAATGAAAATGTCAATTAGGAACCCGATCGCGTCAACTAAAACCTATTTGACGCTGAATTGACGCTAATTCCAGTGTCAATTAGTGTGCGCGGCCCCATTGATCGTGGTGAAATGTTGATTTTGTGGCCGCATATGGATTTAATACACTCAGGCGAACGAAATTGTTACTGGTAAATTGGAAAATGAAACGACTGTAACTTGCGATGTTGTGGTACTTTGAGGAGTGGATGGAGTTTTTGTTACTTTGGGGAAACGATTTTCTTAAATTGGAGTTTTTTTGAAAAACAATAATTTTCACAATCCGATGTTACTTAACTCAATGTGAGGACTTTGACATCATCACGAGTTGTGCTTGTACCATGTTGCACTTATGATTTACCAATTATTGTTTGCCGGAGTGTAGTATAATAAAGACTTGTAATTTATTTATTTCAAAAAAACTTTGGGATTTTCTTGACATCAAAATGTACAGATTTGTGATCGTTCCCACTGATTGTTTTTCATTACCGGCTGTATCGGCACTTTCTATCTACGCAATCTATTTTCCGTTGCTTGTTACCGCTTGAAATTTTTGCATTTTCTGCAGAATCCCTGGAAAATTTTGTCCCCGATTTGTATTTTCGACACAGGTGCAGTCTGACACATCCCATGCCGTATTACTTTTCATGTGTCGCCATAATTTTTGCCATACTCTTGTTTACGTCCCATCACATTGAGCTAGACTTCGTTATTGTGTTTTTTTTGTGAATAATTCAAATAAATTTTTCCTGATCTTCAAGTTGACGAAATGAAACGCGCGCCATTTTTCTTTCTTTCAAAATTCGCACGAACGTTCCCACTATCGTCTCGATACACAAAAACATCGCACTTTTGCACTCGCACCCTCACTTCTGAAAAATCCTCAAAAAATGTCCGCTCTGGACACTTACGCGGACATTTACAACTCTCTTCTTGTCGCTCCTGTAGGGGATGGAAATGGAACGGTGGAGGATAGGATTGTTTTTAATGAGGCGGCGTTGGCGCGGTTGTTGGCTAGCACTAATTACGCTATCAATGCCTATTTCATGATCGCCATGACTTTGGTGGTGTTCTGTGAGTTGAGTGGGTGGTTTTTGGTTGTGTACACTTTGTGAAGTTGGGCTGTGGTTACACTGACACACTTAGCTCGGCGAACTTGTTATGGATACTTACCATAAACCATCTGACTAATAAACTGAAAATTATAGTTTTTTCATCATATTTCGTTTTTACTATGGAAAAATAAATTATGAAATTAAGCACAAGCTTTTATTCATAAAATTATGTTAGGATTCTGCTGCATACTTTGCTGTCTGTCGAGTAAAACGTGTCAAATTTCGTTTTCCGAAGAGCAATTTTTTCCGTTCCGTTTTCCGGTCGCTGAATTTTTTTTCCGTTTTCCCCAAAAGAAATTTTTTCGACACCCTAGTCAAATATATTAATGTGAGCTCCTGTGTCGAAGCGAATACCCGCTAACATTTTCATGCCATGAACATAGTGATAACGGGGCCGGTCAGCAATAGTCGACCACCACAATTTATCAGACGATTTTTCTGACAATGTTTTGCGTTCGTGTTTCCGTCTGCGTTGAATCCGGCGACGTATTTACTTCAAACGCGGTGACTTTGATGTCCGTAGAAAAAGTGGTAAATAAATTAAAACTCCAGAAACTGTTCAATTGTTATCTCTCGTGCAGTGATGCAGTGCGGCTTCGCCTTCCTCGAGGCGGGCTCGGTCCGCTCCAAGAACACCACCAACATTCTCATCAAGAACCTATTCGATTCGTGTCAGTTTTTTCCCGACCCTATTGCGATGCAATTTTTCTAGCTTGTATTTTTTCTGTTGTTTTTTATTACTTTAAATTAGTTCGCAACCTGCGTGTGCATGAATTTAGACTTGCAAGTTGGAGGACCGTGACTAGGGTTCAAACGGGATTGACTTTTCGGGATCGGGATCGGGATCGGGATTCACTTTTTGAGATTTCGGGATCGGGATCGGGATTGGGGTCTCGGGATCGGGATCGGGATCGGGATTGGTTTTTTGAGATTTCGGGATCGGGATCGGGATCGGGATTGGCCGGGATTGGGGTCACGGGATCGGGATCGGGATTGGGATAGGCATTTCTCCGGGATCGGGATTGGGTTCTAGGGATAGAGATTTTGGCCATTTTTCTGGCATTCACAGTTGTTCATAAAGGTCTCAAAACACTGTTGGATGCCAGAAAAGTGGCATAAAATTGACGCTGGGGGTTTGCATCCACTTTTTTGCATGCAAAAACGTCATTATTTCACTTTTTATAATTTCCTCTAATTTTTCCGGGATCGGGATCCCGGACTTGGGAGTTTCTCGGGATCGGGATCGGGATTTGAAAACTTTCGGGATCGGGATCGGGATCGGGATTGGTATTTTTGAGATTTCGGGATCGGGATCGGGATCGGGATTGGGGTTTCGGGATCGGGATCGGGATCGGGACTGGTAAATCCCGGAATTTCACGGGATCCGGGATCGGGATCGGGATCCCGTTTGAACCCTAACCGTGACTAGCATTGAAAAAATCTCTGAGAGATTTATATTTTAAAAAAATCCCAGGAAATATAAGATTTTCTGATATTTATATTTTTTCACGATTTTCTAGAGAGATTTAATTATAAATATTTTATTTTTAAGATATTTATATTAAATCTCTCAAATTCTTATATTTATGTTTTTTCCAAGTTTTTTTTGAGAGAGATTTAATTATAGTTTTTCTTTAGGGATTTTCTGAGATAATATTTAATTATATTTTCTAAAAATTGATGATTTTTCAATGCTAACCGTGACCTATTCGATTGGGTTCACTTTTTCAAAGTGCACATTTTGAGGGGGTATTTTTTCACCAGATATTTTCGTGAACGATCGTAGTTAGGAATAGGCTATTACGTACCCAACACTGGTAAGAAATACAGCCAGAGGTTATATTTGGACGTATCAACGTGCATCTCTACACAACTAATCTGTGTAAATAGCAGTGATGCAAATTGACCCCAATTAATACACCATGTTGATTGCATACATGATGTACCTTATTCCAGAGGGGGTGGGGTATTTCGAGGGGGTTATTTTCCTCTTCTCGATTAAACCTGTGGTTATTTCGAGGGGGTTACTTCAATGGGGGGTATTTCGAGGAAAAACAGTATTTGCATGAGATTTGATTTGATTTGACACATCACAGGGTGCAGGTCTCCCCTGAACTCCCAGTAAACACGTGCAAGAATATTTGCATCGACAGCTTGCTTTACCCACTTTGACATGCTTTGTTCAATTTTGCGCTGATTACAGGCATATCGGCGCTGTGTTATTGGGCTGTGGGCTGGGCGTTGGCTTACGGTCAACCGGGAAATGTGTTCTGCGGTGCGGGGCAGTTTTTTTCTGTAGGGCTACCGGATACTGAATACCCAAGGTGCGTATTTGTTTGTTTTATCCACAGAGAATTAGGGTTCAAACGATATGACTTTTCGATATCGATATTCGATATTTTTTTCTGAAACTCGATATTCGATATCGATATTGAACCTCGATATCGATATTCGATATTGAAAAATGGTCGATATTCGATATTTCGATATTTTCAATATTCGATATTGCGATTTGCTTTTGGTATAGCAAGGCATATTTCAAGTGGCATATTGTATTTTTATCTGGTTGCACACATAGTTAATCATCTCTTTACTGAAATGTGAATGGTACAAGTGATTTTAACAAGGTTTACATCACTCAAAAGTAGAAAATGGAAGAAAAACATGATGAATCAAAGTGTATCAGACAAATAACAATTGGTAGATATTACAGTTTTTACTTATAACCTAATTGCTTAAGGGCATGTTGCAAAAAATAGCATATCAGCATTTTCTACCTTCAAATTTAGCACTCCAACAAAAATGACATTATAAATACTCATCAACTGTACTTTTACTCATCAAATACAATACTATAAGCAAATCAGATCAATCATAAATATCTCAAAATGAAAATGATAACTTGATTTAGGGACACAATACAGGTTCGATATATCGAAAAAATGGTCGATATTCGATATCGATATTCGATATTTTTTCAAAATTTTCGATATCGATATTCGATATTTTTTCAAAATTTTCGATATCGATATTCGATATGAAAAAATGGTCGATATCCGATATTCGATATTTGATACGATATATCGTTTGAACCCTACAGAGAATGGGTTACTTTAGTCTGTAAAATTTCGTCAGTTTCATCAGATCTGTTTCACTATTTTTCTGTATCGTTTAGGTATCGTAGGGGGTGAAGTCGATCGCTGATAATGCAACGTTAAGTCTGGATAACTTTTGCGGTTGCATTACCATCGATTAACACACCCAACATAAATAGGTCAGTAGGGAATTTTAGTTGATAACTGTGCAAGAGCCCACTTTTTATCACTTTTCCATTATTTCGTCGCTGCTCACGCCTTCTTTTTTGACTTTTCACTCTTTTTGTCGTTGTCATCTTCCTGCGAGGTGGTTTGACTGTAATTTCATGTAATGGGTACACACAAATTGCTTCCGATACATGCTAGTTTTTACAGCAAATCTTATCAGATAAGGTGAAGTATTCCACCAATCCATGAAAACAACCATGACATCAGGGGCTTATTAAGCGGGGTGTTGACAGGGGAGTTATTCGAGGGGGGGGGGGTTATTTTTCCATCAGAAATTTCAGTAAAATTTACGTTTGCTTGAGTGTTTGAATGGCGTTAAATTCTTCATTAAATCCATGTCTGAATTCCATCATTCAAGTAATAAAATTAATACCAGTGTGCAAAAACCCGCAACGGTAGGTAAATATGTGTTTACGGAATATATATTTATATATTAAACAATTTTGTACACGTGACACCTTCTCTACTCACCAAAAATGGGGGAATTACTCGACGGTGCCAGGCATGGGGGAGTTATTTGACGGGGCCAAGGATCGGGGTCTTTTCTCACTCGGCTAGGAGGGCGGGGAGTTTTTTTAGGGGAGAATTGTTCGGGGAGGGACTTATTCGAGCATTTATTGTATTTATGTGCTTATATTTGCAATCCCACCAAATTTCGATGGCTTAAAAAACACATCCAAAACTATCTCCGCGCTGAATTAACCTCTTTCTCGCTCTCCTCACCCTCTTTCTTCTTACCCTCGTTGCTTTCCTTTTTGTCTTTGTCCTCGCCCACTTTCTCGTTGCTTTTGTCCTCGCCTTCCTTTTTTTCCTTGCTTTTGTCCTCACCTTTTTTGTCCTTGTCTTTGTCCTCGCCCTCCTTTTTGTCCTTGTCCTTATCGTTGCCCTCTTTCTTGTCGTCGCCCTCCTTTTTCTCGGCTTCCTGCTTCGCGTCGAAGATCGCGTCCTTTACATCGGCCATTGTCTGATATTGGGGGTCGGTGGCCGGGCGGAATTTGGCAGGCGCCGTTTGGCCCGTTTGCAGTGGAGGGGCTGCGTGATTGGACCCAATAAGTGCACTGGAATTTGCGTTGTCACGGGGGGCTATTCCAGACCCTGCAATTTTGTAAAGTGTAAAGTAAAGTGTCAAATGTCATGTAAAAAGTCAATCAAAACAAAAAGAAACGATTTTAGCATGTCAATTGAAACTTTACATTTGTCATGTCAATTGACACTTTGCATGATATTTGTCATGACACTTTACTTTACACTTTACAGGGTCTGGGATTGGCACTTGGTAGGTGTGCAGTTTGCGCCAACCTGCCATTTTAGACTTCTTCTTTGTGCATGACGCCAGTGTGAGCAGTGCCAGCGTGGCGCCGGCCAGGCCGCACAGTGCTGCTAGCATGCTTGTGCTTTAGCGGCGGTCAGTTGTTTCACTGGGGGAGGTATGGCGCCGCACTTTTTGCCCGCCTAGGTGCCAGTCCCGGACCCTGTAATTTGTCAAATGTCTGCAAATTGTCTAAAGTCATGTAAAATGCCCTGCAAAATGGCAACCGAGTTACCATTTTGCAGGGAATTTTACATGACTTTAGACAATTTACATGACATTTGACATTTCACAGGGCATTTTACAGGGTCTGGGACTGCCCCTGGGCCGCGCTTCGCGTACTGCTTCAAGTGGGCTGCAAAAATTTTCTCGCTGTCGCCTCGCTGCTCGCTCCTTGCGCCGCGCTGGTTTAGTCCGATTTATTCTCTGAGTTTGGATGCGGTTTGATCGAAGTGAATGGGCGTTGAATTGATGTCAACTAAATAATTAACAAGTTGACCTTCGCAGATGGTTTTTCCAGTTTGTGTTCGCCGCCACCGCGTCGACGATCGTCAGCGGGGCGCTGGCCGAGCGGTGCGAGTTTGTCGCTTACATCGCGTATTGCGCCCTGCTCACGGGTGGGTGACTCTGGCTGCTAGCTAGGGTGTCAAATTTTCGTTTTCCGTTTTCCGCAGGCGAATTTTTTCCGTTTTCCGTTCCGTTTTCCGGCCGCTGAGATTTTTTTTCCGTTTTCCGGCCACCTTTTTTCCGTTTCCGTTTTTCCGGCTCATTTTCCGTTTTCCGGTGAAATTTTCAGTTTTTCCGCCTTTTTTTCCGTTTTCCGGCTCAATTTCCAGTTTTTCCGCTTTTTTTCCGTTTTCCGCCTCAATTTCATGCTTTCCGCCTCATTTTACCCTTTTCTGGCTCAACTTTCTGTTTTCTGTTGCAGCCAAACTGGTAAACAGTCATGCAGATTGTCAATTATGAAAAACAAATTCTGTTTCCAGCAAAATTTCAGCGAATTTTATCGTTTTTTAGGCAAAATTTCAGCAAATTTTTCCATTTCCATGCAAATTCCATTTTTCCGTTTCCGTTTTTCCGGCCGCTTTTTCCGTTTTCCGGCCACTGAAATTTTTTTTCCGTTTCCGTTTTCCGCCAAGTGCAAATTTTTTTCCGTTTTCCGTTCCGTTTTCCGGCCGCTGAAATTTTTTTCCGTTTCCGTTTTCCGTAAAAAAATTTTTTTCACACCCTACTGCTAGCACACTAGTTGACGACACATTTGTGTCAACTGGTCTGTGTCAACTCACATTTGGCCTTCACGTGTCGCGGAGCGATCTACAAATGCGCATGCGGCAATGTTGAAAAATAAATGTTACGGCAAGTATATTGGAAGATACGATTGGATAGATATTGGCTGCGACACCTGACGCCAAAATTTGAGTTGACACAGACCAGTTGACACAGATGTGTCAACTAGTGCGTGGGCCACCGATGGGCTGATTTTTATTTCTTCTGGTAGTGGCCTACAAATTCATCGGCCCTACACACATTAGTTTCATACCGAATCATAATTAGGTAATTGTACAATACACTCGATTCGCATTTTTTCCTTTGAAAACAAAGGTAAATACCTAATTTGACTACAATACCTACAAAAAGAAAGTGCAACAAATAAAAGTACCCTACATTGGGTTTTTTTATCAATTCCGTCGCCCGCACCCCGCAGGCGTAATCTACCCCATCATCAGTCACTGGGCCTGGTCCTCCACCGGGTGGCTAGCCTCAGCCGGCCCCCAAAACGTTGCCTTCCGTGACTTCGCCGGCAGCGGCGTGGTGCACCTGCACGGCGGCGTGTGCGCCCTGGTGCCCCGCTCTCTGAGCCTGGAAGGTGTCAAGTGTCGGGAAAGTGGGAAAAGTCGTGGAAAGTGTACTGGAAAATGGCGAACGAACGTTTGATTTTTTACAGGGCATTTTTTACATGACTTTTGACACTTTGCATGACATTTTACAAGACATTTCCCCGGGTCTGGGAGCGCCCCCTGGTGGCCGCGGCTATACTGGGCCCCAGGATCGGCCGATTTGACGCCAGAGGGAGCATGATTGAATGCAAGGGCAGTTCAGCGTGTGCAGAAGCTGGCCAGAAGAAACAAGCTTGTATAAATCTAGTGCCGCCGATCAAAGGCCACTCTGTGCCGGTGCGCAGGTTTTATGACATCTTGTTATTGTGTGCTGACGTTTGAAACTCAGTCATATTCAGTTCGCCGCACTGGGCGGCTTCATTCTGATGTTCGGCTTTTTCGCGTTCAACGGCGGCTCCGCGGTCCAGTTGAGCACGGATTCGCCCGGCAGCGCTGAGGTATTGTGCCTAAGCACACTAGTTTGCACGGTGACTTCGGTGAAAACTGAAATGGCCACATGTTGCCATCCAGTGTGCAATTAGTGTATTCTATGGTTTTTAGTTTTCAAATGTTAAATTCCATTACCTAATTTTAATTCAGATTTAAATTGAGGCGTCCAATTCTAAAAGTCGACAAGTCCAAAATATAAAAATTTCGAGTTAGATCCGGAAACGTCATCTGGGGCTACTCCCGCACATTTTCATCCTTTTCCATAAAAAAATTTGACCTCACATGCTCATATGGCAAAGTGCCAAATGTTTGTCAGTGCCATGCGGCATGTCGTTTTATAATTTAAAATGTATTCGAAAAAATCTATTTCTGTAAAAACATTTGTGACATTCAACCCCCACTGTGTGTTTTGAACTCTAGCTTTTTGGAAAAATTCAACTGTAACGCAGTGCTATTATTTGGAAAAAACGCAAAAAAAAATTGGGCAGGAAGTCGACAAGTCCACTTAGATTTTGGGCTCAAGAAGACAAGTCCATCCTCCGCATCATTTTTAATGGGAAAAAACGCAAGAAATGTGATAAGGCCGCTGTGGACACCGATTGCTAAAAAGCGACAAGTCCATAAATTTCGCATAAGGCAGTCTCGTCGTCGCCGGGAACAAAAATGTTCTCGCGTGCAAGAAGTCAAGTCCATTTCCCTCCCCAAAACAGTTTTGCTCTGACCTAATGGAATTTTATGGACACCCCATTTTTCAAATATACGTTGAGAGCAGGGGCTGAAAATTTGACACTTTATTGTCAAAATATGGAACTTAATGGAAAGCATGAGAGAACCAAATTGGACACGCACCACACGCCTGCTGGAATTGGGTCTGAAACTTCAAATGCTTTTTACTATTTACTCAAAATCGCATTTTGTAGACTTGTCGAATTTTAGAATTAGACGCCTCAATTAAATCATCGAACCAAGTTGATTCATTTGAATTTGCATTAAATTTAAGTTTTCACCAAAGTGACTGTGCAAACTAGTGTGCGCAGCGCCGTTGTTGCTTGTTTTGTGTTGAGCGCGTGCCTTGGTGCCGTTTCAAAGTGCACCGTGCTTTTGCAGACGGTGGCGCTGGCGATGGTGAACACGATGCTGGCCGGGTCGGGCGGCGCGGTGGCCGTGCTGCTGTTGAACAAGGCGCTGCTCGGCGACAAGTGGTCGCTGCTTCTGTCGATCAACGGGGCGCTCACGGGTTCGCTGTGGTCTTTCAATACAGGTGCCAGTCCCACACCCTGTAAAATGTCAAATGTCACGCAAAGTGTCAAATCAAAAGTCATAAAATTGCATGCAAAATGGCACCTCGTTTGCCATTTCGCAAGGCATTTTACATGACTTTTGGCACTTTGCGTGACATTTTACAGGATCTGGGACTGCCCCCAGAGCGCAATATAGACTGAAAGCGTTAAAATCACTTCAATGAACAGGCATGGTTGCCGCGTGCGCCGGCTGCGATGCCATGCGGCCCTGGTGCCAGTCCCAAGCCCTGTAAAATGTGAAGTCAAGTGTCAAATGTAATACAAATTTGTCAATTGTCATGCAAAGTACAAAAATAAAATTTTTGTTTTTGTGTTGATTGACATTTTACATGACATTTGACACTCAACACTTGACACTCTACAGTGCTCGGGACCGCCCCCAGGGCGTCGCTGGTGGTCGGCGTGGGCGCCGGTCTGGCCTACAGCGGCACGTCCCGTCTGGTGGTTTTGCTGCGCATCGACGACCCACTCGACGCGGTCGCGGTGCACGCTGGCGGCGGGCTGTGGGGATTAATTGCCGCGCCAGTTCTGTTAGATGATGGGATTGTCTTTGAGTGGTCGCAGAAATCGCTCTTGGTTCGTTTCTGTTTAGGGTTGCTACGATGAGGCTTGTTCGTATGTACCGTATACCCTCAAAAAAGACGCTGGGAGCCAGAGTTTTCGAGGGGGAGTTATTCGAGGGGGCATGTACATTGTACATAGTTCTGGATGTACATTGTTATCTTGTGTCGCTGATGTAGGCTAATATTCGTTTGTATCTTTCGTTTCACACACTGCACTGCATTTGCAGCCCAGGCTTAGCTTTATTTGGTCTGTCTAACTTCATCGTTTGGTTTTTAGATTGACGTAACACCTTTTTCCACTTATCACAGTGGGGTGAGTTATTCAAGTGTGGGAGTTATTTTTTCCTCACTCAGCCAACATGGGGGGTATTCAGGGGGGTCTTATTCCAGGATATGCGGTATCCCAAACGTCGCAACCCTCCCAGGTTCTAGGTTGGAACCTCGTTGGGGCGCTGGCGATCATCGTGTGGTCGGCGGTGCTCATGGGCGCCCTGTTCGGCTGCATGTGCATGCTGGGCGTGCTGCGCGTGCCCGCCGAGGTGGAGCTCAAGGGTCTGGACGTGCACAAGCACGGCGAGCCGGCCTACCCCGCCGCTGCGTATGGCCACGGCTGGCAGCATTATGATGCCGTAGCCCCGGCTGCTGTGGCTGTTGGGCAGACTGGTCAGTGCGCTTTGGTTGTTGTGGTTGTTCGTTTTCGTGGATCGGGGTCTAGATCCAAAATTGTATATTCTATGTCTAAAATGGTACATTCTAGATGAAATCTCGATATTTTGACGTTGATATCCTTTCTAAATTCTAGATCTAAATCGAGAATTCTAACAGAAATCGATGAAATTGTGTATATGTGATTATTTCGAAACTGATGCATTGGTGTCAATATTGAATATTGTGTAAATACAAATATAAATCGTATAGCAGGCAGGATATCAACTGCTTTTAGTGACTGTCATAATTTATTTTATAATTTTAAGTCATGTCAATACTTCCAACAAATTTGTGCATTGCCTTTTCCGTCCATGTATTTTAAAATATTTTCAGCGAGCGTGTCGCCCGAGACTCCGGTGCCCGCCGACATTGGCAGAAATTTCGAGTTGCGCACATCATTCGCAAATGAATTGTGCGTTATCCGCAAACTTTATCACTTTTAGTGCTCAACTTTTGTGTTACAATGTTTGTTTTGACAGCACAGGTCACGGAAATCTTCGTTCGGTGTTATGCAGCCAGTGGATTTGGCCCAGGGGGCCGGCGGCTGAAATGTGCAGCGTTTGCCGCTTTGACAGGGTCCTCTGTTTGGTGATGGGGTTTTTGGTGGGTGCTTTTTGGGCCGTCACTAGCGTTTGCGTATAGTGTAGCGTCAGTTATGTGTATATTTTATCATAGAGTAGTTTGAACGATTGATTTTTTCGATCTTCGTTGTGGTTTTCGAGGTCCATAAGATATTTTATTAATTGAGATATTTACCTATATTTATATCGTGCCTTAATTGCAACAGTTTATCAAATTATCAAATTTTCAGTGTCCATTTTACTTTTACTTTGGCATTTTGAACCCACGGTTGCTGAAATGAAGTATTCGAATATGTGATAAATTATTTGTGAGTTTCCAAATTTTATGAAATTTCAGTTCAAATTTTGTGTGTAGGGCCATTCGATAAACTTGGTACTCGCACTCGCACTGATTTATGTCTCGCGTTGGAAGCGTGCCAATGATAATAGGTAAAACCCGTTACGGTGAGTTATACACTACAGCAAAAGCGACGCCAAGGGCGGAGTTTGGGAACCTTTCGGCTTTTGTGTATTTATGTAATTTGTCTTGGAATGGTTTATGATGCAGAGTTGGAAAAACGTATTTACGTTTACCCGAAATACCCGGTTATTCGGGTATTTATACTTACGTTTACGTTTACGTTTTCCAAAAATACCATTACGTTTTGTTACGTTTTTCTCACCAAAATACCTGGGTACTGGGGAAAACGTAAAAAAACTTGTGATCATTCACACATGCACATGTTCAAATGGGCCGCACCACCTGCTGCAGCCAACAATATTCTTGTGTTATTGCATAAACGTAAATATTTAACATAAACGTAAAAAGTGACTGCACGCTTGCACTTACACATGGAATACTGGGTAGATATTCATAAATGTGTTCAAATGCTGAACACTTTTTGTTTGTTTGTGTAGCCTTGTCGTTTTAATTTTTTTTGTTATGAATTCTGACGACGCACTTGCAATAACTGTGCAAAGCACACGTTTTGAAACTGGCAGGGCGAGTGCAAGCTCTGGTGCCAATCCCAGACTCTGTAAGATGCCCTGTAAAATGTAAAATTTCATGCAAATGTCAAAACTTATGTAAAATGCTCAGCAAAATGGCAAAGATTTGCCACCTTCCAGGGCATTTTGCATGACTTTAGACACTTTGCATGTCATTTGACATTTTCAAGGCATTTTACAGGGTCTGGGACTCCCCCAGAATCACCAGCGTAGTTGGATTTCGCCACACTTAAAACAGAAAGTGGTGCAGATGGAGCGATTTACCCATCTAAAGGTGAAAATAATGGTATTTTCCAAATCACAATGGCAAATACTGTGTGTAAGTAAAAAATTTACGTTTACGTTTCTTTTTACGTATTCCTTGGTATTTAAAAAATACCTTACGTTTTAGTATTTATACTTCTGATTTGGAAAAGGTATTTACGTTTACGTTTACGTTTTCCAAAAATACCAGTATTTGCACAACTCTGTTATGATGTCTCAATTTGTATGGAACTAGCAGGATTCTCTCCGACCTTCGGTCGGGTTTTGTGGTTCTCTACAATTAATACCATTGGAGAAAATATGATATTTTAGTCAAGTTTGCCCACATGCTAGGCATGTGTTTTGAAATGCGGTATGTAATCTACCAACAATAACAAGACCAATACCAAAGATGCAATGTTTTGGAATGGATTTTTGTAAACTTCTGTAAAATGGTTGGGCATGAAAGTCGGTAGTAAAATGTATACAGTTTGCGATTTGGTATGATGGTGTGCAGTGTGCATTCTGTGTGGTATAGGTTTTGTGATATGATAGTGTGGTTTTTGCAAGGTGTCAAACTTTGTTGTAATCTTCAATTGGTTACATTTGTGCTTTGCTGTTCTTTTTGTGTTTGTAAATCCTTGTGGTATAAATTGTAGAGAACCACAAAACCCAACTGAAGGTTGGAGAGAATCCTGCTATAGGTACCCACTACTCAGAGGCTTGCAAAAACTGACACCCCAATGGGGACCCCCCTCCAAATGGCACCCCCTGGGGAACCTCCCAAAAGTGGCACCCCCTGGGAACTGCCCAAAAATGGGACCCCCTAGGGCCCCACAAATATGGCACCCCCTGAGGACCACCAAAAAATGGCACCCCTTAGGGACCCCCCAAAAATGGCACCCCCTTGGGACCCCCCAAAAATAGCACCCCCTGGGGACCCCCCAAACATGGCACCCCCTGGGAACCCCCACAAAAATGGCACCCCCTGGGGACCCACCCAAAGTTGGCTCCCCCTGGGGACTCTACAAAACCCAACTGAAGGTTGGAGAGAATCCTGTTATAGGTACCCACGTCTCAGAGGCTTGCAAAAACTGACACCCCAATGGGGACCCCCCTCCAAATGGCACCCCCCGGGGAACCCCCCAAAAGTGGCACCCCCTGGGAACCACCCAAAAATGGGACCCCCTAGGGCCCCAGAAATATGGCACCCCCTGAGGACCACCAAAAAATGGCACCCCTTAGGGACCCCCCAAAAATGGCACCCCCTTGGGACCCACCAAAAATAGCACCCCCTGGGGACCCCCCAAACATGGCACCCCCTAGGAATCCCCACAAAAATGGCACCCCCTGGGGACCCACCCAAAGTTGGCTCCCCCTGGGGACTCTCCAAAAATGGCACCCCCCCAAAATGGCACCCCCTATGGACCCCCCCGCAAAAAAAAATATAGCACCCCCTGAGGACCACCAAAAAATGGCACCCCTGGGGACCACCCAAAAAATGGCATCCCATGTGGACCCCCTTGAAATGGCACCCCCATATGTACCTCCAGAAAATGGCACCCCCTGGAGACCCCCCAAAAATGGCACCCCATGGGGACCCCCTCTAAATCCTGTAAACACAGCCCCTAGTTTGGAAACTCCTGTAAACTCAGCCCCTAATTTGGAAAATGGTATGAATATTTCAAAAAATCACTATCATCAATCCACAAATGCATCAATTCACAATTTTCAATTTTTTAGCCCCAGGGGTTAGACTTAAAAAGTTATGGTAATGTAGAGTAGAAATGGAGTGCACATTTCAAATCACTGCAATAAAATACCCACAAATGCATCATTTCACAAATTGAAAGTTTTTGTGCCCAGGGGTTCATTATCAGGGTTTTAGTAATGTGGTGTCAAAATGGAGTGCATATTTGAAATCGCTACAATCAGAAACCCACAAACAGATCATTTTATGATTTGAAAATTTTTGGCCCTGGGGGTTCATTTTCAGGGTTATGGTAATGTAGTGTCAAAATGAAGTGCATATTTCAAATCAAGGCAATCAAAAAGCCACAAATGCATCATTTCACAATTTCTAATTTATTAGCCCCATGGGTTCAATTTAAGGCTTACAGTAATGTAGAGTTGAAATTGAGTCATTTCAAATCAGTGCAATTAGAAACCTGCAAAATGCATCATTTCACAATAAGAAATTTTTGGGTCTAGGGGTTCAATTTCAGGGTTTTAGTAATGTAGTGTCAAAATGGAGTGCATATTTGAAATCGCTACAATCAGAAACCCACAAATGCATCATTTTATGATTTGAAAGTTTTTGGCTTAGGGGGTTCATTTTTATGGTTATGGTAATGTAGTGTCAAAATGAAGTGCATATTTCAAATGAGTGAAATCAGAAACCTGAAAATTTATGATTTCACAAATTGAAAGTTTTTGGCTCCAGAGGTTCATTTTCAGGGTTATGGTTATGTAGTTTTCAGGGTTATGTAGTGTCAAAATGGATTGCATATTTCAAATCAGTGAAATTAGAAACCCACATCAAATCATTTCACAATTTCTAATTTTTTAAGCCCTGGGCATATTTGAAATTGCTACACTCAGAAACCCACAAATCCATCATTTTATGGTTTGAAAGTTTTTGGCCCAGGGGGTTCATTTTTAGGGTTATGGTAATGTAGTGTCAAAATGAAGTGCATATTTCAAATGAGTGCTATCAGAAACCCGAAAATGCATCATTTCTCAAATTGAAAGTATTTGGCCCCATGGGTTCATTTTTAGGGTTATGGTAATGTAGTGTCAAAATGGAGTGCATATATCAAATTGGTGCAATCAGAGACCCAAATTTGAAATCAGTGCAATCAGAAACCCAAAAATGAATGATTTCACAAATTGAAATTTTTTGGCTCCAGAGGTTCATTTTCAGGGTTATGGTTATGTAGTTTTCAGGGTTATGTAGTGTCAAAACAGAGTGCATATTTCAAATCAGTGCAATTAGAAACCCACATTGGATCATTTCACAATTTCTAATTTTTTAAGCCCTGGGCATATTTGAAATTGCTACACTCAGAAACCCACAAATCGATCATTTTATGGTTTGAAAGTTTTTGGCCCAGGGGGTTCATTTTAGGGTTATGGTAATGTAGTGTCAAAATGAAGTGCATATTTCAAATGAGTGCTATCAGAAACCCGAAAATGCATCATTTCTCAAATTGAAAGTATTTGGCCCCATGGGTTCATTTTTAGGGTTATGGTAATGTAGTGTCAAAATGGAGTGCATATATCAAATTGGTGCAATCAGAGACCCAAATTTGAAATCAGTGCAATCAGAAACCCAAAAATGAATGATTTCACAAATTGAAAGTTTTTGGCTCCAGAGGTTCATTTTCAGGGTTATGGTTATGTAGTTTTCAGGGTTATGTAGTGTCAAAACAGAGTGCATATTTCAAATCAGTGCAATTAGAAACCCACATTGAATCATTTCACAATTTCTAATTTTTTAAGCCCTTTGCATATTTGAAATCGCTACACTCAGAAACCCACAAATCCATCATTTTATGGTTTGAAAGTTTTTGGCCCAGGGGGTTCATTTTAGGGTTATGGTAATGTAGTGTCAAAATGAAGTGCATATTTCAAATGAGTGCAATCAGAAACCTGAAAATGCATCATTTCTCAAATTGAAAGTATTTAACCCCATGGGTCCATTTTGAGGGTTATGGTAATGTAGTGTCAAAATGGAGTGCATGTATCAAATCAGTGCAATCAGAAACCCAAATTTGAAATCAGTGCAATCAGAAACCCAAAAATGCATCATTTCACAAATTGAAAGTTTTTGGCCCCAGTGGTTCATTTTCAGGGTTATGGTAATGTAGTGTCAAAATGAAGTGCATATTTCAAATGAGTGCAATCAGAAACCCGAAAATGCATCATTTCTCAAATTGAAAGTATTTGGCCCCATGGGTTCATTAACGGGTTATGGTAATGTAGTGTCAATGGAGTGCATATATCAAATCAGTGCAATCAGAAACCTAAATTTGAAATCAGTGCAATCAGAAACCCAAAATTGCATCATTTCACAAATTGAAAGTTTTTGGCCCCAGTGGTTCATTTTCAGGGTTATGGTAATGTAGTGTCAAAATGGAGTGCATTATATATCAAATCAGTGCAATTAGAAACCCACAATGCATCATTTCACAATTTGAAAGTTTTGGCCCCATTTTGGGTTCAATTTCAGGGTTATTGTAATGTACTGTCAGAATGGAGTGCATATTTCAAATCATTGTAATCAGTAACCCACAAATGCATTATATCACAATTTATATTTTTTAGCCCCGGGGGCCTCACTTAAGGATTATGGTAATGTTATTGTTAACTCCCATAAACTCAGCCCCTAATTTGGCAAACACCCATCAACTCAACTCCCATAAACTCGGCCTCTAATTTGTGAACTTGTGTCAACAGCCCCTTATTTTTAAACTTCTGTCAACTCAACCCTAATTTATAAACACCCATCAACTCAACCCTGAATTGTAAACTCAGCCCCTAAAAACTCAAGTCAACCCCCTATACATGTGCAATTGCATTCTTGGGAAGCAACTTTGCCATCTACTAACCCTGTTTGTCAAGATTGTGGATCGTGTTTGTAAAGGGCATTTGTACTAATAAATAGTGACTGCATTGTGTGCAAAAACACACACGATTTGGGCACAATGAGGCCTGCGATTGTGCCTCCTATCTTTTGCATTGAAGCATCCTTAGCGTGCAGTTCTCTCGAAATTGTATAGGTGGAGATGGAAACCATACGATCTTGTAAAAAAATGAAAAATATCTTGTGTTGAACATGCCGTATTTCTTCTGATAGAACGGCGCCGTTCTATTTTTATCGTCCACTTTTTGAGCTGCCGTTCTATTGCAGGTGCCGTTCTATTGGAGGCTGCCATTCTATTTTTTTCATCAAAGATTTTCACACTATTTTCATTTGTTTTAGTGAGACATGAGCGACATTTTAATATCAGATCATAAATTCAGACAAAACCAAATGTATTAGTGGAGAGCCATGCTTGCAAGGTGCAAAGACGCAGAACTTAACAGACATGGTTGATTTTATGCTATAGGTAATTAAACTATTAGGGTGTAAACAATAAACTAATAGTGTATGTTTAGGGGGTAAACAATAAACAAATAGTGTATGTTTAGGGTAAATAGTGTATGTTTAGGGGGCATACAATAAACAAATAGTGTATGTTTAGGGTAAATAGTGTATGTTTAGGGGGTATACAATAAACAAATAGTGTATGTTTAGGGTGTAAACAATAAACTACCTAATAGTGTATGTTTACTATTAGGGGGTAATTAAACTATTAGTGTATGTTTTTTTGTGATTTCATAGAAATGCACATTCCTGCGTCCCATTCTGCTGTACATAGCCGTTTTTGATGCCCTTCGAGTATGTTGGGGTTCGGGGTCTGGGCTATGACGAATTGTCTTGGTTTGCTCGAATAATCCCCCAGTCCCGAGATAAGGGGGTCTATAAAAAGGTGGTCATTTTGTGTTGTCGATCTGCACATTGACTTTAAAAATTAATACCTTGACCATTTCTGGGCCGATTTGGATCGTTCAACACTTAAAATGATCAGCACAACCTGCAGATTCAATTTTTATGGTAAGATTAGTTATGTCTAAATTCCGTATGCCAATTTGACCCGGTTTTTGAACGCGAAAAAATAATCGTAAAAATAATTTTTCAACAGGTTTTTTGAACATGCTATCATATACTTTAGACAAATAGAATTCATCTGACCCAAAAATTATTTCTATATCTCGTTCCAGTCAAAAGTTCCAGCACTTTAAACTTCCACCTCCAAGCCATAAATATAAACCACTGCATGAAGAACAATTTATGCAACTTCAAAACTCGTGTATCTCGGCCATTTCTCATCCAATTTTCACCAACGCACACTTAAAATGATCAGAATAACCTGTGGATTTCATTTTTATGCTCTGTTTATTTGTATGCGCTGTTCGTCATGTGGTTATTTTATGGTTGTGAGGCGAAAGTTCAAAGTGCTATAACTTTTGATTGGAAAGAGATATTGAAAAAGTTTTTAGGCCAAATGAATTCTTTTTGTCTAAGCTATACGATTGCATGTTCAAAAAATTATTTTCCGCGTTCAAAAACGGAGTCAAATCGGCATACGGAGTTAAGACATCACTAATCAACAAAAATTGAATCTGCAGGTTGTGCTGATCATTTTAAGTGTTGAAGGATCCAAATCGGCCCATAAATGGCCAAGTTATTGAGCTTCAAAGTCAATGTGCAGATTGACCACCCAAGATGATCACATTTTTATAGACCCCCCTTATCTCGGGACTGGGGGATTATTCGAGAAAACCAAGACAATTCGTCATAGCCCAGAGCCCAAACCCCAACATACTCGAAGGGCATAAAATCGGGCAATGTACAACAGAATGGGACGCAGGAATGTGCATTTCTATGAAATCACAAAAAAAACATACACTAATTAGTTTACACCCTAATACCTATTCCTCTCTGAAGCTTTTTGATAGGGACGTTTAAATGGATCGTTTATTTCATTGTCATTATTATGCGACTGGCAAGACAAGCTGGTTATATACACGGAAGCATTTATAAATTAAGACCTATCGTGCTTCCTGGAAATACCCCCTGGTGGCAATCCCAAGCCCTGTTAAGTGTAGAGTCAAATGCAAAGTCAAATGTAAAGTAAAGTGTCAAATGTAAAGCTAAATGTAATATCAAATGTAAAGTAAAGTGTCAATTGTGTATCCAAATCTTATTTTTCGTATCCAAATCTTAGTCTGAAAATAAGATTTCGATACAAAAACAAGATTTGGATACGAAAAAATATGATTTGGATACACAATTGACACTTTACTTTACATTTGACATTTGATTTTGCATTTGACTTTACATTTGACACTTTACCTTACACTTTACAGTCAAATGCAAAGCAAAGTGTCAATCAAAACAAAAAAGAGAAGATTCTATTACTTAACTTTGCATGACAATTGACAGTTTACTTTGCATTTGACTTTACTTAACACTTTAGTTTACACTTTACAGGGCTTGGGACTGCCACCAGGTCTGAACGAGCTTATGAAATATAAACAGTACCCTCGAAATACCCCCACCCGAAATGAGTGTAAAGCAAATATAATTGCTAAAACTGCAGTTTGTGATCTGTGTAGTGCAGAACACCTGTTAAAAACGACGTTAATGACTGCTTACATTTTACAGGAAATTTCAGAGGATCTGTGAGTGCCTTCTCGAAAACTACTGTCCTCTAATAAATTCCCAGCCTTAACGAAGTTTGGGGGGGGGGCTGCCATCATGTGCCGCCGACGGCCTCGTCGTAGCTCGGGGGCAGTTGGGGTTCTGGGGGCGGCGCGCTGGCCGCTTGCATCTGAATCGCGTGTTGTCCCTCGTTGGGACAATGTGGGACAGGCTTGCTCACAAGGCCACCTCTATATTAGCACGAACCTGATCGCTGCTGTTGGTGCCAGTGCCAGTGTAGGCGAAGAAAATGGTGTCCGTGTCCAATGAATAGGTGATGTAACTTGGATTCCTGTACCGGTGTGGTTCACGAGTATCACGCAGAGTCGTTAAAATGACTTCTTCAAAGCACAGTAAGTTGTTAAAAGTACTGAACTTTTTCGAAAGTAGAAGTATTTATTTTTACTCACAGGTGGGTACAGAAAACGTAAAGTATTTATTTTTTACTTTTACTCATGAGTAAATGTGAGTTAATTTTTTTTGTCCCCGGAAAACGTAGAAGTGGGTATTTTTTGAAAAATTTTGCACTTATTTTCGCTCAAAATCACTAATTTTCGAACTTTCTCACCATCAAATTCGCTAGTTTATGTGTTTTCGCCTATTTTTGTGCTTTTTTGGATATTTTGTCCCTATTTGTATCTTTTACTCTCCTTTTGTTTCCTGTATGCTTTGAAAAAGCCTATTTGAAATACATTTTCTGTACTCGCGTACTTTCAAAAAGTATGCGTGCAAGTGAGTACCGGTATTTTTTCAGGAGGAAACGTAAATGTATTTACTCAGTACTCGATTATCCGTATTTCTCGAGTAAACGTAAATACGTTTTAAGAACTGCTTCAAAGTAAAGTATTTTAACAAAGTATCGTTTTTACTCACTCTTGATCAGGCTCGGACTCAATTCTTTCAGTGTGCGTTCTGCAGGAGACGTCAGCAGAAGCGATCGCCCGCCATCCCATCGCAGCGAGTCTTTGGAAAATGTAGCACATTAGCAGTCTAGCGTGTGCGTACTCATTCCCTGAGTAGGGGTGCCATGGATTTCCATGCAGCTTCCATTTGTTGCCAAGCGTTCGCTCACGTCGCTCAATACCAAGGGGCCAGGAAGCAAGGCACTCGTCGATTGCAATGAACACTTCCTGTTTGTGTGATGCTTTTGTAAAACTTAATAACCGTGATTGGGTTATTGGGACAAGTAAACTCTCAGCACAAGTAAGCTCGCAGTGCAAGTAATCTATTCTCAACGCTCCAGCTATCTATTTTGCTGATTTTTTGCTCTAAAGCCGAGATGAGTGTGCTACATTATGCCCATATCACAGTTCACAGTTTGTCTCCCTACACATGCCCGCGAGAGCAGATCACATGTCGCGTGTGCATTACACATACACACATGCGGTGTTGTGGAAATGCGTGTGCACGCGTAATTGTGTGTATTTCTCTATACATTTTTTTAATTATATGTGTCTGAATGATCAACATTCATGGTACATGAGTGAGAGTGCATTAAATAGTGCGTCAAGTTGTTTATCATGAAATAATTCAAATTGTTGTCTGCTTTAGTTGTGTTTTTTATAAGTTGATAAAAATCTCCATATTAGTGCGAGATGTCCAGTTAATATAACAAATATAAAAAAATGTAATTAGTAGATAATTTGTGAAATAAATTGTACAGACATGTTAAACTGATTAGTAAAATTATCTATAATGTTACCCTGATAAACTCCCCATTTTGAATAATCCCCCAGTGTAAATCAGTCACAGGTTGATAATTATAATGAAAAAATTACATTTTAACAACTATGGAAATGTGAAATTGATACAACAAAAATTTTAATCACAAACTCCACAACAAATTTAACACATTCAGGAAACTAAAAAATACCACATTTCCTCAAATTACCCCATGAATTAAACCCCCCTCAAAAAACCCAGCTCTGAGCAACCTGGGGAAACAACAACCCCCCTCGAAATTCCAACATCTAGAATGGCACACATTTCCACAACACTGCACCCGTGTAAATACCGTATTTGCTTGAATAATCCCCCTGGTGGATTATTATTTTGTCAGACTTTTTGAGGGGGGAACTATTCAAGGGGGGGAATGATTCGAGGGGGGGAATTATTGTTTTATAAAAATTTTCAAGCATGTTTCTATCAACACATTTAATGAAATATGCTTTATTAACGCAAGAACGGGCCATTTTGGTTAATATTGGGCACAAACAATTGATCAAATTTTTTAAGGGGGGGATTATTCGAGGGGGGGAATTATTTTTTCCTCAGTCGTCTTTCACGGGGGGGATTATTCGAGGGGTGAATTATTCAAGGGGGGAACTATTCAAGCAAATATGGTATGTGTATTGCACACGCGACATGTGATCTGCTCTGGCGGGCATGTGTAGGGAGACATACTGTGATATGGGCACTGCGGCATGTGTAAGGGGACATACTGTGATATGGGCTGTATGTTAAATGGGATCTACTCAGCCGAGATTACAGCTCAGCGTGATTTTGACGTAAAATCACGATGTAAAATGACGTCGTAAAATAAATTACACGAGTGTGGATCATGCTACTTGTGTACAATTTTTTATGGATAGTACATATATGAATCAATACCTTGATCGTGTTCAATACTGAGTGTTATTAGCCACAGTTAGAGCTAATCGAAAAATTCAATTTGTTTCAATTTATGTCATCATTTTATGTCAGGGAACTAATCTTACATTTCACGTCAATGATTGCATGCAACCATTGACATAAAATGTAAGATTAGTTCCCTGATGTAAAATGATGATGTAAAATGAAAAAAATGGAATTTTTAAATTCGTTCTAGCTGTGGCTGACAATTTTCAGTATTGGACATGATTAAGGTATTGATTCATATATTATCCATAAAAAATTGTAGACCTGTAGCATCATCCACACTCATGTAATTAATTTTACAATGTAATTTTACATCATCATTTTACAGCAAATTCACGGCTGAGCTGTAATCTCTGCCTTAATCGCAATTTTCATACTTTTTTATAGTTTTCACCCTTAAAATCACTATCGTTATTTTGCAAACTTCAAAATCATTATCGTTCTTGTGAATTACTCCCTATTTTCAACTACATTTGTAGATATAAATATGTGTCTGACAAATTTAGCTCTCTCCCTCCGCGGGAGCAATTTACTCAATAGCTAAATATAATATGAACTCAGGAGGTAGACAAATTCTCAAAAAACCCTGACTGGGAGTAGATTACTTGCGCTGAGAGCTTACTTGTACTGAGAGCTTACTTGTGCTGCGAGTTTACTTGTGCTGAGAGTAGTGATGTAAAAGCGCCATGGCGCTGGCGCCTGGCGCTAGCGCCAAAGCAAAAAGCGCCATGGCACTTTTCTAGACCACAGCGCCAAGCGCCAATGGCGCCAGAGGATGTTGGCGCCAAGCGCCAATAGCGCCAGCGCCAAAAAAAATTGGCTGCACATATATGCAGCCATGCTAATGCAGTGCCATTTATTTGTTGAAGTTGCAGCGTATACGCAAACTACATTCAAGTTTTGTTCTCTTTGTGATGTTACTTTTGGACTTCGGACATCGGGAGTTCGGACTAACGATGGCAAACCATCTGGAAAATGTGCTTAGATTTTAAAGTGTTTTAATGACGTTTGGAAGTTTGAATTTTTCCCAAAACTGGTTGTATTTACAAGTTTCAAATTAACTTTACAAATTTTTTGGGGTACATTTTGATTCCTCTTGGATATTGAATTATCTAGTTTTGCTTGTCAGTTTTGAACACATCACTGCTAAGCATTTGTGCATCATTTTTCCAGCCACAAAAACAATCCATGTCAAATTGAAGTTTTCACATTGTGGTCTTGAATTTTACATGCATGCAAAGAAGCACATCTTACATTTACCAGAAAACATACTGGTAAATTTTTTAAAACAATTTTTCTATAAAAAATATATATGTTTTAGTGTTTTTCTTACGGTGGGATAAAAACCATTAAATGCTTTTGAATTTTCTAATTTTGGATTACCATTGTTAGTTTGGAATGGTCTCAGAGCACAATCCGTACCCTACGATGTCAAGCATCAAATGTGATGTGAAATGTCAATCAAAACAATGAACAAATAAACTTATAAATCAACTTTTGACATACTGCATGACATTTCACAACTTCGTGTGAAATTTTGCATGACATGTAACACTTGATTTTACAAATTGCAGGGTGCATAAACCCTACTGAAACATAACTGTTTTGTTTCCACAATACTAATTTCGAGTTTTGCTTGTCAGTTTGGCAAAACTGCCATGGCGCTTTTTTGGCGCTTTTTAAAACACGAGCGCCAAGCGCCAATGGCGCCACGGCTGCATAGCGCCAAGCGCCAAAAGCGCCATGGCGCTTTTCCATAGCACAGCGCCAAGCGCCAATGGCGCCACAGCAAAAAGGCGCCAAGCGCCAAAAGCGCCGTGGCGCTTTTTGTTTTGGCGCTAGCGCCAGGCGCCAGCGCCATGGCGCTTTTACATCACTACTCACGAGCCGACGAGCGACCTTCAAATGCATAGTGTTGCATTATTTTGAAAGTGAAGTTTTGTTGTTGTTAAATAAAAAGGTAAATACAATGTTAAATGTCTAAATACTTCAAACTGTAGAGGAACCAAAGTAAATAAATGTCCAAAAGCTGTCTAGAAGAATCACATGGTGCACTCCCAAGCACCTCCAGACAGAAAACCCTGTTTCGACCCTTTTGAACAGACAGGGGTTGATTTTGGGGTGGGTGCCATGGTCTCATCAGTATTCAACACCCTTAGGTAGCCTACATAACCTAAATACTACAAAGCCTAACCGACAGGACCTAACCAATACCTGCATTAGCATGGCTGCACTATGAGCAGCAAAAAAATTTTTGCGCTGGCGCTATTGGCGCTTGGCGCCGTGTTCTAGAAAAGCGCCATGGCGCTTTTGGCGCTTGGCGCTATTTTGGCGCTTGGCGCCAAAAGTCTGGCGCTTTTTACATCACTAGCTGAGACTTTACTTGCGCTGAGGCACATCCCCATTTGCCACACCTGTGGTGCATTGAGTAGCGTGATGTTGTTAGAGTCGTCAGGCGCAAGGCACATGTGCGCAATTGAAGAAGGTTCACAGCTCGCCAGCAGGAAAACCTGTGGCACCAAGTATTTACTAAGTATTTATGAGCAATTTATGTCATTATTTATACTTTCAAAAATATTTTGGATATTTTCAAAAAGATAAATCTCTTATGGTCCAAACTTTTGAATCTGAATAAAAGACTGGGGTGGGGGAACGCATGCATGCAAAAAATTGACTTTTGCAGCTTTAAAATATTGCAGCTACGCCAGGTGATTGCATGCAATGACATAGCGTCGAATTGATTTTTTGTCAGCTGGCGTAAAATTGCAGCGTAAAATCGAAATTTTTGAATTTTAAGAATCAAATACAGTGACCGTGGACGATGACCCTTGGTCACAATGAAGGTATTGATAAACATATAGTCCATGAAAAATTGCAGACCTGTATCATCCACTTTCATGTAATCAATTTTGCGATGGAATTTTACACTGGAATTTTACGTCCGAGCTGTAATCGCTCCATTATACTGGCAGCTTTTATGATTACCTCCTTTTATGACTACTGACCACTGTACGTAAACTCCAGTGACATAATACTTCGATAAAATCTACCATATCTCTCTGAATAAAAGAACAAACATAATTTTTTTCTAATCATGAATATTTTTTTACATTGCTTCCACTGGGTGAATTTGGCACAGTTTTTCACATTTTCACCTTATTCATCAAAATATGGTATCATTCATTGTATAACGAGTTGTGTGTCCAGTTCACTTATGCCCCAAACTCACTCCTTTGTCATCTTCATGTCTACTAATATCAAGTGCACAAACCAGCATCCAGCCATGACTCAGTAGCAACTGAAATTTAACAAAATGATTTGTTTTGTATAAACATTGTAATTTGTCATTGGAGTTGAATGGAAATGCACCTGTAGCAGAATTGTAATGAGGAGTCTTGCTGCAGTCGCCTCCTCTCCATCGGCCTGCCAAGGCTTGCCATTCATGCGGATCTCAACTGCATTGAATTCTGGGTGCACACTTTCCTTGCCCTCCGCCAATCCCGGTGGCCAGTATTGTCTGATTGTGTGCCGAAATGCATTGATTGTCTCTGAACTCAAGTTGAGCAGGCGGAAACTATAAATACATTTTTAAGGGCATGGGTTTTCAGTTTTGATTAGTTACGTTTTTTAGTTGAAAATGAGTGGACCTGTTTTTGCGGTTGAGTGACATCATTGCAAATTGTCGTTCCCCTGGGGATTTGCTATCATCCTGGGTAGTTGAATGTGTAGTTGAATGGTGAAAAATGCAGTTCTGTGTTCATGCTTGAGACATCTCTATTGCATTTTTTGCCAGAATTATTCAGTATTATCCAAATATGATTTTTATGAGCTGAGACATTTCAGAATGCAGGAAAACATTGCAAAATTGACTAGTAGCCTTCACTAACAAGTTGGAAGAAAATTGAATCAGTAGTGCCCTTGAGATCCACACTTCCAAAGTACTGAAATCCAGTTGCATCAAACTGCGCAAACATCTGTAGCAGGGACTGCCTAGCTTTCATGCCCTGCATGGTGGTGTCTGTTGCATGGTTGTAGTAGTTACATCATACAGTACACGTGTGCATATGTATGATATTTAAGCATGATATACCTCATCAAAATTGCTGTTCATCCATGGTGATCCACCCAAAGTGACAATATAGTCATCTATCCCATCTGGACCAGGCTCAATCTCTTCTTTCTGCAAGATGGAAACAGTATACAATGTGTTAACTTCCCTTCACTCATTATGTTGAGTTAGTGCTGTACTGACTTTGATTTTAGTTGCATTTGCCAGTGCTTGCTTGAGTATGGGTTGGAGCCACTGTGGTCCATTTATCAGCTGCATGGCATTAGACCTGCTCAGGCTGGCACATGCAACTGGCTTTGCCACTTTGCTTTGCTGTCATTGGATGAAAACATTATTGCCATTGTGTCAGCAACACTGACATTATAACAAAGGGAGCCAACCAGTGCTGTATTTCTCTGGAAGAACCATGTGGAAAAGTCTTCTGTCCTGGAAAGGTCTGATGAAACCACCAATTGCCATCCAGCAGTCTGTAGGAGTATGATTTGAAAGATGTCCAAGATAAGGGATCTATTTGGTCATTTTTAGGAAAACATCATAGTGGGGAATATACAAAGCTAAATAACCTGAAGGTATGAAAGCATTTGACATGCTACCCTCTTTATATGTAATGTGTTGTGTTTACCAGCTCCTGTCACAAATGGTCTGCCACTGAAAATTGCATGGGCTGCTTCTTAATATTTTAGTAACCTTTGTATGATATATCACATAAAGACCCGGTCAATATAATCTGAATTTCATTTAAAAAAATTTCAAAAAGTTCTATCTCTGCTCCAGTAACGATTGGAGGCAATCCAATTGTATTGTTGGGTAGCCCCAACATTTATCTATCTGCACCCCTGGGGGAACCCCCATGGCTGCACCCCCACGGCCGCAGGGGCAACTCCCGTCAAATTTGCTCATTTTTTCTCTGGACAATATAATCTAGACGGTTGCAGCGTGAGTAATAATCGGTCTATCGTCGCTGAATCTGCAGGGCAGGGGTGAAAATTTTGACTGTGGGGACTGGGGAGGTGAAAACTTAACGATGGGGGTAAAAATTTGACATAGTATACAGAAAACTATGGCGCACATTTTAAATACATTCACCCCACACATCTATACGCACAGAGAAAACTTTCATAAAACAAAATTTGAAATTTAAACTAACTTTTTCTTGCCCAGGAGCAGAGGAGGATGAGAAAAAGTTTGTTTAAATTTAAAACTTTATTTTACGGATTTTGTTTCTGTGTGTACAGATATGTGGGGGGGATGTATTTAAAATGTGTGCCATAGTTTTCTGTATACTATTGTTGTGTGGACACATTTAAGTGTTTTTCCACCAATGCAGTAGATTTTCCCTAATGCCCAAAAATGTATTTACACTGGAATGCTTTATGTAAACGTTTACAGACATTTCCTGTTATGTAGATTTCACCTTATTTGAATAGGGCTGATTCATCAGCATTTTCTATGTCTGCCCCGTTTTCTTAGGTTTCTTGACTTGTGATTTTAGTGGAAATATTTGGCCAGTTTTCTTGAGCCAATAGGAATACAAATTTTGATAGTTCTAATCAATTTGTACATTTTCCTGCTCGTCAACTGCTGCCTTAACTAATTGATAGTCACAATAAAAGCTGAAATATATAAATTGTGGGCCATAATTAGTTGGCTTCTACTAATCAATTTAGTTCACCACTAATCCAAGTCACCCCAAAAATAAATATGTATCTTGATACATATAATAATTTAAGTGTTTTTCCACCAATGCAGTAGATTTTCCCTAATGCCCAAAAATGTATTTACACTGGAATGCTTTATGTTTATGTTTAGACAGCATTTCCTGTTATGTAGATTTCACCTAATTTGAATAGGGCTGATTCATCAGCATTTTCTGTGTCTGCCCTGTTTTCTTAGGTTTCTTCACTTGTGATTTTAGTGGAAATATTTGGCCAGTTTTCTTGAGCCAATAGGAATACAAATTTTGATAGTTCTAATCAATTTGTATATTTTCCTGCTTGTCAACTGCTGCCTTAACTAATTGATAGCCACAATAAAAGCTGAAATATATAAATTGTGGGCCATAATTGATTGGCTTCTACTAATCAATTTAGTTCACCACTAATCCAAGTCACCCCAAAAATAAATATGTATCTTTATACATATAATACTATGTCAAATTTTCACCCCTCGCAATCAAATTTTCACCCCCCACAGTCAAATTTTCACTGCCCCAGTAAATTTTTCACCCCCGCCCTGCAGATTTGCAGAGTTGTTAGAATTACTGAACTTTTTTGAAAGTATATGTAAACGTAAGGGGTTTTTTTACTCATCACAAAGTATAGAAAACGTAAAATACTTTTTTTTACTCGTACGTACGCGTAAATGCAAGTACAAATTTATTTCCCCAGTAAAATGCAAAAGTGAGCACCTTTCTCCATAGAATATGTAGAACTAGTTAGGTTTTCGAAATATTTACCCCCCCCCTCAAAATGACCACTACGAATTACCTAAAAGACCCCCCATTGAACCCCCCCCCCCACCCAAATTGAGTGTAACGAGAACGTAACTACCAAAACATTCAGTTTGTGTTTTGTGAAATGCAGGACACACGTTAAAACAATGACTGCGTCACGCTAGAACAGGGTTTATGTCATCTCTATTTACATACTTAGGTATATAAGTCTATAGACTCTTATATGTATATGGTGCTTATTGTTGCATTTTTCTACCTCGGCGTATGTTACAAACAATGATCTGTACTGAGAGTACGAAAAAATCCTGGCGAAGTAATAACCCCCCTCGAAATACCCGTTATTGTTTAACCGCCCTCAAAATTTGCACTATGAAAGAATCACCCCCCAGCCCGAGGGGGAGGTTTTGAGGAAATAGAGTACATTGGAGTGTTGTCACCTTATAAATATGTCCCACATTGCATTCTCAGAAATACATTTTCTTTACGCGTATGCTTCAAAAATTACGCGTACATGTGAGTACGTTACTGTTTCTAAAAGTATATGTAAACATATTTACCGCGTACTCGCGTACGCGTATTTTTCAAGTAAACGTACGTACCTTTTAACAACTCTGCAGATTTGGCGACGATAAGACTGATTTTTTTATAATCCGCGAAGGTTGTATCATGTTTGCTATATGCTCAGCGGATATGTACTTGCCCATATCTGCGATTTGGGGGCAAATTTGCTGTAGGGGCTAAAAATAGCCTCAAAAGCGCCAAAAAACGCACCAAAATATTTGAATGCTTTCACTTTAAAAAGTTGCGATTTCTTTTTGATTAAGGGTTTGATTCCGCACTATAAAGAAAGACTGCGGATTTTTCTACACAACGTAAATATCCAATATTTAAAATTTTGCTCGCTTTACACGCTGCGTGTAATGCGAGCAAAAATTTTATCGGCTGCGTCCAGATTATATTGTCCAGGTAAAAAATGGAAAAAATTGTTAGGAGGCCCCCCTGTGGCCGCGGAGGTGCAGCCATGGGGGTCCCCCCGGGGGTGCAGATAGATAAATGTTGGGGCTGCCCAATGATACAATTGGATTGGCTCCAATCGCTACTGGGACCATGATCTTATATTTTGAAGAAAAAAAATATTGAAATCCAGATTATATTGACTGGGTCTTTACAATCAAATGAAGTGGCAACATACGAAAGCTTGAACACCTGTGCTCCTAAATCATTTGTTTCCTTCTGAATACCCTCTGCGTTGTTAAATTTTCATATACCGTATTTCCTCGAAATACTCCCCCCCCCTTGAAACCCCCCCCCCTCAAAATGGGCACTATGATTTAGTGTAAAGACAACGTAAATGACAAAAGCTGCAGTTTGGATGCAGAACAGATGTAAAAACAATGACTGTGTTATGTGAGAACAGGATTTATACCGACTACATGCTCATATAAGTCCATAGAATCTTATATATGATGGTTATTGCTGCACATTTCTATGTTTGCATGAGTACATTATGGCAACAAATAAGTACTGGTAGTTCAAGAAATTTGTTGTGAAATAATAAACTCCCCTCAAAACTTCCACTCTGAAAAAATAAACCCCCTGGGGGTATTTAAAGGGAACACGGTACAATTATTTGACTTTTATGTTATATTTTTTGACCAACACGAAGATTCATTTAGAACAGACTTGGCCAATACTTTCCAATGGAACTTCTGATAATCTGATATATCTGGTCATCACCATTAATAACTACTATCCTGTCTGATGTTCTGTACAATGCATTCTAGTTAGGTATAATATTTAAAATGTGAAAAAAAAGTTTCCAGTAGTGCATAGTTCCAGTAGAATTTACATTTACCTGAAAACTACAGCAAACCAGGGTAAAGTTTTTGTTCCAGGTGTTTGCAGTGCACTGCCATTGCCGCCCATTTTTGAATAAATATTATTGTTAATTGAGAGATTTTTTTAGATGATACCACGTGACGCGAGATACGCGGCTGCCTAAAAATGGATAAAATTAAATGAAAAATAGAAACCTTTTTAGGATAAAGTATTAGATAGACAAATGGAAAACCTACGAACTACCACAACTTGTTTTTATGAAACAATAAACACAGTACGAGTTATGGCGCTCGTGAATGTTTGTACAAAAATCGATGAACAATGACGTAATCAAAAACTACCATATCCGAAAGATATCCTCCCGCTGGGTTATGCTCACACTCGTCGCCGTGTGACGCGCATTGTTCTGCGCAAAGCACAAGCAAAAATTCGGCGGGGCAATGACCGCTCGTAGTGAACTGTGAAGTAATAAATACAATGTCAAAGATCCAATACAATGTCAGAGACAATTCCAATTAACGATAAGTAAACGAGCGCGTGGAATACACTACGATGCAGAATAGTTAGACTGTGCACACAGCATGAATAACGTTGCCAAAATTTCGTAATAATTAATGTGCACAACATTTGGATACCATTGGTTGGCTACGTAGATATGTCCATTATGAGTGATCCTTGAGTTCGTATGTAAGGTCGACACGGGACCACCGTCCCGAAAAATGGTTCAGCAAAATTCCGGTACTGTGGCGATTCGGTCCCGGCCCCATTCCCGGTCCTGGTCCCGATAAAAAATATGCCACTCCCGGTGCCGGAAATAGTTAGCGTCCAGACACGGGATGGAAAAATTGTTTTTTCAACAACCTCAGTTTGAAAACACAGTTGTCAAAATGTACGTACATTTACTCGAAAAATACGTGTACGCGAGTACGCGGTAAATACATTTACATACTTTTAAAAAAGTAATGTACTCATTTTTACGCGTACATTTTAAAAGTACACGCGTACAAGAAAATGTATTTTTTGTTGCTAAATCACAATTTTCTGTTGCTAAAGAAAGAAAATTTTGAAGAAATCATATCATTTTTCTATAAAAAATACTAAATAATCACTAAAAACGACATCTATAGCGTATTCCACTGTAAAACTCACTCTCAAATGCAGAAATAAGTAGTTTTTTAGTTTTCCAGGGGAAAAGTACTCGCTTTTACATTTTCCTGGGAAAAAAGTATTTTACTCACATTTACACACGAGTACGAGTAAAAAAAAAGTATTTGACATTTTCTATACTTTTTGGTGAGTAAAAATAAATAATTACATTTACATATACTTTTATAGAAAGTTCAGTAATTTTAACAACTCTGTTTGAAAACAACAACAATGATTAAACAGCTGATTAAAGTGTATTTTCAACTTTGAGCAGTTTGAGTGCTTTTAGTCTTGTTTGTATAATGCGCAACTGGTAACTTGGACGGTGGCCAACTTATCATATGTGGCCTGTTTTCCAAACACCAATACTCATGCTTCGCCAATCGACTATGGGTCTTTCTGTTTTTTTTTGATGCTATAATTGGAGTACTTCCACCTGGAAGTTTTGAGCAGCGGTGTTAAAGTGAATTGTTTATTTCATTGTCATTTAACGGCAAGGGCAGAGGTAAATATATGGCAAGATATAAATACGTCGCATCCAGGTAAATAGCACTCACTGCTTACTATTTACAGGAAATTTCACAGTGTCTCTGAGTACTATAAAGCCTTAAATAAATACATTATCACCTCAAAACTACAGTCCCCTCGAATAGCTTCCCAGTCTTAACGAAGTTTGGGGGGGGGGGCTGCCATCATGTGCCGCCGACGGCCTCGTCGTAGCTCGGGGGCAGTTGGGGTTCTGGGGGCGGCGCGCTGGCCGCTTGCATCTGAATCGCGTGTTGTCCCTCGTTGGGACAATGTGGGACAGGCTTGCTCACAAGTAGTGATGGGAAAAGCGCCAGAACTTTGGCGCCAAGCGCCAAAAGCGCCATTGCGCTTTTCCGACTCCTAGCGCCATGCGCCAATGGCGCCAGAGCAGATTGGGACAAAGCGCCAGAAGCTCCGTGGCGCTTTTCGATTTGACGCTAACGTCAAGCGCCAGCACCAAGCATTTTGTTCCTGGCGCCGGTCAAAAATAGCACCAAACGCCAAAAGCGCCATGGCGCTTTTTATGGGCATGGCGCCAAGAGCTAATCGCGCCTCAGCAAAAAAGTGCCAAGCGCCAAAAGCGCCATGCTGCTTTTTCCTTTGGCGCTAGCGCCAGGCGTCAGCGCCATGGCGCTTTTACATCACTACTCACAAGTAGTGATGGAATGGCGCCATGACGCTGGCGCCCTTTAATGGCGCCATTGGCGCCATTTTCTGTGGCGCCATCTGGCGCCCGGCGCCATTTTTTTCGAATGGCGCCATGGCGCCCTTGGCACTTGGCGCCATTTTCTCTGGCGCCAATTTGGCGCCCGGCGCCATTGTTTTGGATGACGCCAGAAATGGCGCCAAGATGTCGCGATTAGCATTGAAAAAATCTCTGTGAGATTTATATTTAAAAAATCTCAGGAAATATAAGATTTTCTGAGATTTATATTTTTTCGATGATTTTCTAGAGAGATTTAATTATATTTTCTTCTGATTGCGAAAATCTCTCGAGAAAATCTCTCTATATTTGCCTATTTTCACCTTCAAATTCACTAGTTCATGTGCTTTTTTGTCAATTTTCATCAATTTTCAACTATATATGTGCTTGTGTCATGAATTTTCACCCAACTACTTTTTACTCAACCAATTTTCTACTCTGGCACAGTGCCAAATTTTACCGGTCTCGCACTTGCACGTTGATTGAGCGTCAAAGTAAGGCAATGGAAAACCGACTACTGATTAAATCGCAACGCACAATGGTGAATCCACCGGAGTGAATTCACAGGTGTACGCCACGTCAAATTTGTTAGTTAGTAGCGAATGGCGCTTTTATCAATGCAGTAGATTAGTTGAATGTCTAATTTACACCAAGGGGTCCGAAGTTTTTATAAGAAGAGTTTTATTTAGGCGATTTTTAGATTTCAAATTCACACATCAAAAGTAGAGCATCGGAAACAACTGAGAGCGAGTTCTAAACCAGCGGCACAAAACTTCGACGGAAATTTGACTGAATCGACCCCTACTCTAAGTCACGTTAAGCTTTTATACACATCAGCATAACCCAAATCCAGACTGCGCTTCCACATACCACAAGACAACAGCCCACAAACGATTTGACAGACACACGGAATTTCAATTCAGGCATACCTAAAATTATTCACGGCGTCAGTTTTATTGATATGTCGATCAAAACACAAAGAATTCACACGGAACGAACGCAAGAAAAATAGAGAGAAAAGGAAAAACGCTATAAAAACAAACTTTAGCGCAAAAAAATGGCAGGCGATTCAAAAATTATTCGGCGAACTCAACAGAAAATCCAAATCCACCACCACGAACGAGGAAACACACGGCAATAATAGAAGCGAATAAACCAGCAAACAATCATCCCATTAGCAAAAAGAGCACATAGTAAACAAACACAACATTGATATCCAAAACGTAAGACGCACACATATTATTGATGCACAATGACAAAATGTCGTAAGGAGGATAATCCATGATAAAATTAGGATACCAGTAAGGCAAATGAAATGCTATTCACACTGACTGTTAAGGAAATTACCAAAACTACGGTACCTTTTTAAAGAACCCTAACGGAAATTCCATTAAAATGATAAAATACGCAATCGACCCAAATCACCTTTACACTTATCAAAATACTTAGAAAATAAGCGGCTTATTATTTCATCTCTTTGTGAATAAAGATCAACCACGAAATTTGCATAAATTCTTACATATCCAAATGCCAACCTATCAGTTTAGGGAAAAGGAAATACGCATTTCAAGAACGGTCTGGGATTAGGTAAATAAAACTAGCGATGTTGCAAAACTAAAATATCAGAGGAAAATGATAAAAAATCGAGTTTTACCTATTTTCTACAAAATATAAAATCGAAATTGATATGGAATTGGTATAACGCAAAATACAAATGATCGGCAACTTGAAACTTGATAATTCAAACTTTTTATTCAACAAAAATCAAATGCATGTCCAGATTGCATGTTTACAAAAACAAAGGGAACCCAATCAAAATTAAGTGAATCCACTGCCACATGCCGAAACGCAACAGCCATTAATGACTCAAGAAACTTTTTTGATAAAATAAACCACTTTTGCTGCTACCACTCATTCTGCTACCAGAGTTGAAACAACTCAACCACGACTGCTAGTCCCATACGCACTGCACAAAACCACACTCCCGAAACGGCACCAAACTTTCAATTACGCAAAAATGAGTACACTTGTCACTGTATGGGTGCTTGTTTCAATGAGATCAGCGGACTGGGCTGCTTTCACAGCAAGCCAAGGGAGTAGGCATTTAAAGATGAAGCCATGTTTGTTGAGTTAAACTCAATTCTTTTTATTGCCTCTCATCTCAACACCAATCATCACCGCACCAACTATATTTCAGTGTACTCGGTAAAATCGTGATGGAATCAACTTTTGTCTCTCAATCGGAAATGTACAGTTCATACTAGACCAACAGTCACGGTATCAACACCTCAAAATTGCAGCGACAGTCAACCACTAATATTATGTGTCCTCAGTCACCACTGACCATTTACACACTATGACATGTAACAACAGCGTCACTCTTTTTTCTAGCCAATTAAAAAATACAAAACTTTACTCTTTTAATTTTATGTGATCTAGACTGCATGCAAACTTGTCACTTTTTTAGCCAACTAAATAAATTTGTTGCCATACCACTTTTCAGAACTTTTCCATATCTATATGAACACTTTCGAATGGATAAAAATGAATACACATTTATATTACGTCACAGCCAACTTTGTCAGATCCTCAATACCTCCACTCTATCCTTCCTTGGCCGATTGGACACACAAAACAAAGGTGGGGCACCGGAAAAACGAAAATACTCTGCCAACATAGCGTAGCACCACCGTGTAGACGCAGATGCGATGCCACGCACGTATACGCCAATGCCACGTTCGCCCACCGAATCGCCCAAAACCAACGTTAAAGTCGAACTGAAATGGTTAAATACTATAAGCTCGGAAGTGTAAACAAACATCAACATGAATTCATTAGGTAAACATATATAAATTTCTTTATTAAATTTTCAGAATTTTCAAAAATTTTGGACACCCAATTTTACTCACACTTGTATGCACATTTTTGGCTATTTTCACCCTATTTTTAGTCTTGTTCTCCCCTTTTTCTGTTCTATCGCATGAAAGCGCCAAAAAAGTCTACCCAAAATACATTTTCTGTACTCAAGTACTTTCAAAACGTATACATAAAAGAGAGTACTGGTACTTTTTTCACATGAATTTAAATGTATTTAAGAAGTACTCAAGTATATGTATTTTTGAGTAAACATAACTATGTTTTGACAACTATAGAGTTGACTGCATGCTTTGGATAAGTATGAATATACTGACCAAATTTTGGTGAATAAAGTTATCTGATAAATTCTGTGGGGATCATCGCAGTGAATGTACTGTATTTTATTATGAGGAAAAATGTACCTAGAATCATATTTTTGTTGATTATTCAGATGTTACATGGTAGTACAAAGCGTGCTGTCAGTAGACAATATGCTGTTATCATTTAAAATTGTGAATGAAAAAGTTAAACAACACATAATGTGCTTAATATCTACTCTCAGTGGTTCAAACACCTTGGAATATTGACTGAATCATACTTTAAGTTGAGAGATTTTCTGAGATTTTTTTAACTGCAAAGGCTTTTCTCAGAGATTTAATTATATTTTTTCTTGAGAGATTTTCTGAAATAATATTACCTAAATTATATTTTCTCAAAATAGGTCGTTTTTTCAATGCTAGTCGCGATTAGAGATTATATTTTGCCATATTCTTGTGAAAGAATCTGCTGAATTATTCCATTTAGGTACCGTAAATCCTCGAATAAGTCCCCCCTCGAATAACTCCCCCTCGAATAACTCTCCCCTGTAAGCTGACTGGGGAAAAAATAACTCCCCCCTCGAATAACTCCCCCTCTTTGATGGGTGGGAAAGACTTCCATGTATAAAAACGTATGTATGTAAACTTTCATTAAAACTATGCATTATTTTACAATAGATGCACACTAGCATTGACATTATTAGATGAATTACAGTATTTCTATATTGGCTTACACATTTATGTGCCGAATTTAACCCAATTCCGACGATACATTGATCATGCAGTTGACTCAATATTCCGACGAAATAATAACTCCCCCCCTCAAATAACTCCCCCCCCTCGGATAAGTCCCCCCTCGAATAAGTCCCCCCTCGAATAAGTCCCCCCTCAAAAAATTCTGACGAAAAAATAACTCCCTTGGGGACTTATTCGAGGATTTACGGTATGTGTTATTTAACACATTTACTATTGTACTTTTTGTTTTGATTTAAGTTTGGGCTCACGTTCATTGTTTTTATACCACACAAACTGCAATTAATCCCCGCAATTGACAAATGTCAATCACCTACTAAACTAAAAAATCTGTTTTCATCCCAAAAATCATTGATTGTTTATTTACAATGCAAGTATTTAATGTATTTGTGTAGTCATGCCTTTAGAAGTCGTTGTGAGAAGAGTTTGATTATTTGAAAAAGTTCTGCTTTACTTGGATCACCTGTATTTTTGACATTTATATTCTCTTTACACACAACTTGGGTGGGGGTATATAATTTGCACCCCTCTCCCATTACATATTTCCCTCCCCTTTTACATGTGTATTGTGTGGTGCACAGATAGGTATTTCGAAGGGGGCGGGGGTGGTTTGCTGTACATGAATATGCAGTCTCAGTTTCATTTTTTCTAATTTCACCACAGGGGTACCTAATTTCAATTTCCCCAGATCGCTCAGACCTGTGGGTATTTCGAGGGGAGCAAATACCAGGCAAAATGATAAATTTACTTGGCAAAATAATAGACTCCTCAAATAAGAACCTTGAATTAACCCCCCTCAAAATTTCTGAAGAAATAAAAAACCTGGGGGTATTCGTAGGAGATATTATAAATTATATTCATGATAAAATGGTGTTTCACCATCAAACAAAATAGTACAACACTTCGCTCATCTGTAAATGCTTATGTGATGATATAATTGCTGGAATACTGAAATTTATTGTTGGCGCCATTGTTTCTGGCGCCCGGCGCCATTTTTTCAGATGGCGCCATGGCGCCATTGGCGCCTGGCGCCATTTATTCTGGCGCTTTTCCATCACTACTGACAAGGCTATGTTAGCACGAACCTGATCGCTGCTGTTGGTGCCAGTGCCAGTGTAGGCGAAGAAAATGGTGTCCGTGTCCAATGAATAGGTTCGCCGTGAATGCCTGCATCAATGTGGTTCACAAGTATCACCTGGTGCCAGTCCCAGACCCTGTAAAATGTCATGTGTTGTGTAAAAGACCCTGTAAAGTGTCATGTGTGACACTTAACAGGGTCTTTCACATGACACATGACATTTTACAGGATCTGGGACTGCCCGCTAGGTGCCGCAGCCCTACCCATATGTTGAACAAGACTTACCCATGGCGTTCAGTGTACGTTCTGCAGGAGACGTCGGCGGAAGCGATCGCCCGCCATCCCATCGCAGCGAGTCTTTGGAAAATGTAGCACATTAGCAGTCTAGCGTGCGCGTAGTCATTCCCTGAGTAGGGGTGCCATGGAGACCCCTTAAGTTTCCATTTATTGCCGCCAAAAGTTGGCTCGCGTCGCTGTATGCCATACGGCCAGGAAGCGATGCACTCGTCGACCGCAACGAACACGTCCTGTTTGTGTGATCAATTTATTTATATGCGTCATTTATTTTTTTATTTGCCATTGCGACATTTTTTGCCACACCTGCGGTGCATTGAGTAGCTTGATGTTGTCAGAGTTGTCGGGCGCGAGGCACATGTGCGCGACGGATGCAGGTTCACAGCTCGCCAGCAGGAAGACCTGTGGCACCAAGTGGGGACTTTCATTCTAAAAGTTCACATATCCAGATTTTTCGATTTTTCAAAATCGCATTTTAAAGTTTGGCGCTGGCCCGGCAGCGCCATGTTTGGGCGACAAAGCTTGCCCTGCACTTTTCAGATATCTCGGACATTTGTCTACAATTTTTGTGACACTAAATTCTGTCGGCTGGCAAATATTTTGGGAGTTGCCAAATGTCAAGCAAAATGTCATAAACTGGTGGACAATTTAAATGGAAAATTGACTACATAAATTTTCGAAATATTCTCATGTGCAAATGATCAGCCCAATCTGGCTAAAATTTTGTGTGAATGTGGGGCCGACATTTCTTTACATTGTCCCCAAATGGCACGCCCCAGCACCCCCCTGGTTAGCCGTGACAGCCTTCTATATATTTTTTCCGATTTTTTTTCTGGCCAATATAAATGGAAAATTTTGGAATCCCACACAGAATATTGCTGCGGGAAAGCGCGCTGCCATTTTTGGCATGCTGCCAACACAAGCATTGGATACGCTTGTGCTGGCAGTTTTTTGATGGAAAAAAATAACTAATGGCTCGCTCAGAGCCGCACATAGGTTGCAGGGTGATTTTTACCCGCTGCTGTCCCCACACTGCTGCTGCCTCACAAAAATCCATCCTAATTTGCAGATATCAGCCACTTCATGACATTCAAACATATTAAGAACTTTATAAGTGCAAACATTTTGATTGTGATTGCAAAAACCACAAATTTACACTTTCTGGAAATGACCTCTTCATCTGTCTGGCCCATTTACACAAAATACAGGACACATTTCCAGTTGTCCCCTGGTATATGTTTAACAGATAATTGTTGCCTGAAATCAATGGGCACTAGCATTAGATGATTTGCATGCAGATGCTGCAGAGGCCGGTCACGCTTTTACGGAAATGCTGTCTTTGAACAGTGGTATTTCCACTGATCGCCATAAATGCAATCTTTGTGCAACAATGTGGTGCAGGACCAGCCACATGTTGCTCATGACACTTAGGAAGCCAGTCCTGGCCACCATGTGCTGTATCATAAACCTGGGGTTGTGTAAGACACATTAGTTCCAATATATGTTTTGTTCGAAAAAATATTTCAGGTTTGATCTTCAGCAAAATTTTGGTGTAGGGATTGCGTCAGTTGTGAGGGGGTGGAATAGTTGCAGGAAGTCACCATCTCATATGTCCCAAAAAATCAGTGGCCTAAACCATCCCAAACCCATTTTATAAATAAATCAAATTCTGGCCTGAACAAAAATTTGAATGGATTTTCCATTTATATTGACCAGAAAAAAAGTGGAAAAAAAATATTTTCAGCAACAAGGGTGGCCTGAGGGGGTGCCACTTTGGTGATATATAGTATATAGCTTTGGGGCACCCTCACACTAAGTGACAGCCTGATGGCTTGCTTGTGTGATTTTTAAAATGTTATTTTGTGAATTTTCCATTTATATTGTCCACCAGTTTATTTTGTAAACCACCCAAAATAAGGAGTAAATTTGAAAATTTGAACTTTAAATGTGAATAACTTCCTAACGGTGCATCGCAGGGCAAAACCAATTACACCACTGAAAAGCCCTTTTCGAGAAGTACCCAAACCTAAATTTTCAGATCTATATTAATACCCGTACTCGATTTATAGACCAAAATATTTTTGGAAATTCACGTATGAACTTTTGGAAATGAAACTTTATTTTGTATGGGAATTCCAGCCGGCTCTCTTCGCGAGCGATCCGGAGCACGCGTGAACTTTTGGAAATGAAACTATTTTTTGGACTTGTGAACTTATGAAATGAAACTCCTGTGGTCTGGGATGGATATGTGAACTTTCGACGTGAAACTTCTGTTTTTCATGGGGGATTTGAGATGGATATGTGAACTTTCGATATGAAATTTGTGATTTTTCTGAAAATCGGTACCACTGACTCTCAGGAACGAAATGGACTATAATGCTGATTTTTTTCTAAAATGTGAAAAACTATACGTGGAGGTCAAATCCACGCTTAATTAGATTTTTCTGGATTTGGCGCTTGTGAACTTTTGGAACGGAGTCCCCAAGTATTAAGTAAGTACTATGTGCGGCAGGAAGTGTCTGTGAAACTATTTTTCAGAGCAAAAAGCGCCAGGTGCCATTCGGTGCCACCACTCTGCTCTGTCTAAACCCCCGATCACTCACATCCGGCCATGAGCGATTTTGAGCGACAAAGAATGGTCCACCCCCGAAGTAGGACTCTTGAGGAAGTAGGACTAGAAGTAGGACAGTGTGAAATGCACCATGGAGGTATGGAGATTTTTGCTGAGGCAGTATTTCCCTGTGTGACCTAAACCAAGCCCAATAAGTTTGCTCCCTATGGCTACCATCGTATTACAGCGTCGCCATTTACTAATAGGTAAACTGTGATTCTGGTAAACCATTCAAAGGAGATACTTATGTCTATGTATTATGTGCCTTATGAAAATACTTATACCCCAAACTCACTCCTTTGTCATCTTCTCTCCTACTAATGTCAAGTGCGCAAACCAGCATCCAGCCATGACTCAGTAGCACCTGATAATTATCCACATGATTTTTTTGTAAAAACATTGTGATTTTGTAATTTTAAAAAATGCACCTGCAGCAGAATTGTGATGAGGAGTCTCGCTGCAGTCGCCTCCTCTCCATCCGCCTGCCAGGGTCTGCCATTCATGCGGATCTCAACTGCATTGAATTCTGGGTGTACACTTTCCTTGCCCTCCGCCAATCCCGGTGGCCAGTATTGTCTGATTGTGTGCCGAAATGCGTGGATTGTCTCTGAACTCAAGTTGAGCAGGCGGAAACTATAAATGAAAGTGGTCATGGGTTTTCAGTTTTCATTACTCAAATTTTGGGATTGTAAATGAGTGGACCTGTCTTTGCGGTTGAGTGACATCATTGCAAATCGTCGTTCCCCTGGGGGTCTGCTATCATTCTGGGTAATGTGTTGTTGAATGATGAAAAAAACTTGGCTCCTGGTTCACTTTGAAAACATGTTTATGGCACTTTTTGCTAAAATCATTCAGCATTATCCATCATTTTTGTAATTTAATATTAAATTGAAAGTAACATTTTATAAAAGGCTTCACTAACAAGTTGGAAGAAAATTGAATCAGTAGTGCCCTTTAGATCCACACTTCCAAAGTACTGAAATCCTGTAGCATCAAACTGTGCAAACATCTGGAGCAAGGCCTGCCTGGCTATCATGCCCTGCATGGTGGTATTTGTGGCATGGTTATTGTTGATACATCATACAGTACATGTGCATTTGTGTATGATATTTAAGCATAAAATACCTCATCAAAATCAGAGTTCCACCATGGTGTTCCATACATAGTGACAATATAGTCATCTAACCCATCTGGACCAGGCTCAATCTCTTCGTTCTGCAAGATGGGGACAGTATAAAGTGTAAAAAAATGACTACATAATGTTGAGTTGATGCTTTACTGACACTGATTTTAGTTGCATTTGCCAGTGCTTGCTTGAGTATGGGTTGGAGCCACTGTGGTCCATTTATCAGCTGCATGGCATCAGAGCTGCTCAGGCTGGCACATGCAACTGGCTTTGCTGTGTTCCTTTGCTGTCATTTGATGGAAACATTATTTCTATTCTGTCAACAACCATGGCATTATAACAGAGGGAGCCAACCAGTGCTGTATTTCTCTGGAAGAACCATGTGGATAAGTCTTGTGTCCTGGAAAGGTCTGAGGAAACCACCAATTGCCATCCAGCAGTCTGTAGGAGTATTTTTGGGAGATGTTAAAGATATTTAATCATGTAGTCATTTTTTAAGAAGACATCAATATTACACAAACATAGTGGGGTAAATATAACAATGGCAAACAAAACTCGGAAAATACAAAGATGTTTTTGATTCTTTTTCAGTTTTCAAATTTTTATTTCACCACTAGAAAACATTCCACCACTAGAATATTTTTTCCAGGAAAATTCATAAAATTATAAACATTTTCCAAATTTTCATTTTTTTCTGTGGTATTTTTGGTTGAAAATGTACATAAAATGCAGAAACGCAATTCAAAACATCCATTTCGCATTCACCTATTCATAGCAGCAGAACAAATGTGTGCAGACAGCATGGAAGTACACAAAATAAAAAGATGTATTAAAATTCAGCACAAAAATTTGAAAATGTAGCAAGTTAGTGAAAAAAAATTGAAAAATACTCCAAAAACTTGAACACTAAATTCCAAATGAATTGAGTTTCAAATTTTGCTAGAAATCTAAAACTATTTTTGGAAAAAAATTTGAAACGTTATTTGAGAAAGCACTTAAACTTTTAACACTTTTTCAGTGATTTTCCATCATTAGGCACACACAAGCAACATAACCTGAAGGTATGAAAGCATATGACATGTTACCCTCTTAATATGTAGTGTGTTGTGTTTACCAGCTCCCTTCACAAATGGTGTTCCACTGAAAATTGCATGGGCTGTTTGTAAAAAAAATGTTTGCATCATTCCACAATAAGATTGTTCACAACAATAAAACAAACGAAAGCTTGAACTCATATGCTCCTGAATCAATCGATTCCCTCTGGATGCCTTCTGCATTTTAAATTTTTATATGCAATGATTTGGGTTATGTTATATTTTCTGACCAACATGTAAATTCATTCCTCGAAATACCCCCCCCCCCCCCCCCGGGGTTTATTTCTTCATAGTGGAAATTTCGAGGGGGTTATTAATTCATAATCGTCATTTTGAGGGGGGGGGGGATTTTACGAGGATTTTACGGTAGAACAAACTTGGCCAGTACTTCCCAATGGAACTTCTGATAATCTGATGTATCTGTTCATCGCCATTAATAACTTTCATCTTGTCTGATACTCTGTGTCAAGGTTTATAGTTTGGCATACATATTAAAATGTGAAAATAAGTTCCCATAGTGCTTAGTTTCAACTCGTGATGGAAAAGCGCCATGGCGCTGGCGCCTGGCGCTAGCGCGAAAGCAAAAATCGCCACGGCGATTTTGGTGCCTGGCGCTATATTGCTGTAACACCATTGGGGCTTGGCGCTATTTTTGAGTGACGCCAGGAACAAAACACCTGGCGCCATTTTGTTCTGGCGCCATTGGCGCCTGGCGCTTTTTCCATCACTAGTTCTAACATAAATAATAACCATTTACCTGAAAACCACAGCAAACCAGGGTAAAGTAGAGGTTCCAGGTGTTGGCAGTGCGCTGATGTTGCTACCCATTTTTTAAACACCTAAAAATTATTGTTATTGTAGTTGAGAAAATTTTTAGATGATATCACAACACAGTGAAATTCGCGCCTGCGTGAAAGAGAAACTTTTAAAAAAGTAGAAAACTTTTTATGAATAAAAATTGCAAATTTGAGCTATTTCATCGTATTTGTAAGTGTAGCCGCAGTTTGGTAACAGTTTGTGCGCAGTGCGACGTCAAAATTGAATTTTCGTGCCCTTTTGTGGTTGTGAGATCGATTTTTGTTGCTCGTCTACAGCAGCCCCAGGCTTCATAACGATTTCCTCAGAAACTTGACGAATGAAAAAAGAAACCTACGAAGCAAAAAAACACACATGGCTCGTTATTATGAAACCATAAACACAATACCGATTGGCGGCGCTCATGAACGTCTTTACAAAAACGAATGTACAATATGACGTAACAAAAACTACCGTAACCCAAAAATATCACCCGGCGGGTAATGGTCACACTCGTCGCCCGTGCGGTCCGCGTCGCGTGATTGTGCAGCTGTTCTGCGCTGAAAACACGCGACAATTCGGCTTGGAAATGACCGCTCGTCGTGGAATGAGGAGTAAACGAGCGCGTGCGATATTATGCTGAAGGTAGCCGTGTTGGATCTGTGCCAAGGCGTGGCCGATTTGTTCCGCGGCCTGCTGATCGTGTTCAGGTGCCAGTCCCAGACCCTAAAATGTCAAATGTCATGCAAAGTGTCAAAAGTCATGTAAAATGCCCGGTAAAATGGCAAACGCGTTTTACATGACTTTTGACACTTTGCATGACAATTGACATTTTACAGGGTCTGGGACTGCCCCCAGGTTGCGGCGCACGGCCGTCGTGCAGCCCGGCACCGAGCCCCGGCCCGAAACCGACTCGCCCAATGCTGCGGTCGGTTTTATACTCTCAAAGTCCGATTTTCACATTCAATTCCGTTGATAATTTGCGTTTCACCGCAGCGCCGCTCGATAACGACGTTGGAGCGGCGGCGACAGGAACGCGCGCGCGCCGAACAGAAAATCACCGATAGCGGATCGAATGGCAGCCCTCCGCCCAGAGTTGTGCCCAGCGCTATTTACAGGTTTGTGGTCGCATTCACCTTGCATAGACACCTTTAACGTTTCATAGACGCACAGACGCACACTGGAATTTTTCAATTTAAATTCGAACGTTTTTTTTGGAAGCGGAACTATAAAATGCGGAAATAAGGAATTTACCGAAAGGAAAACTGTATGGCGCGCCGCACACTGCAAAGTGTAACAGGAAGTTCGGACGATTTTCGCATGGGTGGAATTCAAAGGCGGAATTTAAAAAGAGGGGTGGAATTCAAAATCGTCCGAACCGACCCAAGTTTCAGTAGTTTTTTAGATGTGTCGTAAATAAAATCGTCCGAACTGAGTTTATAATTCTGCCCAGGCGGAAATTAAAACGTCCGGACCCGATCGTTACACTTTGCAGTGTGCGGTGCGCCTATGGGTAAAACGTGGGGCTAATATGCAAATTGATAAATGAACCAGAAATTCCTTGAATATTTTCATTGGTGGGCCTGTTTTTCGGCCAAAAATGAAAATTTTTGATGGTAAAAGTACCGCTTCCGCGGAACGAAAAACTTTCGGCCACAAAACTGGAAAATTCCACTGTGATGTGCTCTTACATTTCGTATATTCAGATGGTTACTGATACTTTTCACATGAATTATTCCACTCAACAGCCCAACTTTCCGCAGAATCGTCCAATGCATAATCGTCAACTGCGCGTTGATCGGCTGCTTCCAACTGGCCACCTTCACGCTCTCCGAGCTGTACAGCTGGTCCGTCGATTCTTCCAGCCACAGGACGTTGTCGCTGCTGCTGCACTACGCCGCCACGGTGCTGAGCGCATTGTGGCTCGTGCCTCTGTTCACCATTACGCGTTTGGTCAATTGTTTGTGGTTCCAAGATATTGCCAATGCGGCCGCGGCTTATTGTGGCAAGCGGCCGACTAGCAATGCTTCGTTCAGGTCGGTTTTCGTGTTGTGTTCGCGTGCCCCGATGTTTAGGTTCTATTTCTAAAATAGAGTACTGTCGGTGGTCGGGTGTTCGATGTAGGGATGGAAAAATGTTGTTTTTAACGACCCTGTTTCAAACAACGTTTTTTTAAATAAACTGCGTGAGAGTTTTAAATAAAAAAACTGCGTGAGAGTTTTGAGAAAACACCGGATAAATACGAAATCATTGTATAAAAGTGTCATCCCTGGCTTTTTTATGTATGGCCCGGGAAGGGGGCGGTCCCCGCCCCCTTGGCTAAGCCCAAGGACGTATCCAGGGGGGGGCGGGGGGGCTGCAGAACCCCCCACCTTCCCGGGGTGAGACCTGAAAAGTCCCGGAAAATGCAACTTTCCAAAATGCAATGTTTCTTAAAAATTTTCCGCGCAAGCGCGCAATTCCTTCCCCATGTATTGTATCTTCAGCGGATCTGTCCCTGGAAATCAATATCTTTGGAAATGAACATATTTTTGCGACTTTCGCTGTGTATGTATGCATATTTTCATAGATATAAAGCGGTTCTTGGCGCTGGCGTCAACGCCAATAGCGCCATGGCGTGGGGCCGTTGTATGGCGCTTGCGCCAAAACGCCTTTCCGTCCCTATATTGGGAAAAATTTCAGGGGGGGGGGCTGAGCCCCCCCCCCCCGTTCGCCGGCCTCCGTAAACAAGCAGCCCCCCCGCTCAAAAATCCTGGATACGTCCCTGGCTAAGCCCCTCAGCCATACTGATTGTAGAAATTGTCAACCCCCAATTTCATCCATACTTCAACGCCAATTTTGCCGCAGTCGCAACATCGCCGACTTGCTGCTGGCGGTCGTATTGGAAACTGCGTTCCTGCTGCAGTCGCACGCGGCCGCCCTGCTTCCATACAGGCTGGTGGCCAACGCGGCCATGTACTTGCACCTGTCGCTGTTGTACTCGCTGTACAGCTTCGAGTACAGTTGGATCGCCGAGGGCGTCGACTTGTCCACCAGGTGCCAATCCCGGACGCTGTGAAGTGTAGAAAAAAGTGTCAATTGTCACGACAAATGTAAAGCAAAGTGTCAATTTTCATGCAAAGCTCTGTAATAAACTCTTCTTTTTTTTGTGTTGATTGACATCTTCCATGACATTTGACACTTGACTTTACACTTGACAGCGTCTGGGACTGCCCCCAGACTCAGGCGTATAGACGAACATTGGTGCTACTACGTGGGCTTTGGCCTGCCATTGACCATTTTGACCATGGTTCCTCAAAGTGCAGCGCTCAGCGGCTGCCTTTTTGCCATGGCTTTTCCATTTTGTTTGCTCAGCAGTTATCAGGTGGGATTTATATTTGGTTGTCTGGCGGGAGTTTATAAGTCAAATATTTTTTGTAAGTACAAATATATTTTCAATGTGTCGTCTTTTTAAAAACGAAAAGTTAAAAGGTTAAAATAAATATATAAGCACATAGTACAAAAAATACTGAAAATATTCAATAAAACACATGAACTAGTGATTTTGAAGGTGAAAATCTATAAAAATGTATGAAAATTAGTGATTTTGAGCAAACATTTATGTAAAATTTGTCAAAACTCGCTCCGATAAAATCGCTCCAACCGTTCGTCCACCCCACATCCAGGCTCGCCCACCAAACTCGTCAAAGTTGTCGCGCGACGAACGGCCGCCCCCGCTGCACATATTCGACATGGCGGCGCGGCTGTGTCAGAGATTGGCCGTGGCGGCCAGCCACAGTGCCAGGCAGAGGATCATCGCTCAGAGTAGACTTGTGGGGAGCCAGGGAAGCGGGTAGGTTCGCCCCCCTGCTCCCGTGGTTTGCAGGAGAATGTTCAAACGAGGCAAGCTCCCTAGATATGTAAACCCGCTCGACATGTTGACTTGTCGTAGGGGTCTACAATGGGGGGGGGGCTACCCCACCACCGGTTGACACCCATTGTGGCCGCGACATTGTGGCCGCGGACGTTGTGGCCGCGGCCACAATGTCGCGGCCACAATGGGCTCATACCCCCACCCCCAACCCTCAAAGTTGTTTTGCCAACCTTTCACCCAAAAGTGTTAATTTTTTTGTCCCATTCTGTCAATTTTCCGCTTGTAATAGCTATTTCGTACACATGGTTATATACCTATTTTAGCTAGATTTTACTTACATGTCGAGCGGGTTTACATGTCTACAGGAACAGGGCCGTTCAAACGGTGTACCTTCCTGAATTACGCTCGTCATTGGGATTTTTTTACCCGATCTTGATCCGGGAAGAGACTCTTTCCTTCCCTGCTGATCCGTTTGAATGCTCTAAATGACTGGTGCTCAGTTGACAGTTCGTATTATGTGGCTGTGCATTTGGGTTTCGTGCTTTTGATCTGTGCTGTCTGGGTCCATTTTCACACCGAAATTACTGAAATGATACTTGAAATCGTAAAACTAAAAAGTGTGGTGCCTGATTTGAGACCCAGCCTTTGACAGATCGGCTATATGCAAGCTGCGCAGAATGCCAAGTACGATTCTATTAAGATCTATTTGATATTACTTTTCCAATGCATTATTCAGTTTCTGGTTGCTTGATAAGGCATTTTTTCAGCAGTTATTTTATTCACATAAAATGTAACGTCGGTAAGAAAATGTAAACTCCGTTGTTTTGCATCACGATTGTTTACCGAGTCGCGCTAAATTTGTTGAACTATTTGGTTTGTATGCAGGTTTTTGTGATCAGGTATTTGACTTCCCTTGTTTAATGTAAAGCGAAAAACCGCGGAAGAAAACATACATAAAAAACCCTGGAACGGTCCTCGAAAATATCCGAAACCATTCCGAGGGTTTATTCAAGGGATTAAACGGTTCTTATGTTCATACTCATGTACAGTTATTTTTTTATGTTCCACTTGATAATTGGTTGTCCTAGCAATGCCACTGCCTTGCCTAGCATTCAGCTGTAGTAAGGTGTTTGATGGTTTGAAGGGTTTTTTCACTGAGGGATGCATACCTATGCAAATATTTAGAAAGTTGATTAACAGTGCTGTCTCATTGAGAAAGAACCCTCTTGTTGATTTGACTCGGTCCCTGTCTGCAACTAAACTCTATCTGCAACTAGTAGCGACCTGCATGTAATTATGACCACTCTGCAAGTGCGATTGCCCTGCAAATAAAATTAAAATAAAAAATGATAGAAAATTGAATAAAAAATCTGATTTTGGGAAATCATAATTAAATACAATCTCAGAAATCTCAAAATGAAAATATAATTTAATCTTTCTGAAAAAAAATGCAGAGGAATGTTTATATGATATTTTGTTATTTTTTTGTTTGTTATTTTCTTTGTTTCATTTTATTTGCAGGGTATGCACACTTGCAGAGCGGTCATAATTACTTGCAGGTCACTACTACTTGCAGAGCGAGCTTACTTGCAGAGAGTTCCAGCCGTTGATTTAAATTATGTAGAATAGGTGCGCTTTATCATAACATCCCTTCTTGTGTGAGCAATTTCATGTCACCCGGCAGTATTAGCTTTAGCATTTGAGAATATGAATTTGTCAAGTCACTCGCTCCATTTGTGAAAAGTTGTATTTATATTTTTTCAGGATTTGTGCTAATCAAAATTTTTGCTTTTTGTTATAACTTCTACTGTATGAATGAATCACATCGCAAATTTGATGAACTTGTTCTTGTTCACCGCGTCGTAAAGCTGGCTTCTATGCTTGTTACTTATTTCCTGCATGCTCTTACCCACGAAGAAACAGTTAATCAAAATCATGCCGACCGCGGCACTCCCTCACCCTCTAAAGTGTAAAATCAAGTGTCAAATGTCATGTAAAATGTCAATTAAAGTAATAAAGATTGTTTCTGCACTTGACATTTTGCATGAAATATGACACATTTGTATGACAGCTGCCACCAACACTTTACAGGGCGCGGGACTGCCACCAGCCATGACACTTGTAGCGTTGTCGCGTTCACTTTTGCCGCTGCGCGATTCCTGTCCTATTTTTCGACGCTGCTGCGGCACTTCGCCGCCGGGCGCCGCAGTCGAGGTAACCGAACGGCAGTATGAACACGTGGCTGATGAATGTTTGGAGGTGTTGTTTGAGAGATTTGACAGCTTGCCCGATCGGTGTCCACAATGCGGGGATGATTATGACGTGGCTTTTTCTATGGTCGGTTGGTGGTGTGTCGACCCGCTTGAGGATATTTTTCGTCCTCTATATCCGAACCTGTTTGCTCGTTTTGGCCTTAAGCCAAAATTGCTGGCTGGAGTGTGCGTCATCCGACACTTTCACGTTGATCCGAAAGGCTGCCGGAAATTTTCAAGTCTGAAGTTTCATTGGTGCAATATCTCAAGTTGTGAAAGAACATTGCTGCTTTTGTCGAGTGTTCTACTGTACATTTTGTGCGTATAACACCCGGTACTCTTGACATCTCACGCTGTCATCATGGCAGTATATTGTAGGTGACATCCACCAGAAATACAATGACATTCGACTGCTTTTAACATCCATGCATTTGAGTGATCGCGCACATAAGTGATCACTGATAACGCGTGTTTGTGCGCTTGTCACATATTCACTTGTCTGTTTTGTTCGAAAGTTTCTAGTGATATTATAATTTTTTGTTCTTGCGAAGGCTACCTATGTTAAAAGCACATATTGGAATGCCATTGCACGCCTGCAGCATACCGCCAACTTCACAACAAGTCGCACCCCACCCTTAGGGCGTGCTCACGGTGCGCATGGGCGGCGCGCTGGGCACCTACGTGATCAACAAGCAGACGCCCAACAAGCAAATCTGGCTGTCCTCGCCGCTCACCGGCCCCAAGCGCTACGACCTGTTCGCCGCCGGCAAAGATCGGTATAGCTGGATTTATAGACACGACGGCACGTCGCTGCATGGCCTTCTTACAGCTGAGGTGCGCAGACTTTTGCAGGATGATAGCATTGATTTCAATGATTTGGAAGCGCGGATCGCACTTAGTACTGAATGAGAAGTGTTTGTGAATGTGTTTTGGTTTACTCGTGTGCTAGTTGGATGGCCGGTGTTTTTTTAACCGTCCTTTTTTCAAAAATTGTTTTAAAAAACAGGCATCGAAACTGTTTTTTAAAACATCAGCCAAAAATGTTTGTACTACGCACTAGGTATTTTGCCATTTTTTGCGCGCAAGCGCGCAATTTCACATATACATTACCATTGGTGGTGGTTTTCATTGGTTTTGAGGCAGTTTTAGTGTGAAAGCTTCCATTTGTTCATGCTATTGTTTAATAATAAGCCGTGATACGTTAGTGTAGTATATAATTTCCAGCCAATGTGCTCCCACATACTTCTACAGTGTGAAACATCACTGTCAATGTATTAGCTTTTTCTTATAAACTTATTTAACCACTATTCCATGCAAAACTTGTCTTGAAGTCATGAACATTCGACAAAAGGTGATATACGTAACAAGTCGACAAAAATGGATATTTTTGACTCAAATCACCACTTATAAGGCTATCCCATGGCTCCACAGCCATTCTATGGCTATATTTAACATCAGAAAGTACTGGCAATTGTCTGATATACCTGTATATGTTGACTCATATCCATATTTGGGAGTTTAAAAAAAATCGTTTTAAATTTAAAAAATGTTTTAAAAAACGGTCATTAAAAAAAACATTTTTTGGCCATCCCTAGTGCTAGTAGAAACTTTTCTCTATTGTAATTAGGCACTGTAGCCGGTATCCCTTTGAATGCTTTATTTCGAAATTCCCGCTCGTCGCGGTTGATTGAATCACGTCGGTTCCGGTGTCTTTTTATCACTGCGCTGCTTTTTCGACGCCGTTTTGTTTCTCTTGCTGTTGCTGGGCGGCTTGCCGAGGTCTAGCTCGCCGGTGCCGCTCTTGCTCTTGGCCGATCTGGAACTTTCCACCGAGTCGCGCTTGATTTCCGCCAGCTGAAATGCGCGAGGGTTGTAGGTACTGTAGTTGCGCCGTTACGACCGTATCACTTGGTATTCGCTGCCTAAATATATTATTTATGTTCGCTGCCGATTTTTTTCTACCGTTAAACTTTTTGAGGGGGAGTTATTCAAGGTGGGAGTTGATGAAGGGGAATAATTTTTCCTCGGAGAAAGCGGAAAAAGCATGTAGGTATGTAAATACCTTTCCACACTTCTGCCATTGCCTAGGCTAAAATTCTTTTGTTTTTCGTTTCACACACTGCATTTGCATTTGATGATAAAGCCCCCAGACGTAGCTTTTTTGGTCTGTCTGACTATATTGGTTTTTTATCTTTGTATAATGTTTTCTACCCATCAAAGAGGGGGAGGTTATTCAGGGCTATTTTTCCTCACCCAGATACAGGGGGAGTTATTCAAGGTGGGGTCTTATTCGTGGATTTAGAGTGTCTATCATAATAAACGATAAATTGTCATTTCAATCAATCTATCGGTAAATATGATCCCGTCAGATACTCTAGTCACGTCTCTATATCCATTGCGATATATCGTCGAAACCCTAGGCCCAGTCAACTGAGACTATTAACAGTCTAAACTGGCAGTTTGCCAAGCTTCTCACATCCGCATGCTGCCCTCCATTCCCATCGCTGGCTCCCTGCTGCGCGGCCACGTCCGACTTGCGCGCGTGCGGCTTGCCGCTGTCCTCTGGCGCGCCCGACCCCTTGGGCGACTTTTTGCTGCCTTCGGGTGAAGGTGTAGCTTGATTCTCTTTGACGGAGGTTGACCGGGTGGGAGAGCGGGTCTCCGTCATGGAGAGTTGCTCCGTGAAGTTTTCCGGCGCTTTCTGCGGGTTTGTAGGTTGTTTTGAGGTTGGTGTGGCTGCGGTTGTTGGTGTCAAACTACAGATGGTGGCGGTTATAAGTGCGCTTATCGTGTGTGTCATTTTTATCATGATTTTTCACGCAGTTATTTTGCTTATCACTTGCGTAATTGACCAGTAATCGCGCCACACCACTTAGTGTCAACTGGTTTCGATGTCAACTCGAGTATAGTTCACTTTAGCTCGCAGGAAAATTTTAGAGTGTACATGCGTGCGGCGATGTTGAAAAGTAATCAATATGTGCATTTGAACCTAGTCTCACAACCCATCAACAAAAATGTCAATGAACCCCAGTCGACCCAGTAGACCTCATCAGTCACCGTAAACTCGCCTCAAACTCCAACTTGGCAATGACCACATTGCCCAGCCCCAATCCGGGCGCGAACGGTTTGCCCTTCTCGAAGCGGTTCTGATCGATGATGGCCACGGCGGCGGAGTTCGTGAAGTCGCTGCACAGGTGCGCCGCGGAGAACAGCGACAGGAGCCGGTTGCGCTGCTTCCCGGTGAATGGGAAACACGCGCCCTCCATTATGATCGACCCGCCGCGGATGAGGCCCTGGGTGCGAAATGCGTGCAAATGCGTGCAAATAAGTAATTAGGAGCCCTTCCCGGGTGAGGGTTGGAAAATGGAGGAGATGGTAATTTTTTATTGATTTTTAAGGTGACTTGTGATTCGCACAGTGGGTGTCCTCAGCTGATCGGTTATGAAACCCCAAAATAAATATTAGGCCTGTGCACATCCACTCAACGGTGTGATGGGGTTACGCTTTAGGTGCCAATCCCAGACCCTGTAAAGTGTAAAGTAAACTGTCAAATTTAATGTAAAATCACAATCAAAACAAAAAAGAAGATGTTATTACTGAACTTTCCATGACAATTGACACTTTACTTTACAATTGTCATGACAATTGACACTTAGCATAACATTTTACATCACATTTGACACTTTACTTTACAGGGTCTAGGACTGCCCCCAGGTATCAAACGCATGTATTGCATACACATAACAAAGCTACCGGGTGGCGCACGTCATGCGCACGGTTTCAATTGGCTCCCAACACGTCAATTTTGGATGAAAACTGCTCAAATTTGGTATGGGAGTAGATAAATCTCCCCCATTTGTTGTGCTAAGTGCATAATTTCATATAGCAAGATATCATGTCGGAACGTGAAGCACAGTTTCATACGTGTTTGAACGTGGTGCACAGTTTAAATCATCTACCAAAGCACCAATTCTTCATAAAAATAGTCCGAATTTGGCATGGAAGTAGATAAGTGTACCCCATTTAATATTTTAATTTGTCAGCTTGACAGCATCTTGAAAGTTCAGCATATTGCTGTCGCTGTTCAACCATTTGCACCGCATGCGCATCGAAACACAATGGGACATGTTCAAACACATATGGAACTGTCCTTCACGTTCCGACATGAAATTTTGCGATACGAAATTGTGCATTTCACACAACAAATGGGGGACATTTATCTACTCCCATACCAAATTTGAGCAGTTTTCATTCAAAATTGAGGCGTCGGGAGCCAATTGAAACCGTGCGCCTGACGTGCGCCACCCGGTACTTTATCATTTCTCGCGTTTTGCGTTTCCATTGCAAACCCATCTCCAACATGGAGATGCCATTCTGTCACCACACCCACCTGCAGTCGATTTTTCGAGAGAAAAGTCTCCAAGTCGTCGGGAGCGTACTGGTCCGCGAATCTGCCCTTCTCGCCGGGCATGAGCGGGAAGAATAGCACCAACTCCTTGGCCATGGGGTGCAGCGTGAACAGCTCGCTGTACGGCTTGCCCTTGGCTATGCTCGCGATGTCTCTGTAATATTATTGTCGGGGTGTGTTTTGATTAGTGGGATATAGTACAGGGGTATCTTGAATTTCGACCATCTGAGTGGTTGGATAGATAGCAAAGCGTTCCTCCGGAGGAGGGATAGATAGCTGGAAAATTTTCTGGAGGGTTGGGGGGGGGGGTGTGGTGGTTCGATATATAGGCTTTTTCTGGGCATAGAAGGAAGAAAAGGGAGAAAAATCGCTAAAAGTAGGTGTAAAATAGATCAAAAATGGTATACAAGAGCATTGAGTACTAAAAACAGCTGAAAATAGGCAAATAGGAACCAGAACTATAATTTTGGAAGTGAAAATCTATAAAAAGGTATGAAAAATAGCGATTTTGAGCGAAAATTGGGATATAGTTTCTCAAAAATCGCTCCAGATAGGTAGATAGCTGGGCGATTGGGGGGGGGGGGGGTTTAGGGGGTAGTAGCCCAAAATTTTGCCTCTGGGATAGATAGCTGAGCGGTCTCCGGGATAGATAGATAGCTGGGCGGTTTGGGGGGTAACCCCCCCCCCCAACCCCCCCCCATTCGAGACCCCTGATATAGTGTCCGTGTAGTCACGTTTGTGTATTTGTACATCTACTGTATTTGCTTGAATAATCCTTCTGGGGAATTATTTTTTCGTCACACTTTTTTGAGGGGAAACTATTCGTGCGGGAATTATTCAAGAGGAGGAATTATTTTTTTATCAAAATTTTTCAATTCATTTTTTCAAGTCGTTTTATGAAATATGTTTTATTCACAAAAAACATGCCATTTTTGTTCAAATTAGACAAGGCTACTTGATGACATGCCTTAAGGGGGGAATTATTCGTGGGGGAATTATTTTTCCCCACTCGTCTAACAGAAGAATTATATTTTCATCACTTATCTAACAGGGGGGATTATTCAAGCAAATACTGTAAATATTTTAAATTTGCCCACTTCATAAGTTCTTTGGACTCGATCAATTTGGGCCCAATGCCCGAGTGCACGGCCAGGAACTTGTCGTAGAGCACGGCGGCCAGCGGCATGTTGTGCACGCAGCTCACGAGCGACTGCCACGCTGCCGCAGAGTATATATGCGACAGCTTCATGATCTGCCAGGGGAAGGTGTCGCTAATGTATACCCCGTTGACCGCATGCTATGCATTTTTCTGAAGACACTCCATCTTGACGCCATTGTCAATAAAATCAAAATTGTTCCAACGAAAAGGAAAAACGTTTCACGAAAGAAAAACATTCGTACGCGACTCCGCCTTTTTCTTACGAAAATATTTTTCGTTTTTGTGAAAGTGCGCGCAAAAGTATCCCGCTAGCCCGTTGGTGCTTTGGAGTTATATTCCGCTGCCTTGATATTCAGAGTGGGCTTCTGTCGGAGGTTTTGCATAAATTTTTTTTGGCCCATTTACATATTATTAAGCTTGACGGGTTTGGCGCTGCCCACACTAGTTTACTAACAGTAAACTGAGATTTTGGTGATTTCATTTTTGAACTACCGAGAGCATCTGAGTTTACCGAAATGAGCTGACTGTCAATTAGTTGACGGAAATGAAAAACATACCCGAGTTGTGTTTTTCATTTCCGTCAACTAGTTGACAGTCAGACAGTTGCTACTAGGCGACTCCTCTTTCTTTTTTAAAATATTTTTCTTGTTGTGAAAGTGCATTACATAAGGATCCAGCTCGCGCGTTATCGACCAAGACATAAATAATTTTGGGCACATAATTTGCGATCCGCCGAGTATACAAGTTGAACCCAAAATTTCCCAAGACACGCGTGTTTCCCTTGCCCCAGCCAGCCACCTGCGGCAATCCAAACAGGGCCAGCTTCTCCGCATCCTCATACTCGCCCCTGAGCAGGGTGCAGTAGCGCGGGTAGAGCGTCTTGAGCAGCAGCACCAGCACGAGCGTCTGCAGCACGCCGTCGCACATCGACGTGTACGTGCTGTAGTTGCCCAGCAGCAGCAGGTGGTGGTGCGCCGACGGAGGGAAGTTGGATAGCATCGCTGCGGTGATGGTTGGGTTGTTCACGCGCGTTTGATGTTTCATCACTGTCTGAAGGCAGTCCCAGACCCTGTAAAAGACCCTGTAAAGTGTAAAACACCCTGTAAAATGTCATGTGTCACGTAAAAGACCCTGAGGGTAAAGTGTCAAATGTCATGTAAAAGACTTTTCGATTGGTTGGGTTGGGACAATATGACTTTTCGATATCGATATTCGATATTCGATATTTTTTTCTGAAACTCGATATTCGATATTGATACGATATGGACCCTCGATATCGATATTCGATATTAAAAAATGCTCGATATTCGATATCAATATTTCAATATTTTGCTTTTGGTGTAGCAGGGCATATGTCATTTGGCACATTGCATTTCCATTTGACCACAAACCCAACTGATCATCTGTACTGAAAAGTAGATGATACAAATTTAAATGGCACACAATGATCAAAATGAGAAAATAATTTAAAAATGTGACAGTAGTGGTAAGGAAAAGGTGCCAGCCCCATTTATAGGTGCCATGCCATGGTGCCATTGATGTTTCCATGGTGTAAGTAGCTATTAAACATACATATACTCTTATGTGAACATCTGAGAGAGCATTTGCACAAGATTTGATGCTGCCACAAGTGCTGAAACAAAAATACCTGTCATGGGAGAACAAAGTGCGCGCTTGCGCGCAAAATTTGTTAAAATTGCTTATGAAATGGCCTTCTAATAGTGCCATTCCTGGCTTATTTGAAGTCAGGCCCAGGAAGTATAGAATATCGAAAATATCAAAAAAAAATGGTCGATATTTGTTATCGATATTCGATATTTTTTCCAAATTTTCGATATCGATATTTGATATTCGATATGAAAAAATAGTCAATATCCGATATTCGATACGATATATCGTCCCAACCCTAAAAAGACCCTTAGGGTAAAGTGTCAAATGTCATGTAAAAGACCCTGTAAAGTGCTATGTGTATACCGTATTTCCTCGAAATACCCCGCTCGAAATACCCCCCTCAAAATGGGCACTATGAATTTGTGGTCCGGGAAATGCATAACAGTTACTTACTTAACACTTACTGTGTTACGTTAGAACATCGTTTATACCATCTACATCCTTATAAAAGGCTGTAAAAACTTATAAGTGGTGGTTATTGTTGCATTTTTCACGTTTTTCTCTCAAAATTTTCACTCTGAAAAAATAAACCCCCGGGGGGTAATTCGAGGAAATACAGTACTCATCTTGTGGCATCATTTCCAAATATCATGCCTTTGTGTCCAAATCTGACTTTTGGGCAGAAGATTTGGATCCAAAAACATAAGATTTGATTACGAAACAATAAGATTTGGATACAGATGACACTTCACAGGGGCTTTTAAATGATACCTGCCATTTTACAGGGTATTTTACATGACACCTGCCATTTTACAGGGTCTTTTACATGACAGCTGCCATTTCACAGTGTCTCTTACACTTTACAGGCTCTGGGACTGGCACATACACGTCTTACGCATCAACCTACCTAAAAGTTTCCACAGGCACTTGTAGTGGCCGTACAGGTCGCCGATCACGTTCACATACATGAGCTTCGTGTCGCCCTTGGTGCCGATCATGGCCAGCGGGCCCTGCTCTTGCAGGATGGCCGATGCGTCCAGAAAGAGGTTTTCTATGTCCTCGAGCTTGTAACCTATGAGTGCGTCTTGCTTGTGTACGTGCTCCCTGCGTTTTGGGGGCGGTGGCGTTTTGGTGAATATATGTTTATACTGCGTCACTGCTCTGACGGTACTTTTGTCGCTCCAGTCCAGAGTAATTCTGCACCGATCCACTAAGTTTCAAACCTCCAAAGTTATGCGTTGCGGGCCGGCAACTTGCGGCTATATTTACTTTTTGTAACACTGAATTTTTAGCACTCCCCGATTCTAATTGAATCATCCAATTCGAAAAGTCGACAAGCCCATAAATTTCTCATGAGGCAGATTTTTCGGGGCTGGGAACAAAAGTGTTGTCGCATGCAACAGTCGAAAAGTCCATTCTCCTCGCATATCGGTTCTGCACATGTCCAAATGCGATTTTATGGAGACCCCATTTTTCACATATATTTTGAAATCAGGGCTGAAAATTTTACAATTTTAGCAATATTTGGAACTTGAGCGCATGAGCGAGCACTATTGGACACACAGCACGGGCTGTGAATTGGAAATGAAACTTAAAATGCCTATTGGGAGATCAGCTGCCCGAGAAGAATGCCGGCCAGAAAAAAATTACATTTAATTCGTCACTTCGTTAATTCGTAACTTAACATATTCTAATTGACGATTCTCTAAATCCTCCCTGACTAAATAAATATCTCACTTAAGCATGCGCATGAAGTTGTGCCGCCGCGCGTCGGGGGCCTCAGGCCAGCCGGGCGTTCCCGAGGCGCCCGTCCCTCCGGCCGCCCCGTGGCCACGGTGCTGCGCCATTTTTTACTCGCTTGAATTTTTTCAATGTGCAGTTATTTTGGTGTGATGTTTTGTGTGCGCGGATTGTCTGTTTTATGTGGCTACTCAGGGTCGGTTTGTGGATTTTTGTGTCGTTACGTTTTGTGCGTTTATTTTTTCTCGAGTAGAAGCACTGCAATTATGATAAACGGCGAGCGTATAAGCACATTTCGGTAAGGCGTTGGCACCATGGTGAGATCTGTTAATTCCTCTCTGAAAAAAATCGACAATAAAAATGGCACTCTCAATCACACTCCCATTGGGCCCGCACTTGCTAGTTGACATCGCAATTTCGTATTAACTAAATCACACAAAAAAATAAAAGCATCACACTAAACAGAAACAATGAAAATGAAGTGTCACGATAGAAAATAAACTATGCTCTATCAGATATGAAAGTTGAAATAACATAATTCACCAAAATTTGGTTGAATTCAGTTGGCACGAATTTTGATGTCAACTAGTGTGTGCGGGCCCATTAAAATCACTGAACATAAATACTAAATACGCAAAAAGTCGCAAAAACCATCATCTCACTACGAATGCCGAGCAAAAAAGGTAATAAAACGCCATGGTGGCAGTCAAAAGTGTGCCATAATCGGGCGCTCTGCAAAAAGCACTGGGCTGCGACCTGCTGGAGGTGCCGGCGGTGCAGCCCATGGCGTCGTAGTTGACCAGCCACACGGGCGTCTGCTCCACCGCCAACGTGGGCCCCTTGCACAAAGTACTGTTCCAGGTGGACAGTCTGGGTGTAGGTGGGACTTTTTGCTTTTTTCTCACCTTGATGGGCCGAATGCTATACAATGAGTGATACCAAATTTTGATGAATTATGTCGTGTAACAATGGTGCACGAAATTCACCCAACGTGGTAGAAATGACATTTGATTATAGCAAATTTTGATGTTTGTACATTTATTCAAACGGGTCATGGTAGATTTTATTTAACGGTGCTACGTCAGTACACTACTGTATTTACTCGAATAATTCCTCTGGGAGTTATTATTTCTACAGATTTTTTTGAGGGGAACTACCGTATTTCCTCGAAATACCCCCCTCAAAATGGGCACTATGAATTTGTGGTCCGGGAAATGCATAACAGACGTTCAAAACACTTACTGTGTTATGTTAGAACATCGTTTATATCATCTACATCCTTATATAAGGCTGTAAAAACGTATAAATGGTGGTTATTGTTGCATTGTTCACGTTTTTCTCTCAAAATTTTCACTCTGAAAAAATAAACCCCCAGGGGTAATTCGAGGAAATACGGTATTCATTAGGGGGGATTATTTTTTCGTCAAAATTTGCAAGCATGTTTCTATCAACTCTTTTCACGAAGGATGCTTTAAAAAAACATAACATGCCATTTTTGTTCAAATTAAACACAACAAATTCATCCTATGCCTAAAGGGGGGATTATTCGAGGGGAATTTATGTTCCTCACTCGACTGACAGAGTGAATAATTCAAGCAAATACGGTAAATATGTTTTAATCGGCCCACCTTTTATTAAACACTTCTGGACTGAGCACCTTGCGCCAGTAGTCTAAAAATTTTGGCACCCACGCCATGCGGCAGTCGCATATCAGCCAGTTTTCCATGAGATTGATATCGTAGAGGATCGTGCCATGCTGGTTGATGTAGGGAATCGTCCTGCGCATAGAGTTTAGTGTGAACGGCATCGTGTTTTTGTTCTCGAATATTTTATTTGTGTGCCGCTCGAAATTGATGGTGCCAGTCCGCAGGGAAAAGTCCGCAGGCATTTCCGCAGGGAAATTGCATTTTATTAGGGAACTTTGTAAACTGCCGGTCAATATAAACTGGCTTTCGCTCAAAATTTTTTCAAAAGTTTGTAGTTCGATCCAGGAAGGGAGTTCGGCCAAGGTGTTTGTATTTTTGGATAGCCCTAACATTTGTCTACTCGCACCCCCGGGGGGACCCCTGTGGCTGCACCCCCTCAGCCACAGGGGCGCCTCCTGTAAAAAAATTTCATTTTTGAGTTGGTCAATATAATCAAGCTTTTTCCGGCATTTTTTTTGCTCGCTTTACACGGAATGTGTAAAGCAAGCAAAGCTATCCGATTTGGATACTTCAGGTGTAGAAATTCACGCTCTTTCTTTTGAGCGTGGATTCAAGCCCTGTATCAAATAAAAATCGCGACTTTTTAAAGTTATCGCTGAATTAAAAAAAATCAGTCTATTGTTACTGAATCTACAGGGTGGGGGTAAAAATTTTCCTGTGGGAGGGTGAAAACTTAACAATGGGGGTTGAAAATTTGACATAGTATACAGAAAAGTATGGCGCACATTTTGAATACATCACCCCCACACATCTGTACACACAGAAAAAACTTTCGTAAAATAAAATTTGAAATTTAAACTAACGTTTTATTGTCCTCCTCCGCCCCTGGACGAGAAAAAGTTAGTTTAAATTTCAAATTTTATTTTACGAAAGTTTTTTCTGTGTGTACAGATGTGTGGGGGTGATGTATTCAAAATGTGCGCCATACTTTTCTGTATACTATGTCAAATTTTCAACCCCCATCGTTAAGTTTTCACCCTCCCACAGGAAAATTTTTACCCCCACCCTGTAGATTCAGTAGCGATAGACTGATTTTTTTTAAATCAGCGATAACTTAAAAAATTCGCGATTTTTTTTGGATACAGGGCTTGAATCCACGCTCAAAAGAAAGAGCGTGAATTTCTACACCTGAAGTATCCAAATCGGATAGCTTTGCTCGCTTTACACATTCCGTGTAAAGCGAGCAAAAAAAATGCCGGAAAAAGCTTGATTATATTGACCAACTCAAAAATGAAAAAATTTTATGGGAGGCGCCCCTGTGGCTGAGGGGGTGCAGCCACAGGGGTCCCCCCGGGGGTGCGAGTAGACAAATGTTAGAGCTATCCAAAAATACAAACACCTTGGCCGAACTCCCTTCCTGGATCGAACTACAAACTTTTGAAAAAATTTTGAGCGAAAGCCAATTTATATTGACCGGCAGTTTATGACAATTGACACTTGACTTTCACATTTGTCCTGACAATTGACACTTTGCATGGCATTTTACATGACATTTGACACTTTACTTTACACATTACAGAGTGTGGGATTGGCACCTGGTAACCATGTTTTTTTTATTCTAATGCGCATAACTCACGTGTGCTGGAAGGGATTTATTGTCCTGATGACATTCCTGCTGACATCTAGCTCCAGCATGGTCACCTGATTCAGCGTGAGGAATATCGCCTCTGGAAAATAGGTTATCTGCGCGTTGAAAACACTAGCAGTTATATGGTCAACATTACTCCATCCAAGGAATAAGGATGTCAACAAACAGTGACATTTGGCTCACACACGTTAGTTGACATCAAAATTCGTGTCAACTAAATTCAATTAAATTCTGATTGTTTATGTGATTCAACTTTCCTTGAAAGTGCATAGTTAATTTTATATCGTGACACTTTTTATTTTAATTTTTATTGTTACTGTTAAGTGTGATGCTTTCAAAAATTTGTGTTATTTAGTTGACATTCAATTGACATTTATTTGCGATGTCAACTAGTGCGTGTTGCCACATTACCCCTTACCTTAGTATTAGTAACCGCTAGGCGCACAAAGTAACCCTTCAACATCTGAAAAGCGGCCACGTCCAACTTCTCCAGCGCCGAGCCCCTGATCACCAAGTGTCTCAGAAATCGGGCGTCCAGGGCGGCCAGCTCGCCGGACAAGAGCCGCGTGTCCGTCTGCACGCTGAGCGAGCGCACCGCCGGCAGGGAGGTAGCCATGCGTCTTTAAGGGGGTGGTTCACATATTTGGTTGGCTGTTGCGGTGGCTTTGGAGGGTTTTTTCGAGATAGGTTGCATTATTGATTATTTTTCATCAGTTGTCCTGTTCAGGTTGCGCTTGAGAGTCACCGGTTCTCTGGGGGTTTGTAGGGGGGTTGGGCGCTTACACCCCCCCTTATATGGCTGCAACCCCCTGAATCGCCGCCAAATTGGCTAGATATCTAGTTATTAATCTGGAGAAGGTTTTGCCACAATTTTTGCTCAAAATCACTTATTTTCATACCGTTGCCCATTTTCACCTTCAAAATCACTAGTTCATGTACCGTATTGCCTATTTTTGACGATATAAATACGCATGTGCTATTTTTAATCATTTTCCCCTTTTTTGGCGATTTTCCCCCTTTACACTGTTATACCCCGGTGCCAACCAACTGCAGCTCACCTCAGATTTATATTTATTTTAGGCAAGTTATATATATCGAAATGCCTTAGGTGCTTCATAGTGCCAAAATGCTCCGGGGCGACCAATTCCTCCAACTCTGCAAGATCGTGCATATCGAGCGATTGCAATTTGTGCAGCGCGGCCACGTGCGCGCCGGTCATTCGCTCCACGTTCGTGCCGCTGATGTTCAAGTGCTTCAAGTCGTACAGCTCGGTCAGGATGTCGGGTTGGAGCTGGCTGAACTGGTTGTGGCTCACGTCGAGCGTTTCCAGCTTGCTAATGCCGGCCAGATCCGATGGCTGCGTGTTTTTGTGGGGGGGGTGTTATTTAGGTTGAGGGTTGTTTGTTGAGGGACTGTTGTATCGAAAGGAAACTGACCTTCAACTCGTAAATGTGGTTGTACGACAGATTGAAGTGCCTCAACGAGCGCTGTCCAATTTTCGGCATCGAATACAACCCCGTACCGGCAATGTTCAAGTATTCGATCGATCGACTGATTTCCTGAAAATACGCTTCTTTTCAGTTTCAGTTTCTTCATTTTCAGAAAAATATTCTCTAATTTTTCAAAAAAAATTTTTCCAAACCTGAAAAGCCTGCGGATGCCAACTGGTGACCGGGTTGTGCGACAGGTCCAAGTAACGCAGGCGGGTGAGCGGCGCGAAGGCGGCCTCGTCAATGCTGCTGATCTGGTTGTGCGCCAGGACGAGCGTGGACAGGGAAGACAGGCCGGACACGTGCTCCGCCTGCGGCCGGATGCCGTTCAATGACATGGCGTTCTATAGGGTCAACGCGCGCGCTGGATGTCAACTGGTTGCGGTGTCAACTCGATTTTAGCTCAATTGACGTTGCGGGACAATTTTCAAGTGCTCATGCGGGAACGTGGAAAAAGAAATCAACATTTGCCATGTGCATTTGAACACGGTTTCGCAATCCGTCAACATCCGATAAAACCCGATGTCAACTGGGTCGACTGGTCATTAAGATTTTAGTTGACACCGAAACCAGTTGACATACAGTGTGTGTGACCAGTTGACATCTAAAGACACAACTAAAAAATCCAAGTGAATACCTCAATAGCGACAATAAGGTTGTGCGCCAAGTTGAGGTGCGTCAGCGAGCGCCTGACGCTGTTCAGCGCGGCGAAGGGCGTGGCTGTAAGCGCGTTGGCGCTCAGATCCAAGCGGTGCACGTTGTCCTCGCCGAAGGCGCCCGGCTGCAGCGCCACCAGTTTGTTGTGGCTCAGATCGACCAGTTCGAAGCGGGACTGCGTCGGGTGGGTGGACTCGGTGGGCATCACACTTAGTGTGGAAACCTACCATAATCCATCTGAATAATGAACCAAAAGTTAGATAGTTTTTCATCAAAATATCTCGTTTTTACTATGGAAAAATTAATTACTAATTTTAACACAAGATTTTATTCATTAAATTATGGTAGGATTCTGCGCAAAGTATGCGCTCCACTCTGTATATTATGCAACTGTTTACGATTATCTATGCTTAAGGTTTTTTTACTTTATTTTACGCTAGCCTTCACGCACCTGATGCGAAAAAGTCTCCGAGGCAATATTTGTGAAATAATTGTTTGACATTCTGAGAACTTTAAGACTAGTGCAACCGGCGAGCGCGGCCGAGTCGATGCCAGTCAATCCGTTGGCGCTCGCGTTCAACCAGCGCAGGTTGTTCATGTCTGTCACTATGCCTGCGGTTGGGTGTACTGTTTTTAGAACTAGTGCCGCACCCAGATAGTGTAAAATGCCCTGTCATATGTCATGCAAAGTGTCGAAAGTCATGTAAAATGCCCTGGAAAATGGCAACGGGGTTTGCTATTTTTCAGGGAATTTTACTTCACTTTTGACACTTTGCATGACATTTTACATTTTATGGACATTTCATTCAGAGCCTGGGAGTGCCCCTGATCGCATCATATTTATTTAATTTTGTGCATACCCTTTCTCACCTTTGGGAAAGTATCTAAGGTCATTGTTGAACAAATCCAATGCCACCAGGCTCTCCTGAGCTTTTTCGAGCGATAATTTTCTCAACTTATTGTGTGATAAGTCGAGATATTGTAAAGTCTGGCCGTTCTCTATGAAATCGAGCGAGAACTGATCAAAATTGTTGTGTGAAAGGTCCAAGTGCTCCAAATTTGGTACACCGCTGAGACTGCCGTGTCTGATCGACCTCAGGCGATTGTTACTGGAAATTAGTGTATTGAATTGTGATTGTTTAGAACTTTGTTTTTTTTCCGGCGCATCTGCTTATTTACCTGAGTAGGAGCTGCGATAATTTTGGCAACAGCACCAGCGCATTCTCTTCAACCATTTCAATTTCGTTGTTGGCCAAATTCAGTGTGTACAGATTTGTCAAGTTGTGAAATGCCTGTTTGATTACAAATGGGTCTGATTTGTCCACACACACCGCACAGTGTTTACATTTTCAAAAGGCCCACACATTGCAAATTCGCGTCAACTAAATGATACAAAAACTTTACAAGAATTATTATTAACAGAAACAATGGATATAAACTGTCACGATATAAAATGACCCATTGCACTATCACAGAGGAAAGTTGAAAACGCATAATTAATCAAAATTTAATTGAATTTAGTTGACACGAATTTTTATGTCAACTGTGAAAATATCCCAACTTACGCGGCTAAACATCTTGGGCAATCGATTGCCCCACAAATTGACATAAACGAGTCTCTCGAGTCGATAAAACGCATTTGCCGACACGTGCTGCAGTCTGTTCTGCGACAGGTCGATCGCCTGCAAGTGCCGCATGGTGGGCGGGAACACGCCGAACACGAGCGACACGAGTCGGTTGCGCGCCAGCGACAGGTGCTGCAGCGTGTCGAAGCCGAACAGCGAGTGGCCCGGCAGGCCGATGATCGAGTTGTCGTCCAGACTGGAGGGAAATATTTGTACAGGACATTTGGAGACACTTAGGTGACTCCTAGTTGCGTTTGATGATGGTTGTTCTTATTTCGTCGGATTCTAGTCAAAGTCAAAGCATAAGTAGTGTTCGTGAGATGCATGCAGTCATTTTTTGTATCAAACTGGTTTGAAGATCGCAAAATTGTTGCGAAAGGCTCAAGTTGTGAACTTGACAGGCTTTTTGTTGCCACTTACAGTATCTCTTTCCTTCCGAATTGACAAATTGCTAAATTGACCCAAACTCTCATTCTCTAAGAAAATCTCTCGATTTTCACCTACTTTTCCTATCATCACAGTAACATATTCAACCGACCGTATATCCCTCAGTCTAGTCAAGCCCCTGAGCGCATTGGAGGGAAAGCTGGGCAATTTATTGTTGCTCAAATCCAGTCTCTCCAGCGCGGCTAGTCTGCCCAGCACGTCGGGCGCTAGCTCGGCTATGACATTGTGAGACAGGTCGAGGTAGGCCAGCGCCGACATGTACAGGAAGGCGCCCGGCTCGGTCAAAGACTGCGTGTGTGATTAGCGCCGGAATAACCGGTTGTGATAGCTAGGGTTCAAACGAGACCAGTTTTTTGGATCGGAACCGGAACCAGAAAAAAACTTTTTCTCGTGACCCGGACCCGGACCGGGACTGGGGTGTCGGGACTGGCATTTTGTTATTTTCGGGATCGAGACTGCAGTGTCGGGACTGGCATTTTGTTATTTTCGGGACTGGGGTGTCGGGACCGGGACCACGCCAGTCCCGACTTTTTGTCGAACCACGTACCGGGACCGTGGTCCCGTTTGAACTCCAGTCAGGCTATGTGGAACTTTACTCACGGATATTTCGTTGCCGGCTAAATTGAGTTCTATCAAATTGGTGCCGATTCCATCGAACGTGCCGAACGCCAATTTATCTAGACTATCAATTTTGTTGTACGAAAAGTCCAATATCTCCAATTTGGCCATGTCTTGCAACATGGCAGTGGGCACGTCTTTCAATCGATTGAAGCCCATGCGTAGTTCTTTCAGCGAAGGCTTGAATCCGTTGCAAGTGTCGTTGTCGATGAAGGTGAGCTTGTTGAACCTGAGGTTGAGCGTCTCGAGCGCGCTGAGCGTTTTCAAGCTGGGCGGCAGTATGTGCAGCTCGTTTTCGGATAGGTCTAAATTGCGCAGCGTGCTTCCAACCGGCGCCAGGGAGGCGACGTTCAGTGTGGCCTGCGGTTGATGAAATGGTTGTTTGTCGTTCAATGACTCGTAAAATATGACTTGAAATCACGAAGTGCGTGCCAACCAGAGTTGCGAAAGCGTATTTACGCTTACCCGAAATACCCGGGTAAATGGGTATTTATACTTACGCTTACGCTTACGCTTTCGTAAAATACCCGTACGCTTTTTTACGCTTTCCCGGCCGAATTACCCGGGTACTGAAAGCGTAAAAAAACGTTTCACACGGTCCAGTTTTATGCTTTTGAAATAGTGTAAAACAACAAAAAGGAAATTGAACGAAAACGCGTACAAAAAAAACTGACTGCGTGTGTGCAGTATCATCACACTAAAACAGCAGCAAATGTACAAATTCTGTTGAAATACCAATGACTCATTAAAATTGTCTTGCCTAACAAGTAACAATATCGTAGCTTCAGATTAGGCATTTTGGGCTGAAAATGGATTCCGAACTGTGTCGCTGAGAGCTTTATTTTGAAACAGTTCACTGAACAAAAACAGACAGAATCCGGGATGCATTACCTTTGCCGCCACTGTATGTGAGTAAATATTCACCTGGTATGCATATTTACTTGATTGTGAATGCATACATAAACTTAATGCATAATAAGTATGCAACTGTGTACTAATTTAATGTGAAAATATGAATGACAATGGTGTATAAATTCATCTAATAGTGAAAGCAAGGGTGTTTTCTGACGCTCAAAAGCAAGAGCACTTTCTAAAAGAAATTTACGCTTACGCTTTATTTTACGCTTTCCTAGGTATTTTAAAAATACCTTACGCTTACAGTATCCATACTCAAAATTTGGAAAGTGTATTTACGCTTACGCTTACGCTTTCCAAAAATACCGGTATTTTAACAACTCTGGTGCCAACCAAGTGATTGTGTGACAGGTCTAATTTCTCCAAGTATGTCACAGTCTCCAAGAAGGTGTCTGGCACGAAGCCAATCCTGTTGTGACTCAAGTCAAGTGTGCCGAGCCGGCGAAAATTGCCCAACGTATAGGCGGCCAAGTCGGCGATCTTGTTGCTGCTCAAATCTAGGTCGACCCGCTGTTCGAACTCGATGCCGGGCGCGGGCGCGAGTCGAGTCAAATCGTTGCCGGCCAAGTTCAACAGCGCCAACTCGGTCAGCGTGCGGAGCGCTTCGAAGGGCACCGTGCGCAGCGCGTTGTTCTCCAAGCTGAGCCACTGCAGGCTGGCGGGCAGGGCGGCCGGCTCGATCGCGCTGATGTGGTTGTTGCCCAGCGTCAGGTACTCCAGTTTTAGGCGGCTCAGACTCTCTGAAGGTTGGCGTGTGTGTTCTTGTGTGTGCCAAATTTGCTTGAATAATTGCCCCCCTTTTGTATAATTGCCCCCCTTGAATAATTCCCCCTCGAATAATCCCCTCCCTCCCTGTAAGACGATTGAGGAAAAAATAATCCCCCGCTCGAATAATTCCCCCAAGGTATATAATTAATCGGTTATGTTCAATTTGATGAGTGGATAAACACATGCTTGAAATCTTTGATGAAATAATAGTCCCTCCCCTTGAATAAACCCCTCCCCTCGAAAAGTTCCCCCTCAAAAAATCTGACGAAAAAATAATTCCGCAGAGGGATGATTCAAGCAAGTATTTAACGTTATTCATTTCAATTTCCCAAAGGTGTCTTCATTTCATTCACTCACCTTTGGGCAGCGTGGTGATGGCATTATTGTCCAGGTGTAAAAATCTGAGATTGCGCAACTGTGTCTGGGCAAACGTGTCCGAGTCAATTTTGGCTATTCTGTTGTGCTTCATGTGCAAGTAGTGCAATTGATGGAGGTACATTAAGGCCTCCACTGGGATAGCTGAGAAATAATTCCTGTCCAGGGTCAGCTGATATAGAGTGTTCTGAAATGAGTGAGGTTTTTAGAGTATATTTACTTTGCAGGTGGCAGTCCCGCACCCTGTAAAGTATTATGTCAAGTATCAAATGTCATGTAAAATGTCAATAAAAATAAAAGATTTTATTACTGAATCTTTGACAAATTTGCATGACAATTCACAAATTTGTATTGCAATTAACACTTCACTTGACACTTTACAGGGTGGTGGACTGCACCTGTTTGTAATTGTGACTGCCAGCCAATCGATAATTTTTTTCTCCAAAATATTAACCTGCAAGCCTCTAAAAGCATTCACATTGACCGTCTCTATCTGGTTATCAGTGAAATCGAGCACGTACAGCTTGTGCCCCTTGAAGCTGTCCTGCGTGATGTAGTTGAGCCTACTCTGCACCACTGTCAACTTGCCGAGTTGAGCCACGCTGCGTGCATCCAGTTCGGAACCTGCGCGTTCATCCCCGTTGTTTCGGACGACTGAAGTTTCAAACCGGGTGCCACTACCAGACCTTGTAAAATGTTAACTGTCATGCAAAGCATCAAAAGTCGTGTAAATGCCATGTAAAATGGCATACGAAGTTTTAGATGACTTTTGACACATGCGAGCCCGAAATCTGAGTTGACACAGACCAGTTGACACACATGTGTCAACTAGTGCGTAGGCCGCCTTTACATGGTCCAGGAGCCCGGCACCACCAACCACCACAAACCCGGCATCCTACTGTTCTGCAGTCTAGCACCAGGAGCGGCCCGTTCCCCCGACGCTGCCGCCTGGTCTCTCAGTGCCGCCCGTTCAGCTGTGGACGGCAGCGGCGGCAGGACGGACCAGTCGACGCCCTGGCACGTCATGTCCACGGTGGCGTTCAGGTCCACGCAGCGGCATTGTTGCCACGCCTGCGCGGGGTTGCTTTTGTTGGTGTCGTTGCTGGCGGTGATTGAAGTTTGGTTTGTGTTTTTTCCTGACATCAGTGTTTTTTCCACGACTCTACAGCGAGTCCAAGGTTGATCAATCTGATTTGAACACATTTTAGTTTGCCAGAATCAGAAGTCCGTCAACTAATGTTGATGGAGTTCACGAATGATCCATTCCGGTAAACTCAAATGTATTCAAAACAATTAATCAATTTTGAAATTTCGGTTATCATGTCAGCTAGTGTACAGGGCAAGGCACAATGGACCATTAAAAAAACCGAGTCATGAGAAAACCTTTTCTCAACATTAGTAACGATTTCACATTCAATTTCGCTCTTCACATGAAAATATTTACACTCTTCAGTGCATGAGCAAACAAACCAGGTGCGCGGCGGCCGACGTGCCAAAATCGCATGGAATCTGCGCGTGCCACCCTGCCGCCGCGGCAGCCAGCAGCAGCGAGCCGAGCACCGCCCAGTTGAAGAACGTGATCATGGTCGCCATCGCCGGTGCCGCGGCCGGATTAAAGTATAGTCCATGTTCGGATCGTAGTCGATTCGATTTAAGTTGACATTTATAGTTCACTGTGTGTTTAAAAAGCGATCATGTTCAGGAGTGCGTTTGCGATGCGCAGCGAATACACAACTTTGAAGATTGAATGATGACAGTTTCGGTATTTTTTGGAAGTCGGCATTTGGCTGCCGTCTGCCAACTGCTGCAACTGCTTCCGTTGAAAATTCGGCTCGACTCTGTTGCTGAATAATGATGCTAAACAAACAACGGTGTGGCGTTCTATTGTTCATTCGAGCTAATACATTCCGGAGAAAAGGCTGCCGCCCTGAAACAGGAAATGTACGCGGCGTGACAGCGTTTTGTGAATGAGTACCGCACATCAACAACCCCGGGCTCGGCGCCGCTTGAATGATCAATTAAGTGTGAACTTCCGTTGCATTCACACTTCTATAGATGAGTATCGATGCTGGCGGAAATTTTTGGCCCGCAAAGATTTCTGAAAAGTCCACTTCGCATCGTGTGTCGCGTTCTAAAAGCCTTGTAACTACTGGAAAACAAATGTAAGAAATGGGAAAGCACTAATTTCTGCATAGGGAATGCGCGCAAAATACGGTCAGTAACTACGAGCGGCGGGTCGAATTTCGGAAATAAGGATAGTATTGAAGAACTTGCAGTCGAACCGCAGTTTTGTAATTGAACCCTTCTAAATATGGTCATAACGCTCTCTCAAGTTTAATGACACATTTCACTACGTGTAATTCTGCACATCATTTGCATTCGATAGTAACCTTCAGTCGACAGTTGCGCTGCATTTGTTTTCCCTATACAATCTGGCTGCAGTACCTGAGCAATGGATGCGGATGGAAAGGGTATGGAAATTCGCAAGATAACATCTAACAGTGGTTTTGATTGACTATCGAATAAATAAAAAAAGTTTGACTTGGTGCCAGTCCCAGAACCTGTACAATGCTGTGTACAAGTCAATGCGTCAAAAGTCCTGTAAAATGTCCTGTAAATGGCAAACACCCTTTACCATTTTCCAGAGCATTTTCCATGACTTTTGACACTTTACACCTAGAAAGAGACGAGAATTTGCATGACATTTGGCATTTTACCGGGCCTCTACAGGGTCTGGGATTGCCCCTGGGTAAGTAGTACTGCATCAATTTTGATAGGTAGCAGTTGTTGGCACGGGGAATTGCGTCCGCGCCGCACCGCGCAACTGCGCATAAAGATCGCTGCATTGCACTGCGGGGAACAAAACAGAAACAGCTTTGCTTTTGTTGGCGGCCGATCAGCGTCCGGTCGCTTTTCCATGACCTGCCACAGCGTTGGATTGTGCATCATTTCAAATGCTAGTCATTTCGTATGCTGCGGAAAAGCTCACTTCAAATGCTGTAGTGCTTCATTTCAAATGCTCCTGTGCTACAGTGTGTACGCGGCATAAATTTTTTTCATTTCACTCATTTTACACACTTAAAAGGCCATATTAAAATGCTTTCTTTTGTCATGAATTTCACATTATCATTCGTATTTTTAGGTGAGATACCATGAGAGCATTTATAGCAAAACCTTATGGTGTTGCAAAGTGCAATAGGATGTAACGCTGACATGTGAAGTGAACTTTTGTGCAGCATGCGAAACGACTAGCATTCGAAGTGATCTGGGCTCCAGCGTTGCCGCGATTTTAGGCGCTGCCGTGCCGTCCGAACTGCAAATGTCTGCAAAGCACCGCGCTGCGGAAGTGTTGTGCATGAGCACTTATAAATTTGTGCCTCGCCATTTATTATTCACGCATGGAATTTCTGCGGCTAGCATATTTTACGCTAGTTTTTTTATTAGACAAAGAGATTGTGTTGTGGGTCGACTGTACAGATTTTACCGACTTGATGACTGAACTGTCTACTTTGTAGAATTGAAGTGGATTGAGTAGATTTGAGTATCTTTGATTTTTGTGTGTGTGGGATAAGTAAGTGGTACATACATACATAGCACTGTTCACGGACACTGCTGGAAGCGGGTTGATATATTAACTTGAATGAAATGCTGACATGAAATTCAGCGCCTGATTCAGCGTAGGTGAAGCACAAATGCGCTCAGGAAGATTTCGTTGAAAAACATTTTCGATACACAAAATTTTAACATTCTAACCATGCGACGATGAATGTCTAAAAATGCTAAAAAGTCATTGATACTGTCACACCATGTAAAAAACACTTCGCGAGTATAAATAGAAAAAGATTATTCTCTTGAAAAACGCACATCTAGCGGACAAGCGGTTATCTGCATGCGCACAGAACAACTCAGTGCCATTACAAAGTCGTTTTGAACCACGTATCTTACAACAGTTACATTGTGGGCTACGAAAACGCGCTTTCTATCGCACATTGGCACTTCAGCCCGTCTAGCTGGCAGATGAGATGTGACATGCCATGTTTCAATGCGGGTTGGCTTCTGCACGCGCAGGTGGCGCCGGTGCAAACAATGGAGGCCGCAGCGCCCGTTTTGTCCCGTTCCCCACGCGGCACACTGCGTGCGATCTGTTGATGCGGCTGCAATTAGCAAATGAAATGAATGTTTACAAAAGCGCCGCGCCGCTGGTGCGGCGACAATGCGCTGGTTCCGGTTTCCAGCCGGCGACAATATTGCCATCGCCTAAATTGCCGCCGCCAAGCCATAAGCCCGCCCACTTGAAAATGACAGGAAAGGACGCAAAAACGGCTTCGACGAACTATTTCGTCCCGGCTCCGAACCAGCTTTCCATCATGACATAAAATCCTATGGCCCTAACTTCGGGCCGCCCCATTGACATTCCTCTGTATTTATGGTTCAAATTTGACTAATGGATCTGGTGGAGGGGAGGGGAAACTTTCCTGGTTCAGCGACGCGCGCGCGGCTGCAGAGTGCATAACTTTCGCCCGCACAGCTGCACTTGCAGCGCGGAGGTTCCAGGGCTCAAGTAGCGTCGCCCGGCCCCGTCACACCGCGGCGACTTGTGTCGCGCCGCATTACTAGAAACAACTCGCTGCACATGTCGCCGTCGCCGCGGCGGCGGCTATTGGCGGCCCATTTTGATAACGAGCTGTCTGTTGTCGCGGCTGCGAAGTGACGCGGGCAGCTGACGCCCCGGTAAAGTTGCCCACCACCGGCGGCACAACAGGCAATCTTTGCCAAGCGCTGCCGCCGCACGGGCGGAAGGCACGTTGGTGCAACGCAGCCGGGAAACTTTCGATGGCTTAGTATTTACATGGCGAATCAAAATTGTTTCAACAATATGAATTGCTTGAAAATTTGAAATTATCCCGCCGCTGCATTCAACGCGGCCGAGACTTGCCGCGGCGGCGGCAACAGCCGCAACGTTTGCCTGAGAAATTGTCCCCTGGGGGCAGTCCCAGACCCTGTAAAGTGTCCTGTAAAATGTCAAATGTCATGCAAAGTATCAAAAGTCAACCTAGTTGCCATTTTTGCAGGGCACTTTCCATGTCTTTTGACACTTTGCATGACATTTGACATTTTACAGGACACTTTACAGGGTTTTGGATTGGCACCTGTTCTTGCTATTTATTTACCCTTGTGTTATACTCGGCAGACATGATACTCTGCCCTCGCACTATTTATGTCTCGTGTTGGAAGCGTGCCAATGATTATTAAATCATGCAATGTATGTAAAAAGGTGAATAATTTCATCGATGTGAATATGTTTATGAATAACATTATGACAACAATAAATTTTGTCATCTTTTTATGAAACTCGCACGCGTTAACCATCGTTGGCACACTTCCAGCGGGAACCACGCGTGCAAGGTGTAAAGTAACTGGAGTATACCATCGATAAGATTTGGAAGGCGCTCATTGTGATACAATCGTTACTCGTTGTCGATTGAAGTGTTCACATAAATACTAATGTTTCTTGATGCGTTCCAGCATCATACCACCATGGTTGCTGCTATGGTTTTCCATGAAAGATGATCTAAAGGTGTCGCTATTGAGGAATAATAAAGAAATGGTTTTACATACTCGAGCTGATTCCAGCAAAGAACCTAATAGAACAAATAGAATGAAATTAAATGAGAACAACAAAAAACGATGATTGAAGTAAAATTCGCAGCTACCCAGATTATACAAGAAGCAATTTTAACAACTTATGTAAAACACGAGTTTGATGGACTTGAGCATTAAGCTTAATGTGGTAATCGCCCTGTCGATTAGCCCCCACTGAAAAAACATGCACGGTCTTATAAAAATCCTACCGCCGCACCTTTTTCCACCATAAATTTAGCACCCAAAGCTTTTGAGCCAAAGCTGAATGCATCAGAGTTGTTAAAAGTGCTGAACTTTTTTTTAAAGTAGAAAATTTATTTTATTATTACTCACCCGTGTACAGAAAACGTACAGTTTTTTTACATTTACACTGCGTGAAGGTGAGTCAACGTGAATACCAGTATTTTCACTCAGGGAAAATGTAAAAGCGAGTGTAGTTTCGATTTTGCACCCAGAAAAACATAAAAGCGGGTAAAAGCAAAAGTGAGAGTCATCGCTTTGCTCGTTATGCACCCCATTAATTTTTCGGAATTACGTTTTCTGTACTCAAGTACTATCAAAAATACGTGTAAAAGTGAGTTCGGAGTTTGGAGCAAACGTACTAAAATATACGTACTTCTCGGGTAAACGTAAACACGTTTTAACAACTATGGAATACACGCGGCGAGCATCCATGCATAGTAGCGCTAAAATAATTGCCTACCTCTTCCTGCAATTTCCCGAATCGAATGTAACCTGATTTATAAAGGTTTACGACAAGCGCGCCAATACAAGGCGAGAAATAGCCGGGCCGCAACTTTTTCTGTAACTAAGGATAAAAGGAGATGGGCAAATTTTGCTCGAAATAGGGCCGCTTGAGCGGATGACAAAATAATTGCGCCCGCAGCCGATTCGAATAAAGGCGGCGGATTTTGAAGCCTTGGGGCTCTTTAAAATGGTCGCCATTTGCCGCAAGAATAAGCCTTTCAAAAGATAAAAACTAGGAAATAGTGATAAAATACAGCTGTTTCAAAAGACCACGCGCTTGATAAAAGCACTGAAATTCAGCTAGCGGGGGGAACCAGTCTTTTCAAACGCCGAATTCAAGTGCCAACTCGAAATGCGTTGCACTGCGACGTTGACCAGACGAGTGAAAAACGGAACCTGGGGCACCCCCAAACCCTGAAAAATGAAAAATGTCAGGCAAACTATGTCAAAACTGATCTAAAATGCTTTGGAAAATCACAAACTATTTGCCATTTTGACACTTTGCTGCCATTTGACATTTTACAAGGTCTGGGAGTCGCACCAGTAGTAAAAACCCAAGGTATTTATTTACCTATTTGCGTATCACGTAAAAATCACTCGTTTTGTACCTCAACATGCGACGGGCACCGAGCGACAAAAGCCGCCCAGCTCCCGCGGCCATTTATTCGGCCCGTCGGCGGCAGTCATTGTTGACTTTGTATCGAATCTCCCGGGTCTCCAGGGTCCTACGGTCATTATGATGTCTGGGGGGGGGGGGCGGTTCTGCCGCAGTTGAAGTGGGCCGCGCGGCGGCCGCGTATTTGTGACAAATACGTCGGCGGCACGCGCGGTAGGTCGCCCCGGTGCGCGGCTAAATAATGGCAATAATTCACGAGGTGAGCTTGAGAAATTGGCTACTGTCGCTACTTAAATATTGTCGCTAGATGGTGGGCTGCATGCGGGAAGTTGCGCACATCGAATGCTTTCCCGTGTTCTCGCATGTGAAAACGTCTCACGGTTGTCATGCGCGCAAGTCGGGAAGTTACCTGAGTAAAGGCGAATTTTCTGCGACATTCTAGAATCGAGAAATAAGTTTCCCATCTTATGCGAGCTACCTACCTATCTACTTTATCTTGCGGGGTTCTTTCTTTCATTTGTACGTACAAAATGTTCTGCGGTACCAGCTAATGTGCGGCTAATGCGTGTGCACACATTGTTTGGTTGAAAACGGGTCGTGAATTCTGGCAGCGAGGAAAACGGCGCAATTGTGGTGCTTTCTTCGGGTGGTTTCAGGTTTTCAGCACCCAATGCCATGCAGCACCAGACCAAGGGGCACCAAGCGTCAAAAACTCCAGCCGCTGAGTTTTGTTGTCCCGTCCAAATTTCGCAGGCTAAAAATCGAGCACCGCCACCGAACACCATATTGTTTGACCATCGGCCGTCACTCGCAACAAAATGCCGTGTAAAATGCCACGCAGAGTGTCAAAAGTCTTTTAATATGTCATGTCAAATGCCTGCTTTTCTTTCAGTTTTTTACTGGTCGTTTGACACGTTTCGCGACATTTTACGTGACTTTAAACATTTTACAGGGCATTTTACGAGGTCTAGGATTGGCTGGGACCACAACAGCAGACCCCCAAATTTGAGCACCAGTAAATACCTATAACTGGCAACATTTCCATCACTAGCACACAAAAACACACGCTTGTTGCTTCTGAGCCCTTGCGCGGCACGCCGCAAATGAGCGATGGGAACGTGATGGCAACTGACACTGGGCACGCTAATGCACGCCGGCACTGTGCGTTTCCACCTGGCCGACCGGCGAGTCAATGTATGCACTTGACAGGCGGGTTATTTCAAGTAGCTTCTATCTATATTTTCTTGCATAAATAATTCGTTCGTCCGCCGATCTCGGGGGGGGGGTTAATTGAATGAGGTGAATTCATTGTCAGTTACCTAGAAGGTTCATGTTGGTTTCAGAAGGAATTGCGGAAAGAAATACATGCGTGGTGCACCGTGCACTTCATCATTTAAACCGCATGCACGAAATGTACCGTATTTCCCCGAAATTTCCCTCCTCGAAATACTCCCTGTCTCTAAGTACCCCCCCCCCTCAAAATGGCCAATATGAATTTATTAGCCCCCCCCTCGAAATAAACCCCCAAATTGACTGTACAGAGAACGTACATGACAGAACTGCGGTTTGTGATTCGGGCAATGCAAAACACACGTTAAAATCAATGAATTGTTACGTTAGAACAGTGTTACATAAATACTTATATAAGTCTATGGAGTCATATAGCGGTTATTGTTGCATTTTTCTATGTCTGCGTATGTTACGGATGACAATTTACTACTGGAATGTCAAAAAAAATTGGCGAAATAATAAGACCCCCTCGAAATATCCCCGTCGTTTAACCCCCCCCCACCTCAAAATTCTCACTCTGAAACAATAACCCCTGGGGGGAATTTCGAGGAAATACGGTATACAATGAATTTTTCTGAACGAGTGTTGAGTAAAAAAGTGTATTCAAATTGAATGTAAATACAAAATGAAACAATGTTTAAAATGAAACTTTATTTTCATTCTTGGTATACATCATTGTTTTAACAAAGCCAAGGTAAATGAGAGCCCGCTCATACGAAAACATGTTGCATCCAGTTTGTCTGAATTTTGTTAACATATTTACTAGATACAAATCTTGAATTCAAACGGTTGAGTCGACAACATCTGTCGCTTACTTTATTGCACTAAAAAAACTTCAGCAGCCTTTTCGGTACAACTGTTTCCCGAACTATATTTTATTTTATTGAATTTAAGTATTAGCCACAGTCGTACTCCACCAAACTATCTGACTGGCTTTCAACGTTTTGAGCTCTCTTTTCTGAATTTTTGTCCTCCTAACGCTGAGAACGCGCTGTCTACTTTCTAGTTATCCATTGCGTCAGCTGTGACTTAATGAAGGCCATTAGCTACGGTTAATGTACGAATAGCTTTCGAAACTTATGTCCCTGATGGAAAGTGAACTGACATCATTTCATCTTATCACACGGACCGGGTCACGTACGTACTCTTGGATTTAGTCCAAGTTTGTCTTGGATCCGGTTAGATACAGTTGAATATCGTACGAACTGGAGTATAAGACACTGGATTTCCGTCCACGCCCGTGGAATGCGATTAAGCGATCGAAAATGGTCACTAATTGCGGCCGACATACTATTTTACACATAAATTATGTATGTGTACAAACGTGTGTATCCAAACGGCTGTTTTGGACAGCTGCCAAGGGCACATATGGGGTATCCCCCTATCACACGTCCCTGAGTGAACGTGTACATATTGTATTTTCTGTGGCGAGTTTTGCCACGTCTTTCACCTCAACCAATCCATTCAACTCGGTTTCCAACCACCAAGACCTGCGCAATTTCATTTTCTGCCCACCTCACTTCCCAGGGTCCAAAATGGGTTCAGAAGGTGCGGACAGCGCGAGCGAGCCTGGCCCGTCGACGACCGCCGGCCAGGACGAACAGAAGGCTGAGAAAACGTCTGATTCTACGTGAGTCGTGAGCGGTTTGGGTTTTGTGGTTGCGGATGGTTTTGTTCACTGTTTGAGGGGTTTGGTCGTTTTCGGTCACTGACACATTTGGCACTGTGCCAAGGGAATGTTGGCCTTCTTCTGAGGGAATTTTTTAACTTTAAACTTTGTTTTTTCGACTACCTTTTTGTTTTACCAGCTTTTTGGAGGTTTTAACTGGCGCCTGCACCACCTCGAATAATCGCTACTCCAGGTGCAATGTGTAGAAATATATGATTTGTCCGTGTTCCACTTTCACCCTGAATTATTTTTATCCCATCGTAGGTTCGAATGCAACATCTGCCTGGACACAGCCAAGAATGCAGTCATCAGCATGTGCGGCCACCTCTTCTGGTACGTAAATGTTTTCCCTTTCTGTACAGATGCTTCCAGCGTATGTAAATACTAATTTGACAGTCTGCCTAACGGAAAACCTCACTTTTTTTAAACGTTAACAGAAGGAAAAATCTTATTGAAACCTCTGAAGTAGGTTTACAGTGCGACGCAGGGGTCTCCAAGATTTTGGCCCTCGCGGGGGCTGGATAAAAGCAAATCGCTCTCCGTGAGGGATAGATAGCTGAAAATTTTTCAGGGGGGGGGGCTCACGGGGGCAAAATATATAGGCTTTTCTATGCATAGATGGCAGAAAGGGGAAAAAATCGCTAGAAACAGGTTAAAAGTAGCCGAAAAAGGCCGAAAATAGGGATATAAACATGTGTATAGGCAAAAGCCGTTATTTTGAAGGTGAAAAACTATAAATGGTATGGAAATTAACGGTTTTGAACGAAAATTGGGACAAAATTTCTCAAAAATCGCTCCAGATAGCTGAGCGATTGGGGGGGGGGGTGCTCAGGGGGTGGCAGCCAAAATTTTTGCGTCGGGATAGATAGATACATACACCCCACTTCAAAAGTTCGTGCGCGACGATTTTTTTGCCTTTTTAAAATCGCGATTCATGATGACTACATGCTAGGAGGCTGAGATAGGTGTCAAAAATAGCCCAGACATTTCTCTACCAACGTCTAAATTTTCAGCCCCATAGCTGTATCATGCCCCAGTTGAGAGCCCCTCAAAGAAATAGTGTGCGGACAAAAGTTCATGCTCCAGGAACAAAAGTTCACTTCCTGGGAGTGGTTGTTGATGGCCATAGCGACTCAGCCACATGTGCCACCGTCAAGCCGAGCCAGTTTTTGAAGGCGCATGTACAGCCCAAAATTTTGTTGTAGGGGACAAGGATCCTACCCCAAAGTCCAATGCCATGGGTGTAAATCAGAGATACAACCGAAATGCAAAAATATTGTACTTTTTTCATCACAGTAAAAACTGATAAAATTGCTTGCGAGCCAGTTCACAGAACCTCTCTCCAGACTTGCCACTTCAGGGAGCATGTGGAATTCACTACGGATTGGCCTGAAATTGACTGGAACATGTATTTTTCCTGTGTTGAAAAAAGTACGATATTTTTGCGTTTCAGTTGTATCTCTGATTTACACCCATGGCATTGGACTTTGGGGTAGGATCCTTGTCCCCTACAACAATATTTTGATCTGTACACGCTCCTTCAAAAACTGTCTCGGCTTGACGGTGGCACATGTGGCTGAGTCGCTATGGCCATCAACAACCACTCCCAGGAAGTGAACTTTTGTTCCTGGCGCATGAACTTTTGTCCGCACACTATTTCTTTGAGGGGCTCTCAACTGGGGCATGAGACAGCTATGGGGTTGAAAATTTAGACGTTGGTAGAGAAATGTCTGGGCTATCTTTTGACACCTATATCGGCCCCCTAGCATGTAGTCGTCGTGAATCGCCATTTGCAAAATGCGAAAAAATCGTCGCGCACGAACTTTTGAAGTGGGGTGTACCTGAGCGGCCTCCCTAGGACCCCCGGTGCGATGTCTCACACAGGGGTCTCCAGGATTTTGGCCCTCGCGGGGGCTGGATAGATAGCAAATCGCTCCTCCGGAGGGATAGATAGCTGGAAAATTTTTCTGGGGGGGGGGCTGGCGGGGGCACAATATATAGGCTTTTTCAAGGTTAAGAAGGCAGAAAGGGGAAAAAATCGCAAATAATCAGTTAAAAGTAGTCAAAAGTATGTATAAAGTGGCTAAAAATAGGTATATAACCGTGTATATAACTGGAAAGCACGATTTTGAAGGTGAAAAACTATAAAAAGGTGCGAAAATTGGTGATTTTGAGCGAAAATTGGGGCAAAATTTCTCAAAAACCACTCCAGATAGATAGATAGCTGAGCGATTTGGGGGGGGGGTCGTTGGGGGTAGTAGCCAAAAATTTTGCCTCGGGATAGATAGATAGCTGAGTCGCCTCCGGGATAGATAGATAGCTGGCCGATTGGGGGGGGGGCCCCCTAGGAGACCCCTGGTCTCACACCTCCCGTCACTGCACCCCCTCAGCTGGCCGTGCCTGCACCAGTGGCTGGAAACGCGCCCCAACCGGCAGACGTGCCCCGTGTGCAAGTCGGCCGTCAGCCACGACAAGGTCATCCCTCTGTACGGCCGCGGCGGCGACGGCTCCGACCCCAGGGCCAAAGCGCCGCCCCGTCCGCAGGGACAGAGATCGGAACCGACCTATTCGGTTTGAGCGTGGGGTGGTTGGGGAATTGGGAATTTAAACCGCGTAGTGGCCACTAATTTAGCCTAGGGAGGGGGTGAGGTAACCCTTGTTTGTCCGTGTATTTACCAGCATGTAAATATAAAAATACTGTAACTCATCAGGGTACTGAAGTCCCGTGCAACATACCGTACTTCCTAGAATCGACTGAGGCTCTCTGTGCATGTTTACCCGCTGTGCATGTAGACCCTAATTTTCACTCAAAATCGCTCATTTTCATACCATTTTATACATTTTCACCTTCAAAATCACTAGTTCATGTGTTCTATTGTCTATTTTCAGCTATTTCTTGTCGTATATGTGCTTATATACCCATTTTTAGTAATTTTTCACCTACTTTTAGCGATTTTTCTACCTTTTTTCCTCATTTTGAAAAAGCCTATACAATGAACCCTCACGAACCCCCAAACCCCCCCAAAAAATTTTATAGCTAAATATCTATCCCTCCAGAGGAGCGATTAGCCATCTATCCAACCCCCTGGAGGGTCAAAGTCTTGAATACTCCTGACATGCACAACGGGTAAACATGCACAGAGGCACAGGCCCCCTAGAATCATCCCCTTGAATTGACTCCCCTCGAAATACCCCAGGTATAAACAGAAGGGCATGATTGCCCTTTTGTTTATTACCATCAATTTCTAACCTTCAATTTCTTATTTCCCACATAACTGATTCGATCGACGATACACATTTTCAGTGGTATCTCAGGGTTTCCCCGGCTTCAATTGGGGCGGTGCGGGGGCCGGCTGGGGCGACAACCAGGCGGGCGGCGGGCTGCAGTTTTCGTTCGGCATCGGTGCCTTCCCTTTCACCATGTTCGCCACCACTATGAACTTTGGGGAGCAACGACCCAATGCTGGTGAGTTTTGAGTGCTTGATTAAGATTTAAATGTGTGTATTTATGTAGGTTCTTTTTTGGATGGTTGGGGCGAGCACAGGCACGAGGCTAAATATATTTTGACATAAATGGATTTAGATAGGTTGGACTAAGTAAGGCCGGGTTTTTTTAAACAGTTTTATATATATAAAAAAGTTTTTCCATCCCTAGTCTGGACATAGATCCAGTGTGCCATACTTTGATGTGTACATTACATGTAAAAGTGGCTAAATGTTGGTGAAATTTTTCAAATTAGCAAGTTGCAAAATCGGTGAGCTTAAGTCATTGGAAAATTCAGGAAAAAGATGCAATAGCCATTGGACAAATATCGATCTAACCAGGGACGTATCCAGGATTTTGGAGCGGGGGGGGGCTGCTTGTTTACGGAGCTCCGCGAACGGGGGGGCTCAGCCCCCCCCCCCTAAAATTTTCCCTACATGGTGGCGGAATAGCGTCATGGCGCTGGCGCCATTCGTAGGCGCCACGCTATGGCGTTGGCGCTGGCGCCAGAAATCGCTAATTTGTATGTAAATATACATACAAATAGGGCGATGAACACGCCATTTAGTGTAATTTATAGTGAATTGAGAGTACGATGACCCATTTTCTGATAATAAAGCTGTGTGATCGAGAAATGCGCAAAATTTTTTCAAACACCTTCAAAAGTCGTACCAAAAGTCGCATTTTCACCGACTTTTGAGGTCTCACCCGGGAAGGGGGGGGGCTGCAGCCCCCCCCGCCCCCCCCTGGATACGTCCTTGGATCTAACATCGATCTATTTATCTGGCTCTTTTGGTTGGATCACCATCGTTTTAATCCCCCTTTAGATAGTCTTAAGTCGGTAATCAGCAAAACGTGTGGCAGATTTAAACATCAAAATGTTCCATTCGCAGCGCAGCCGGGCACGCCAGAATACCAGGAAGAACAGAGCATGTCGCGCATATTTCTCTGGCTAGCGCTAATTTTCATAGTCTGGCTGATGCTCGCGTGATCGTTGATATAGTCAACCGACAGCACACCTTACAATGAAATCTACCATATTCCATCTGAATAAACGAACGAACATTTCAATTTTTTCCTCATCACGTCACATGGCTCCCAATTGGTTAATTTCGTGAACATTTTTAACGTGACCTTATTCATCAAAACACTGTATCATTCATTGTATAGCGTTATGTCCGTCTAGTATACCTGCAAAATCTGCAGCACAAGTGGGGTGATTGAACTAGTGCCATGTTGTCAGCTTCACTAATTTCATTGTGTGACGTTGTGTTCTTGGTTGGTGGGTTGTATTTATTTATTTACTTGTGGGTTTAATGAGTGTAAACCAATGATTTTAATGGGCGTTTTGCGGGACTTTGCTGATTTCTGGTGAATATTATCCATCCACTTTCTTAATTTTATGAAAAACAACTATCTCGATTGCATTCCACAACGTACCATTCGCATACTATTGCAGTTAATTACATCTAAAAACGCAAATAATGGCCCAAAGTTCCCCCACACATTAGTTGAGATAGCAAAAAAATGCCAACTGAATGTCAACTAAATAACAAAAAAATTTTTTTTAAAGCATCACACTTAACAGAAACAATGAAAATTAAGTGTCACGATATAAAATAAACGATTCTCTATCACGTGAAAAACTTGAAACAACAAAATTAGCAAAATTTAGTTGAATTAAGTTGACACGATGATGTCAACTAGTAGTGCGTGTGGACCCAATGAACGGCAATTTACCAAGCTCACCGTAATATAGCGCATCGGTTCTGTAAATAGTTTTTTTCTAGTTTGCTGCTTTCCGGTTCGAATAGTAAACTCAGTAGTGATACTGAGCAATATTAGTGGGCAGGGTTGGCAAAATATCAGGGAAAAAAATAATAAAATTGACAATTTAAGAATGAAATAAAATAAAATGGAAAATTTCAACAACAGAAAAATGTATAAAAATTCAAATTTTCGTAAACAAATTGTAAAATTGTATAAAAATTCTATTTTTTTTGTAAAATTGTATAACAATTCATAATTTTTGTAAATTTTTTATCTTATTGCTTGAGTTTCTGCCTGTTTATTTAGGGAAATGGGGGCAGTCCTAAGCCCTGTAGTGTCAAATGTCATGTAGAATGTCATGCAGAATGTCATGCAAAGTGTTAATTGTCATGACAAATGTGAAGTAAAGTGTCAATTGTCAAGCAAACTAACCAAATTTTATGTTGTAATTTAATCTTATGTTTTGTATCCAAATCTTATGTGAACATTTTAATACAAAAAACATAAGCTTTGGATACAAAGCATAAGATTTGGATACAAAAACATGATATTTGGATACAATTTGCATATTGCATGACATTTGGCATTACATGACAATTGGCACTTTGCTTTTATGTTTGACATGACACTTGGCATTTTGCATAACAAATGACACTTCACTTTACATTTGTCAAGCCAATTGACACTTTGCATAACATTTTACAAATGCACCCAGCACACTCCAGTAGTTCTTCAACTGAAAATGCAAATAATTGTTGTCAATAATTGTAACTTTACACTTTCAACTAGCTAAGAATACCTACTGCATGCAACTTTTTTAAGTGATGGAAATGTTTCACTTCATTTGTTTTTCATCCCAGATTCTGATTATTTGTAAAAAAAATTGTAAAATGGTGTCATTTTATTTTATTAACAACTTTTAGGAATAAAATAAGATAAAATGAAACAAGAATAAAAAAATAAAATACATTCTTATACAATTGGTATGCAAATAATTTTTATAAAACCAACCCTGGTAGTGAAGTGAGCAGTAAACTCTGCTTGGTTTGTTCCAGTCATCCCGCAACACAGTTAATTTGCCCGACTAATTCTTTTAAACTACCTAGGTAACCTAAAGATGTGTGGAGCTCATTGATCATCAGATTGACATTTCCATAAGTAATCGGGGTTTAGCTATGGGAAACATTCGAAAAATTTCAATTCGACTCGCTCCGCTGGCTGCTGAAATGTGGAAAACTTCTGCGTGTCGATAATTCCTTGCAGGTTTTTACATATACCGTATTTCCTCGAAATACCCCCCCCCCCTGAATTAACCATCCCCCCCTCGAAATACCCCCGGGTGTATCGAGCTGGTGAAAAATAAACCCCTCCTCGAAATACCCCACGCCTGGAATGATGTACATCGGTTAGCGCTTTCTACATGTCAGTTTAGGGGTTCATATATCCGCGCGTTTTTGTGTATACCGTATTTCCTCGAAATACCCCCCCTTTGAAATATCCCCCCCCTCGTTTGACCCCCCCCCCTCTCGAGACCACTATGAAACAATCACCCCCCCCCTCGAAATACCCCCCCAAATTGAGTGTAAAGGGAACGTACATGACAATAACTGTAGTTTGTGTTCAGTCTACTGCAGAACACACGTTAAA
>OZ038451.1:12372606-12420978 GCA_964036195.1 Sphaerolaimus hirsutus
CAAACTGGCAGCAATAAATACATCACATACATTGCATTCATAAATACATCATTCCGGACGGATGCTATTTTGAGGGGGTTATTGATTCATTGTGGCCATTTTGGGGGATATTCCGAGGGGTGTATTCAGAGGGAAAATCCGGTATACAAGCACAAGAAATAATGGCACAATTTCAGATAGCCTTCGTGCCAAGCGGCAATTCTACAGACGCGGCCAAGCAGAGGCAAATGCGGCACCAATTCTGCAGCCCACTTACCAATTCGTGCCGCTGCACAGTCAAGTTCACACTCGCTACCAACCCATCATGCCGCAGTACTACACGTGCAAACTGGTGCCAGTCCCAGACCCTGTAAAAGACCCTGTGTAGTGTAAAATACCCTGTGAAATGTTATGTGTCATGTAGAAGATCCTGTAAAATGTCATGTGTCATGTAAAAGACCCTGTAAAGTGACATGTGTATTCTCTGTTATTGTATTGTATCTTAATCTTATAAACAAAAGAAACATAAGATTTGGATACAATACGATAAGATAGGATACACATGACACTTTACATGGTCTTTTACACGACACATGAAAATTACCAGAGTCTTTTACACTTTACAGGGTCTTTTACAAGGTCCGGGACTGCCCCCAGGTCTACGGCAGTCCATACCAGGATACGAGCGTGCTGCAACTGCACTGGCACCCACACGTGCCGTTGAACAGCAACTACGTGCACGTGCCCTGTTCCATGGCCGGCGCCAGGGGGTGCCATTTGATGCAGACCGCCACCAGCAAAAGGTATGGCAGGGACAAGTTTGATAGCACTGGATTGTATAGTGAGCTGGTGTTGGAGTTTATTGTGAGAGTGCAGTGAATTGTAAATATTTACTTATTAGCAGTTGTATTCAAATATTTATATGACAGTTTTCTCTGCATATTTTTCTGTTAGATTTTGTTGTGTAATTGTGATGCTTGTATGCTTTTATAACTCATCTACACCCACCTGTGAAAATTATATCTATCAGCTTGTGAAAAATATTCTTGTAATCTAATCTGTACATACGCTTTAAAAATTCATGAAAAATTGAGATTAGAAAATTCATCATTCAAATTTCAATCATTAATTTTCAGCCTATTCAAATGCAATGTCACATAACGGTGAATTTAGGATTGTTTCACTGGAGGGGGGGGGGGTATTTATATTTACGGTCCGTAGAACGGTGTAGGGAGCGCCCACTAAAACTTAACATTTGTGGTAAAAAAAGGCAACGGAATTACGTCAAGAAGGCACAATTGGTGTTATCGATGAGCCCAAAAAGCGCAGTACACACGTAATTTATACACATAAATATTTTTGCACACAGCGCCAGGAAACTAGGTATCCTTATCGAGTGCATTTGTAGAGCGATACGTCCTTGCATCCCCATCCCTGGATACGTCCTTAAGACATTCAAAATCAAATCTAAATCACAAAACTCGCGCTGTCCCAGGACTTATGGAACATATCACAATTTACATACACGTCACCAATGTCGACCTAGTAGAAGAGCTTGGTTTCTTCGACGGACGCTTGCGTTGTGTCACTGGCGCTGTGGGTTGTTTGGGCTATGGTGGTCAATTTGAATGTAAAAAAGTGGTAAAAAAGCAACGGGAATTAGTATTTTCTGAGTTTTTATTTACCTATTTATTTTTCTCAAAATCACCCGTTTTTTCAACGCTAGTTACAAACAAGAAAACTCACCCGTAATCAAGCATCAGACGATTGTTGCAATAATCCCACCAAGTTTGGTGAAGAATTGGAAGAAAGTTACGTATAATATAAGCAAAAACATATGAGCAAAACATCATGGATGGACGCTGCGCATATTTTTCTTTATTTGTTAACCAATTTTATCGATATTTCTCTCAAATTGATATTTCAACTTTTTGTGTAATAGAGCATAGTTAATTTTATGTAGGTAGTGACACTAAATTTTCATTATTTCTGCTAAGTGTGATGCTTTGAAATAGTTTATGTGTCATTTAGTTGACACGTTCAATCATTCAGTTGACACGAATTTGCGGTTTCAACTAGCTAGTGAGGCTCAATTGTGGGTCTATTGCAACAACGTCCTGTGCGGGTTCCTGTGCCGCCTTCGCTTTGGCTTCAGCGGACTGCCCTTTGACGGTCTTCACCAGTCGGGTGTTGATGTATAGGGTTTGTTAGCAAACTACTGCGGCAGTAAGTTTTCTGGGTGAATTGAGCTACTTTGCATCAAATTAAAGAAGGCGTGACCTTCAATTAAGGTTAGAAAACTGCAAACTATTCAGTAGCTCCGTTCGCCCACAAAATGTAATGTCCCAGTAATTTGCGAACAAATAAAACACTTTGGATACATGTAAGCAGCCATAGGCGGTGGTTGCGCGAAACGCTCCTTGCTGAAAATGTGGAGATCCTCGAGCTGGTTACGGCGACACGGTAGTTATTTACAACCCTAGTGCTTTACTGCACCAGGTGCCAGTCGCGAGCCCTGTAGAGTGTAAAGTCAAGTGTCAAATGTCATGCAAATTTGTCAATTGCCATGCAAAGTGTCAAACTTCTAGTAATAAAACATTTTCCTTTTTGCTTTGATTCTACATTTTACATTTTACATCTTGCATGACATTTGAAACTTCACTTGACACTCTACACACTCGGGACTTCCCCAGTAAAGTAAACCCCACAACCTCAAATAGCCTACCCCCCAAAAAAAAAAACCGCACTGACTGTATCCTGTACTCGAAGAAGGCGACCACGGGCAGGCCGCACAGGACGATCACGTAGACGAGCACCATGAACCAGCGGTCGTCCGCCAGCTGCGTGTCGCACGTGCCGTTCTCGTAGCGCCGGTTCCACGTGCAGTGGCACACCCCTGGCGACAAGTGTGCTTATTTAATTAGGTAAATGTTAAGATTGTTAATTTGTCGCTACCCATTTGACTCCCGTAGACAGAGTGGTATTCTAATGAAGAAATTGAATTGAATAGGTATTTACATAGAATGGACATTTAGGATGCAATGGCGAGAGTTTCGCGTGAGGAATGTGGTGGAATTTTTGTGGTCCTTCTCTATCTGGAGCCAGTTCCGCAAAATGAGAAACGAGAAGTGAACTGGCAAAAGCGAAGTAAAAAAATAAAAAGAATTTATCTTCGCTTTAGCCAATTCACTTGCCGTTTCACTTCGCCTTTGCGCTTTTACTTCGCCTTTGCCATTTCACTTCTCACTTCTCATTTTGTGGAACTGGCACCTGCTGCCTCTGTGCCACCCCCGCAGAGCAGGTTTTATTGAAAGTCACCAACAATGGTCACAAAAGACAGCTGTAGATGCTAGCAAAACTAGCTTAAATATGCTAAAACAAAACACACCAGTTGAGAACAGCGTGGGGGGATTCGGGTAGAAGGCGTGGCTGCGTTGGAGGTAGGTTTTAAGTCTGAAGTCGCATTATCAGACTCATAAAAAAAAATACGTTCTCTCGTAATACAGATTTTTCTAAGCAAGTCGCCCAGTCAAAACATCTTGTACTGACAAATTTTGGCTCGCGTAAATAATTATAAAACACCTTTTACAAGATACGGGTTAAATTTATGAAAGTTTTTCGTATTTCACCAGTTGCTTCACTTAGACAACAAGTACTGAACTGACACGCCTCCCCCCAACCGACCTGCCATGTGGTCCGCAAATGTTCTTGCCATTTTCCACAACTGCGTTGGTTGTCGAATCAGCCATATTTAACAGTAAATACTGTATCCACTACAAAAAAACGGCAATTGGTATTTCCCTCCTACCTAATTGACCTAAATGACTTTTGTAGGGTTCCAGACCTGTTATGGTTTACATATTTAAATATGTAGTTTGCCGCTGGAGAGTTTTTGTTGACAGTTATTTCGGTTGCTCTAGGAAAAGCCTTGAAGCATGATGAAAAACTTTTTGCCATCATAGGTTTGTATAAAAATGGGCATTTAACTGACCAAACGGCACAGTATAATAATCTTTGATTGTGTCGGTCAAACGGCACTCGATAGTCAAGTCCGCATCCTCAGCGATCACAGGTGTGATTGTGAGATATCTGTGACCAAATTGGAGGTGTAAATAGGTATTTAGACTTAGGTCACACAAACATTGTGTGCGTTCACAGTGTAGTAGTTGAGTGAACTGTAGTAAGTTCATTCAAATACTACAACAGTATAGTACCAGACTTGTCATTATGAAATTGAAACATTTAAAAATTCAATATACCTACTTACACACCAGAGCTTCAATTGTGTGAATATCATGACAAGCAAAAGTTCAAAATTTAAAAATAATTCTAAATGAATTTTGTTTAAATTTTGAAAATACCTAATTTTTGAGCGCTTTCAACACCTTGAATTTAAATTCCCTCAAAGGCATGGGCATGTTCAAGGTGGTCCAAATTATTAGAGATTGCTGAACCTAGCTGAGAAAATATGCACACTCCAAAAATAATTCAATCCAAAAATGATCTTAGAAAAAGTTTTGAAAACTCATTTCAGTAAAATTACTTAAAAACTTAACACACTTCCCCCAGAGATGTTACAATCATGAACAACAACACAGCAGAAACTTATCCAAAAAATGCCCCATTCCCTCACCCTCCAGCAGGTAAAAATCTGCCAGTGACAAGTGAATTATTCAGGTAGGTTTCCTCCAACTTTTTCCAAGTGATCCGCCACTGGGTTTCATCACTTTCATGCGGCGGCACGTCCGCGCACCGCAGCAGCGCCAAATGCTAATTGCGTATTTTATTTACGATGGCAATTGTTCGCTATTTTTATATTAAGATATTTTGCAGTTTTTAGTCGCGAAAGAGTTTTTTATGAAGGTAGGTATGTGGTTCGAGATATTTACAGATACCGTATTTCTTCTAATAGAAGAGCGCCGTTCTATTCCTTTGGTCAACTTTTTTACATGCCGTTCTTTTTGAGATGCCGATCTATTGGAGGCTGCCGTTTTATTTTTTCACCAAATTTTTCACACATTCCTCATTTGAACATAACCTTATCTTTTAATGAAGTTTCAGCAATATTTTTACATCAGAGTGTCAATTTGAAATTTAATATTTATTTGAATGCTTTGAACGTTATTGCCATCCATTTTTTATCTAGGTATATTTTCATATTTTAGCACACTCCCAATATAATTTCTATCTGCCGTTCAATTGGAGGTATGCCGTTCTATTTGAAGAAATACGGTAGACGAATTTGAACGCCGCTGCATGTGGGAAATGTGATTTGGGCGGGTGTGTATTCAAGTGTCCCCACCCCCAACCAGCTATGGGGGCAGTCCGAAGCCCTGTAAACTGTAAAGTCTAGTGTTAATCGACTTGTAAAATGTCGATCAAAACAAAAAAGAGATGATTTTATTATCGAACTTTGCATGACAATTGACACTTTACCTGACACTTTTCATGACAACCGACAAATTTGTATGATATTTTACATGACATTTGACAGTTCACCTTACACTTGTCAAGGCTTGGGACTGCCTAAGTATTTTCTAAATGTGCCCCAGTGCTGTAGAGTGCACCATATTTAACATTTTGCACCTAAAACCTGAAATTAAAGATTGTCAATTCATTCTGAAGCAATTCGCAGATGCACCGGGTGGCCGACAAACAGCGTCGTTGTACCGTTGCACAGGCTGCAGTTTGAAAAAAATAATTTTACAACATTTTTTTCGTAGGTGGTACAAGGTTTGCTAACCATTCATGAAGTATATTGGCGAGTAGCAATGGTAGAGCTAGCTTGAAAAGCATTTTCCTTTAATTCACTCTTTTCGCAATTTTTTTTGTGGTTGTATGCTAGTATGGTTTTCCTTTTTTATTCATACTCACCCATTGGGAAGTGATATTTTGCAAACTGTTAAATGCATACTTTTAAAGTATGTGACTGCTCTCATCCTGTGTGATGGGTGATAATTCTAAATTGGTGCCAAATCAGAATGTAAATATTAAAACGAATGTAACTGGTTCATTTTAGCAATCACAATTCGAAACTTCAGATGTTTCAAAGGTTCGGACGACCTCCTACTCTGAAGTGATGCTGGAACACAAAACAAGTGAGACCGAAGATTTATCAACAGCTGCTTTCCTTGGAAAACTCCGGTTAAATAAACCAACTCAGAATAGCTTCTTGTCTATGCTGCATGCAGTTGCAATAATTCTAAGAAAAACTAAATATCCTGCCTTTCGTACGACTGTTTCTTCTGGGCCCAGAATATTAAAATAAAATAAAACTTGGAAAGGTGCCAGTCACCCATCTGTAAAATTCCGCTAGTGTTTCTAAAACACCCGTCATGTCATATCAAGGGCAGGAACCTCCAGGCTATGCAGAGGCTACCGCCGATGGTTTGCAAATAGTTAAAATATTACTGGCGTTGTTTTCTCTTACTGCAGTCTCTGTCAATGTCTCATTTTTCCAGCCCCGCCATCTTATGAATCACTTTATGGCGAACTCCGCGAAGTGGATTCGCCCAAGACATTCGGCAGCTTTTTGGTCAAGGTGTTCGGCGTTATCCTCGGCTCAGGTTGGGTCATTTTTTTAAAACGCAAGGTATGAATCGTTTTAAAAACACAGCCTTCATTCTGCGTGATTTAAAAACGCTGTTTTTAAAAAACCGGGTCACATTTAAAATATTTTTCTCCGAATTACGATTAGAAAAAGTGCGGCTGTAAAACATTTTTAGATGCAGCTTCATACTGTCCTAAAATTTAAAACGCATTTGGAAAGATTTGGGGTCACCTGCTCCTGTTGAATTTGGGAATGTGGCTCAAAAACTAGAGAAATTTGATTGAAATGTAACAGGTTTATTTCTCAGTGGCGAAAATTTTGAAATGATACCAAATCATTTGCCCGTAATGTAATATGACGCACCACAATTACTTGATACTTGAATGACATTTAATATAAAAATGTATGTGTCAAATGCGTTATTTTCTGCGATTGTTGCAGTCGGAAATTGGACAGTGTTTTGCCCGACGTATACTGCCGGAGCGTCAATCTTTATTCATCAAAAAAGTTTTGTCCTCCATCATCAAATCCCTTTTTATTTCCGCAGCCGCTGCGGTGATACTGATTTTGCTGTTCAACATCATCCCAGTTGCCATGATCGTCATCGGTGCAATTAACCTTCACAATTGCGAGGCTGAGAGGTTTGTTTGGATTTTCACTCGGAATACAGTCCGCCCCAGGTCCCCCATTTTCGAACAAGTATTGCCATCTTAAATGAACAGGAATTTGGTCACTTCTATCGTATCTTCTGTAGTAAATAGTCCATAAAGTGAAGCAAATTTTATTGACCTGACCGAGCTCCCCTCAGCTCCCCCAAATTTTTTTCAACATTATGTATTGAACCCCCCCCCCCCCCCCCCAAAAAACAACAACAAACAAACAAACAAAATGCTATCCATCTAGGGTTCAAACGGGATCCCGATCCCGGATCCCGTGAAATTACGGTATTTAGCAGTCCCGATTCCGAAACCCCGATCCCGATCCCGAGAACTTTCAAATCCCGATCCCGAGAATCTCCCAAGTCCGGGATCCCGATCCCGGAAAAAATAGTGAAAATAAAAAAAAGTGAAAAAATGACATTTCTGCGTGCAAAAATGTGAACGCAAACCCCCAGCGTCCATTTTACGTCACTTTTCTGGCATCCAACAGTGTTTTGAGACCTTTATGAACAACTGTGAATGCCAGAACAGTGACGAAAATCTTTATCCCTAGACCCCAATCCCGATCCCGAAAAATGCCAATCCCGATCCCGTGACCCCAATCCCGGCCAATCCCGATCCCGACATCTCAAAATACAAATCCCGATCCCGAAATCTCAAAAGGTGAATCCCGATCCCGAAAAGTCAATCCCGTTTGAACCCTATATCTATCCAACCCCCGGTCACAATTCAAGATGCCGCAGCCCCATATAGATAGATAGCTGGCCGTTTTGGGGTGGGGGTTTAGGGGTAGGGTCAACAATTTTCCCCAGGAATAGATAGATAGCTGAGCGCCCTCGGGGATGCATAGATAGCTGGAGAGTTTTGCCCCAAATCCCACCCTACTAAACCCCCAGCTATTCTATCTAGTCATCCTGTCCAAAATGTGATTAATCCTGTCTGTTATTTATTCAAATGCACCTCATGGCTCCAATCTACCGCAGGTATATCCCCATTTGGCTTATCGTGTCCGGTGCAGTTTCGATGATAAAATCAGTTTTGAACCTGGCTTATCGCGCAAAGCGACGCGTGGGAAGCGGGCGCGATGCTGAAATTGGTTTGGTCGGTTTGCGATTTTCATTTGTTTTTTTATAAGTTTTCAAGTACCTGGATTTACAAATTGTCTGTTAACCTATTCTTTTTTTATTAAAAATACGTTTTTTTTAAAGCTCCCAGATATGGCCTTGTGTCAACATATATAGCTATATCAGACAAGCGGCAATACTCTGTGATTTTATTTATGACCATATAATGGCTGTGGAGCCTTGGGATAGCATTATAAGTGCTGATTTATGTCAAAAGTGTCCTTTTTTGTCGACATGTTCATATATCGCCTTATAGTCGAATGTTTGTGACTTCAAGTGAAGTTTGGCATGGAATAGTGATCAAACAAGGTTATAAAAGGATGTTGTTACTTTGGGAGTGATGTTACACACTGTGGATGTACATGGAAGCACATTACCTGAATATTATATACTGTAGCAACATATGACGGCTTATTAACCCATGGTAGCACATAGAAATTGATGCTTTGATACTAAAAATGCCACAAAACCAATGATAACAACCACCAGTGTCAATTTGTGTGTGAAATTGTGCGCTTGTGGGCAAAAATTTTGCAAAATACCTAGTGCTTAGTACTAAAAATTTCGGCCGATGTTTAAAAAAAACATTTCGGACCTTGTGTTTTTAAAAAACAACAACGTTAAAAAAAAACGTTAAAAAAACATCGGCCAACCCTACTTGCCCCGGGAACGGGGGGCTGCTGCCCCCCCCCGCCCCCTCTTGTTACGTCCTTGTTTGGGGGGGGGGTTTCAATGTATACGATTTTTCAGGGTGTAGAAGGCAGAAGTCGGTAAGAAAAGAGAAAAATGGGAACTAATTGTGTAAGTAATAAATGCTTAACATACAGGGGAGTAATGGGGTTGAGGGGTAACCCCCCAAATCGCCCAGTTAACTATCTATCCCAGCGGCTGCTCAGCTCCCTGAGGATTTTTTTGCTATTCCGGACCCCCACCCATCAAATCGGCCAGTTATTTATCTATCTGGTTGAAGTTTTTAGAAATTTTACCACAATTGTTGCGCAAATCGTTTTCATTTCAATCACAAAATACAAAGTTGAAACTCAAAATTGCGAAATCATTTAAAAAAATTTCATACCTTTTAATAGTTTTTCACCTTCAAAATCCTAGGCCTAAGGGGGTTCACATTTTTTGTACTTATGTGCTAGGTATTTTGCAAATTTAAGGAATTTCACATACCCATTACGATTGGCGGTTGTCTTAATTGGTTTTGTGGCATTTTAGTGTAAATGCTTCCATTACATTCTATGGCTAGTGACTCTTAACCACATTTGGGAGGTTTTCCTGGAGTTTTCTGTGTGGTGTAACAGCTAGGGTTGGCACTTGATTTTTTTAAACTGATTTTTAAATAAAAAAAATCTGATTTTGTTAAAAAAATCAAGGGGTGGAAACTGATTTTATTTATAAAAAATCAAAATGAAAAATTTCTGGTAGACTTGCACTAGGTATTTTGCAATTTTTTGTGCGCAAGCGCGCAATTTCTAATACACATTACCATTGGTGGTGTTTTCATGGGTTTTGGGGACAGTGTAATAATAATCCGTGATATGCTAGTGTAGTATATAATATCCAGCCAATGTGCTCCCACACACTTCTACAGTGTGTAGCATCACTGTCAATGTATTCGCCTTCTCTTACAGCCTTATTTAAGCACTGTTCCATGCTGAACTTCGCTTGAAGTCACGAACGTTTGACAAAGGGCGATATAAACTGGTGGAAAATATAAATGAGAAAATCACTTTATTGTATTTTACAAATCCCACATGCAACCTGTTAGGCTCTCATCTTGTGTGAGGGTGCCCCCAAGTATTTACTATATATACCCTAGGGGGCACCCTGCAATGTCGTGATGCAAATTACCTAATACTTGTGCCCATTCAATGTGGGCACTAATTATCTGATAAAAACCTGTAGGGGCCAATGGGCAATGTGCCCTGTATCTAGTGTGAGTGGGCCAGACAAATAAAGAGGTCATGTCCAGAAAATGAAAAATCACAGTTTTTTAATCACAACCACAATTTAGGTAATCACAAAGTTTAAAATCATTGTTGACATGGCTCCGTGGCACATGTCTGTATATCTGGGGTAATTTTTGTGTGGGGAAGTGGGCAGGGGGTCAAAATATACCCCCTAATTACCAAGGGGTCAAAAGATGGCTTTGGGCAAGCCACAAGGACTTTTAATTTTTTGAAAAAGCACCAACACAAGTGTATTCATCACTTGTGTTGCAACCACACCAAAAAATGGCTGCACACTTCACCACAACTATATTTTGTGTGTTTTTTTTGGAAATTCTCATTTATATTTTCCGGGAAAAAATTGGCAAAAAATCTTCATCAATCTGTAGCAGCAGAACGGGGGGGTGCCATGGGGTGCCACTTGGCATATATGTAGGCAAATGTTGTGGGCACCCCCACAACAAATGGCAGCCATATTGGGCTGCACGTTTTCCTGTGAGATTGTTATGAAAAATAAGGTACCTGATTTCTCATTTAAATGTGCCACCAGTTTACGTAACAAGTCGACATAAAATGGATATTTTTTGAATGAAATCACTGTTTATAATACTATCCCATGACTCCACAGTCATAATATGACCACAATAGACCTAACAATACATTGTCTGACACTTAGCATAGACGTATTTTTTCTCTATACCCCCAATTTGGGCGATTTAAAAAATCTGATTTTAATTTAAAAAAATCAATTTAAAAAAAATGATTTAAAAAAAAATCAAGCCGTTTAAAAACAGTGATTTTTTCCAACCCTAGGGTAACCCCCCAAACGACAAACGACCCCCCCCCCCAGTAGACCCTTTGCCCAGGTCATTCATGAAAACTGTTATATGCCGGCATGTGTGCATCTGTATAAAACTGCTCGTTGATGATTTTCAATTGACAAAACCTGTAGTTACGCCCACTCTGTTTGTAAAAACGCAGGCGCATGATCCAAGCGAAAATGTGAAGCCGAATCCATGTGACGGCCTGCTGAGCTGCTTCATGCTCGCCTGGTTCATTGCAGGTAAGTCGTTTGAATAAAGCAAGTACATGCGTTCGGTGTCTTTATGATGCATGTAGTGTTCGCGCGCATAAAAGTACTGCCGTGTATAGGGTTGGGAATTTCAAAATTTTCGGTTCCGGTTCTCGGTTCTCGGTTCTAAAAATTTTCGGTTCGGTTCTCGGTTCTCGGTTCCAAAAAAATTTCGGTTCCGGTTCTCGGTTCGGTTCTTAAGTTCGGTTCCGGTTCGGTTCTTTCGGTTCCAAATTTTAAAAAATTTCGGTTCCGGGTAATGAAAAAATCCGGTATCGGGCAATAATAAGCTGAATAAAGGAAAAACAACATACAGTTGTAGTGTAGCAAACATCATACATGAAACCATGTGCAAATCCAAACAAAGCAGCTGTTTCAATCTCATTTCAAAGTGCCCTGGATATTCTGCCGCAGCTAACCCGCGACAAGGCAACCCATACAATTTGAATTTGATCAAGTTTTTTTATTTTTTGTAACATGCAATCACCCGTACACAGGGACGTATCCAGGATTTTGGAGCGGGGGCTGCTTGTTTACGGAGCCGGCGAACGGGGGGGGGCTCAGCCCCCCCCTAAAATTTTTCCTATGTGGTGGCGGAATGGCATCATGGCGCTGACGCCATTCGAAGACGCCACGCCATGGCGCCATTGGCATGGGCGCTGGCGCCAAAAATCGCTTATATCTATGTAAATATACATACATATTCATATAGCGACAACCCGGCCATTTCATCTATTTAAAAGAGTACAGGGCAGATTCTTTCAAAATACCCCTGTATGATGGACAAATGCGCGCTTGCGATCAAACTTATTTTCACTACACCTTCAAAAGTTGTACTAAAAGTTGCATTTTCAGCAACTTTTTTAGGTCTCGCCCGGGAAGGGGGGGGGGGACTGCAGCCCCCCCCTGGATACGTCCTTGCCCCTACATCTGTGGGAGGAAAATGTCCAAAACGCAATGGTGCAAATGTTGCATTTTGATAGGATTATTGTAAAAAATTTCGGTTCTTTCGGTTCTTTTGTTCGGTTCCGGGTCTAAGTGTCGGTTCTCGGTTCCGGTTCGGGTATTTTTTTCGGTTCCGGTTCTCGGTTCTCGGTTCCAAAATAGTGCTCGGTTCTCGGTTCGGTTCGGTTCGGTTCGGTTCGGTTCCCCAACCCTAGCCGTGTATCGTTTGTTTTTGTAATGCCTACTTTTAGCGTTGACAGCCACAGTAGCTATCTAATACTCTTATCGAAAGGGGCTGGCTAAATAGAACTACCGTATTTGCTTGAATAGTTTCCCCTTGAATAATTCCCCTTGTAAGACAAGTGAGGAATTAATAATGATTCCTCCTCTTGAAAAAGTGTGACGAAAAAATAATTTCCCGGGGAAATTATTCAAGCAATCACGGTAAACAAAAAAACACGTCAGTGCACCTAGAATCGCGCACACCTATCCAACCCCTTTTCCAGGCACCGTGTGGGTGTATCGCACGCGGCCGGGCAACATCTACAACAACACGCACCCCAGCTGCGACGTGCTCACGTACAACGTGGCCTGGTGGCTGATCACGCTCAGCTACGTGCTCCTGGTGGGCTTCGTGCTGTTCATGTGCTGCTGCGGCTGTTGCGTGTTGGCCGCGTCCAGCAAACGCAGGGACAGGCAGACCGTGGGCGAGTGAGAGTTGGCGGATGAGTGCCTGGTGTCCTGTAGTAAGACCCTGTAAAGTGTCAAATGGCATGTAAAGTGTCGAAAGTCATGTAAAATGGTCTGTAAAAGGACTTGTAACTCGGTTGCCATTTTGCAGGACATTTTCAATAACTTTTGAGATTTTGCATGAAATTTGACATTTCACAGGGCATTTTACACGGTCTGGGACTGCTCCCAGTTCTTTCAATGGGTTTGTGATAGTGTTGGAACGATACCACTTTTCGGCCGATATTCGATTATTTTTGCGGAATTTTCGTTATTTAAACTGCTTCCGCATCGAGCACGGCGCCAAAGAAAGTTTTTTTGGTGCCGAACTCAATGCGGAAGCTGTTTGTATTCTAAATAAATTTTCGTTTCATCGTTGGTGCTGTATCTGGCCACCTTTCAAGCTTGGTGATGTATCACCTTTAAAGGTGATGTATCTGACCCTGGTAGTCGGTTTCAAATACTCCTTTCGGGCACACGGCCAAAAATTTACGACAGAATATAGAAATGGCGAAAATCTTCTAGTTTCAGTTTTTGTTGGCCCTAGATTGGAAGAGGTAAACCCATTGATAGATCTAGCTGCGTGCCAGAAATCGTTTGTTGTGAGGGCTATTTTTATTATGTTTTCGCACTTTGGAGCAAAATATTTTGAAGAGATATTTGTATTTCCTGGGTCTATTATCTATCTATTTTGATGTTCTGGAATCATTAGGCGCTTCAGCCCAATTTTAGTTAAAACTTACTGCGATTTGGGAGGGTATTATTTATCTTTCGGTTCTCTATTTTCCATTATCCTTGAAATGGTATTGTGCCTGTTATCGTGTCCCTTAGAGAGTTTGTTAGACACTTGTCGCAGTGTGTGCAATATTAAGGCTTACAAATTGAACTTGCCTGATTCTAACGGTTATTGGTGAGGGGCCATCTTTGGACAAAATTTTGAAACTGTAATTGGGTATTTTTGTGTGGCTTTATGGCACCCATAGGAAAAAAATTTTAGCGCGATACGTGGAACTCTCGCAACAGGGAATAGTGGATATTTATATTTAGGTATTTTTTAGAGTCGCAGCTTACATGCTTATGATGGGTCTGTGCCATGTCAGTGCAGGTTCTCTTGTATTCATATGTACAGTACATATTCATAAATAATTTTTACCGCGCTCGCTGGGTAGCAATAAAATAGTCGTCAACTGAAAAGTACGTTTGGGCACATTTTGTTCAGCATGAATATTTAGTAATCTCAAGCGTTTTGATCAGCCAATGACTGTCAACTAGGGATGGCCGAAGTTTTCTTTTTCAAAGGTTTTTGTAATAGCCAGGTCGTTGAAAAAGACCCAGGTCGTTGAAAAAATCCTTTTTGGCCATCCCTACTGTCAACTGCTGTCAAACATAACGCCGTTCCTTTCAGTGGGCTACAGATTAAGTTCCAACTATAAAAAGTGTGTCGTAAGTCGGCACTCTATTTTTGGATTTTCATTGGCGTAAAATTGATTATTTCTATTAGTGGTGCTGATCGAATGATAATTGTAGGAAGTTATTGTCTGTTTTCACAGTAACTCCTTTATTTCCTGGGTTATTTTTGTATCTGTACTAACATTCCTTTGGTTGAATGAAAAAAATCCAAAACAACAATGAATACATTAGCCCCTGACGTAGGCTTGCTAAGCATGTTAACCCAGTTGGCATGTAGATCCGGCGGGCATGTATTTCTTCATAACGGGGTTACGTGCATATAACGGGGGGTACGTGCCAAGTGGGTAGGCTACATGCTAAGCGGCGGGGGATTGGCGGCGACCGTAAATCCTAATTATTTACAATTTCTGTAAATAAACGCACATGTTTATGTACATAGATATGTGTATTTATTTATTCAAGATTTTAGTCAAATTTTGAAAATCTATAGGCAGATGGGCCGCCTTTGGGCCCTCGCACAATTAAGTTAATGGAATGCTAATCCCATCCATTCACTCAAAATGTTCGTGTGCGGCACCTCGCTGCACATTGAGCGTTTTGTCTGCCAAAGCCCAATAAGCTACCAGTTACCAAAATATCAAACCTGACCCTTTCAACAACCCATTTATAAAGCTGTAAACGAACCCTCCACCCGCCATAGCGTTTAGCTTCCTTGGCTCCCCAGGCTTTTGGCGTAATTTGTCGCGCAGTCAATGGAGGCTGATCTGAGTTGTTTGTCGCCATGCTTGGAAAAATGCCAATGAAAATTCTGCGACGGGAAACAAAACAGATACACAAAGTGTACCCAAAACGTAAAAACATACGTGAAACAAAAATATAGGTAAATATAACTGACATTTGACAGTTTACAGAACCGCGACAGTTTTTGACAGTTTTAAAGTGACAAGTAAATAAGTGAAAAATAATGTAAAAAGTGACATGTGGGTTTACATGCCCGTCGGGGCAATGCTATTTTCAAAATGAAGGGTGGGTAGTTTGTTGATACCGTTAGGACCGATTCGTTTCATAGATCGTTTCGTTGCTGCGAAGCCCATCATTACCCTTGTCTTTTATTCCTCGCCGAATAAGCTTCTCATCGAACAACATCGTGTGCAGTATGTTACTAAGTATTTTATCACTTCAAGTATTTGTCAATTATTTCAGTTTTGAATTGTTCCTCTGAAATGCGCAGGTGGTCGCCATCCACTGCCAAAAAGTGCAGTCGGCCGCTGTTTTCCAGTTCTTTCAGACCGATTCTATCCTGTAATGTGCAGGAAAGTGTTTCGCTTCAGCTACTGCATTTGTGGCCTACACACTAGTTGACACGTGTGTCAACTGGTCTGTGTCAACTAGGATTTCGGCTTCACGCGTCGCGGAGCGATCTTCCAATGCACTTGCCATAATATTTATTTTTCCACTTTGCCCATGTGCATTTGAGATCTGTGACAAGTGAAGCTGAAATCTGAGTTGACACACATGTCAACTAGTGTGTGGGCCTCCAATTTCGTAATGACCACAAGCCGCAATGTCTTACCTCTGTGTAGAGCTTGGTTTCATTGTAAGGAAGCACCCTCGAGACATCATTCTCTGGGTAGAAACCGAACCACTGAAATTGGATGCGTAGGGATTTACTTGCAGCATTGTAAAACTAGATAATACAAAGTTGCAGGGAAAATATAGAAAATATTGTAAATCGTAAATACCTCTGACTCTTTGGGCACGACCATGGTGTCCTTCAGAAATTTCACCAGCACCAGGTTTTCCAATTTGAGCAGATTTTCTTTGTAGGTAGCGTTGAGTGCCTGTGGCATGTAAAATATCCAACATTTTCTATGGTCGTTAAAATGGGTGGTGTTCTGTGCGCGCTCATGTGTTGAGTTTACTGAGTGAGATGTTCAATTACCATATTCTCAAAATGTACCCATGGCGAGTGTTTCTCGTCCAAAAAATAGTGACACCGGAAATTTTCTTCTCTTCAGAATTTCACCATCGAAATTCCATGGATTTTAGGCGGGTTTATAATAGCAATATTTCGAGCAACAAGTTATAAAACAATACGTACTTTTTCGTTGTTTATATCTGCTATGAAGATGCTTTTCTGCTTGTACTCCTCCTCGTTCATGGGGTCGTGCCAATATTCAGCTTGCACCAACGTGTTTTGTATCCAGCTGGGTAACCGTCACATTTGTCTTGTAAATGCGTGCGTACTTTGTGAGGTTCAAACGGGATTGACTTTTTGGGAATTGCAATTTTCGGGATCGGGACCACAAAATCCCGAAATTTTTCCGAATTTCGGATCGGGACCCCGTTTGAACCCTAGTGCGCTGTGATGTCAGACAACACCTTATATAGGCTCCGTAATCCAACAATCTCCTGACTTCGTCGCAAATCCAACTTGCCCCGGGGCAGTGCGGCAGGCCATAAACACCTGCGAACGCGAAAAAAAGTGTGGACTTGCAAAAGTTGTCGTTCACTTGTCAATGTCAATTCGATTGCCTTGGTGCTGGCCTCCCACTGAAATGAGGTTGTTCATTGGAGGTTCGGGGCACCGTTGCGCTACGGCTCGCCTGCACGGTGTTTCATGTGGCTTGAACTATTTTTTTGCACTGGTTTTCGTCGTGAAGTGGTGATGTTAATGCTATCAGATAAAATGTCATGCAAAAACGGCGCGAATGCGAGTGTGTGGATGCTGACTGTGCCATGATGGGGTATTTGGTACTTTTTTCTCGGACGTGGGGGGTAATTTTTCTCAAACATCACAATTTGGGAGCAACAACTGTATGCACGCACAAAAACTGTCCGCCTTGCGAGAATCCGACTGAATTGTAGCCATTCGCCAGCTTGGGGTCGTTCTGGATTTTATCGCACACCATCTCCACCTGCTTGTTGACATTCTTGAAGAAGCCATTCTCAGTGTCCTCAACTACGTCATCGCCGATCATCAGCGAGCGGACATAAACGCCTTCGATTTCCTTCTCGATCATGCCTTTGATGGCGCCCATGCTGAGCGGGTTGCAGCAGCTGTCGCCTGAAAATTAGGACTTGTTTTTTTCTGACAATGTCTGAGTTCCGTGATGCATGTGAGGGCAGGGGTCTCCAAGATTTTCACGCTTGCGGCGGCTGGATTGCAAATCGCTCCTCCGGGGGATAGATCTGGGGGGGGGGGCTCGCGGGGAAAAACATACTTTTTCAGGGTATAGAAAGCAAAAAGCGGAAAAAATCGCTAAAAATGGGTTAGAAATATCCAAAATAGGTTAAAACAGCTAAAAACTGGCATATAGCCGAAAATAACGATTTTGAATGAAAATTGGAGCAAAAATCAGCGATTTTGGGTGAAAATTTCGGGGAAAAATCGCTTATAATTTGCTCCACATAAATAGATGGATAGCTGAGCGATTTGGAGATAGATAGCGAAAATTTTTGCCTCTGGATAGATAGATGGCTGGTCGATATGGGGGGTGGTGGCTGCCCCCCAGCACCCACTTGGAGACCCCTTTGTGAGGACCTACCCATTCCGTGCCATAACACTACTGGCGTGGGATCAGCTTGTACTAGACAAGTCAATGCAGCGATCAAAATACTTCCTCTGATTGGCTCCATCCTTATGTGGCTTTTTGCACAGTTTAGCGGAAGCTATTCGCAAATTACAAATCTGGACTTGAAAAGGTAGTGCACTATGGCTTTACTGAAATCGTTATCAGTGATAGTGTCCGCCGTGCTATAACACCTGTTCTTTTTCTCGTGTCTTATATTTACATTTATCATTGTATTGCAAGTATCATTTTTCTATCGTGACGATTAGTGATGTAAAGGCACCGGGGCACCGGTGCCCCGGTGCTGGGCACCGAAGGGCACCAGCACCGGTGCTGGTGCGGTGCCATTGCAATCTTCAGGGGTGCCATGCCGGTGCCGGTGCCATTTTTTTCAGAATAGCGCCGGTGCTGGTGCGGTGCGGTGCCATTTTTTTGCAGGTGCCAAAGGTGCTAGCACCAGGGCCAAAGTAAAAGGCACCGGGAAACGCACCAGCCAAGGCTTCATGTGCTGTGCAATTTTGTCCATAGTATGTGCTTATTCATATTTCAAAAAACAGCGATATATTTACCCAACCGTTTTTGCCTATTTTGTAAACCTCCCATCAAATAAATATACCTACTGTGAAATCCATTATACCCGATACGTGATCTGATGAGCGAATCTAAAATTTTGTTGAATTTTAAATCATTTTTATATTTTAAATTTATCTTACTTTTTTGTTTAAAATTTGTTGTCAGTTTATGACAGAGATAGTTCCATTCTCTGTACAGCAACGACTCCGATCAGTAGACAATAGTGGCTATGGACATTGTAGTGAATTAAATATTTGATCTTTCATTTGTAATCATTGTAATTGCTTCATAAAAGTGATTGCCACATCATTCTGATCATTTTAAGTGCTCAACCATCAAAATCGGTTGAAAATTCATGGAAATATGCACTACCAAAGGTGAGACCACTGAGAAACTGCCCGATATTTACTTCAGAAATTCCAGCCCGGTGCGGTGCCTTTCGGTGCTAGCACCGGCAACCCGCCGGTGCCCTTCGGTGCCGGTGCCATTTTTTTTAAAAGGCACCGGTGCCGGTGCGGTGCGGTGCCATTTTCTGGCCGGTGCCCCAGGGTGCCAGGTGCCCTTTTCATGCGTTGGCAAAGGTGCCGGTGCGGTGCGGTGCCATTTTTCCCGGTGCCTTTAACATCACTAGTGACGATAAATACATAAAGTAATTGAGAGTTGAGACCTCTACTTCTAAAGGTCGATAAATCCAATAATTTTTTTGAGAAAATTGTATTTTAAGTTTCATTTTCACTTCTCAGCGAGCAAAACATGTCAAATCTGCTTTATCGCTTCGCTGTATCTGCTCTGAACAAATATGGGAGCGGTGGGTTTTTCACAAAATGCATTTGGACAGGAACAAAAAGGCATCTAGGATGAAGACCAGTAAGGTGGGCTTGACTTCTTGTCTGCAACAAAAACTTTGTTAGCAGATCCAATAAAATGAGCAATTTATGGACTTATTGGCTGTCTACAATGGACTTATCGACTTCTTGCTGAATATGTTTTTTTAATTGTTCCAAAAGCATCAAGATGTGACACTTTAGAAAGGGGTAAATGATATTAAAAAACGTTGATAATGGTGAAAAATGTGAAGGAAAACTCCGTTTCCATGCATATCTCAATTTTTTTTTCAATTTTGGTCTTATCGACTTTTAGAACTGGGTGCCTCAAACGCATTCTTGTTCACTTCCAGAATGACGTAGCCAGTGTCCTCAGCACAAACATGGAAATTCCACAGACGAGATTGCAAATGGTCAGTGAAATGTCATTCACGTGTCAAATGTGACACAGTAAGAATTTATAGTGCCATGGAAGAAATAACATAACAGTACACTTGAACGTAAATATTTTACTATTCTTCAATCAATTTGCTAGCATTTATCACCATTTGTTGAGCCATACTTTCCCATATTTCTGAACTTCCACCCTTGAAAGTGAATGCTTTTCGTTCATCGTTCAGCAAATACCGTATTTACTCGAATAATTCCCCCGGGGAATTATTTTTTCCTCAGACATTTTCGAGGGGGGAACTATTCAAGGGGGGAATTATTTAAGTGGGGGAATTATTTTTTCCTCAAAATTTTTTGGTATATTTTCATCACACTACATACACATGTACATCCAATTTCCATTGGTAATGCATATTCCTTTGCATCTTTGCACACCAGATGTGCTGCATTTGTATTGATGAATCAGTCCAGGCACAGCTTTTTTGCTTGGTTTCATTTCATCGATTGTTTTTTTATATATGTGCATTATCTATCCTCTCGTTTTTTTTTTTGGGGGGGGGGATTATTCAAGTGGGGGAATTTTTTTTTCCTCACTCGTCTAGCAGGGGGGAATTATTCGAGGGGGGAATTATTCAAGTGGGGGAATTATTCGAGTAAATACGGTATTTTGAAATTTAATCGTCAAGCTCCAAAAATCAGACGGTGAAATCAAGTTTTGTATTTAGCTGGCATTTATTGCTCCTGCAAAATCCAGCATGTGATGATTCAGACGTGAAGCTTGTGCCTTTTCCAGTTTACCTTCAATTATTTGAGCGGGTAAGCATGAACATCGACACTAATCACATGTTGTCTAGGTGTGTTTCTGGCTGGCTACAAGGTTTACATTTGCGTTGCCACGGCAACAAACCCACGCAATTATAACAGCGTAACACAAGCGTGTACGCATTATTTACTTGCTCTAGTGGTGGATTTTTGGTAAAGGCTTGGCAACGTGAGTAACGTCCGTATTGTTCACATCTCTCTCTTAACTGCTTTTTCAAAGATTAGAAATATCCGTGGGGCTAGACATTTATTCTGCTACGGGTGTCTCAACAATGTACCACTACTAGGTGGCGCACGAAGCCATTTTTTCTGGCGTTTTTCCATCACCAGAGCACGTAAAATAAAAATGTGTACGCGTGCGTGTTCGTAAATGCATTACCTCCAGCCACCTGCATCATGGATCATTCATAAGCAACCACCTACCAAAGTGCCATTCAACCATGCTCAACAAAATCAGCACCGCACTGGGAGTGCGCAAAAAAGAAGTCCACATCCTAGTAGTAGGTCTGGACAACGCTGGGAAGTCCTCAATATTGAACCAGCTGCGACCGGCCGAGGCTCGCCTGACGCGCGTGTCGCCCACGGTGGGCATCGACCAGCTCAGGTTCGACGCCAAGCAGTTCACTTTCGTCGCCACTGATGTGTCTGGGCAGGGTGAGTGCTGTTAATTTGGAGCGTGGCTCTGTGTCTGTTTGAAAGGCCGGGATAGGAAAGGATGAAGATTCACGTTTTCGGGGTTGAGGCTTATTGACTACCGTATTTATTCGATTAGTCCCCCCACTTGAATAGTTGCGCCCTTTAAATGGTTCCCCGCTGTCAGACGGGTGAGGGGAAATAAGCCCTCAACAAGAATAACCACACCGTATTTGCTTGAATAATTCCCCCGGGAAAATATTTTTCGTCAGACTGTTATGAAGAGGGAACTATTCAATGGGAACAATATTTTAAGGTGAAGGGGGAATTATTTTTTCGGCAATTATTCGCGGGGAGGAATACGGTACTTCCAGGACGGCACTATTCAAGCAATACTATACCCCAGACACTTTACACCCTGAACGCGTGGTCCCCGCTGGAAGCGCGCCAGCTATTTTTTACCCATGCTTATTTCATATAAAAAGTTGAAAAAAGTCATCTCTGTTATAATGCTATACGTTAACTTATTTACAACAATGACTTTTTCATCTTAAATACAAAAATCGCATGCTTCATCATCATTGGCACGCTTCCAACGTGAGACGTAAATGAGTGTGAGGGCAGAGTATCATGTCCGCCGAGTATACGGTAAATATTCGCAGGTCGTTACCGCAGCACCTGGTCGCAGTACTACAGCGAAGTGCAGGCGGTCATCTTTGTCGTCGACGCGACCGACAAACTCCGGCTGGCCGTGGCCGCCGACGAGCTCTCGCAGCTGCTCGGATCAGTGGAGATGCAGTCCAACAAGTGCCCCCTGCTCATACTGGCGAACAAGATGGACGAACGGGGGGCTATTGGCGCGGTGCAGGTGAATTGTTGAGGGGTGCGCGTTGATCATGTTGTTAGAAATATCATATTTTTGTATACTCCGCGGAAATCACATTTAGTAAATATGGTATCTACCATAATCCATCTGAATAATGAACCGAAAATTACAGTTTTTCCTCATTATATTTTGTTTTGCTATAGAATAATAAATTACAAAATTATCACAAGATATTATTCATAAAATTAGGTATGGTAGGATTCTGCATATATTTTGCGATTTGCTGAGTATACTGTGTATTGAATTGATATAAAAAATTGTAGGGCTTGAATATTTTCGACCCGAGGTTTATCACAGCGTTTCGTCATCATATGCCATAACACTGTCACTTTTGATACTTTTTGTCTGATTTCCTGTCAGATTCACTGGATGTAACCTTTTTTGCCGGATTGGACTAACATGAATAGCTAATATAGGTATAATATATTTTTTGGTACCTAGGTATATAGGTATTTGCTTATACCAACTTCTTGTATTTAGGTAGTTTCTTTTAAGATAAATTTCGCCATTCGTTGATCACAAATGCATCCTTATCAGCCCACCACACTTATCAGCCTTATCAGCCCTCATTCGTTTAATCGAAATACCCAACTTTCACCCAACCCCACTCAGGTGTCGCGCGAGCTAGGCGCGGAGCGGGTGCACGACCGGCAGTGGCACGCGGCGGCCACCAGCGCCAACACCGGCCTCGGTCTGCTCGACGCCGTCGACTGGCTCTCGCAGGCGGTCAAACGACACTTGGATAGTTGAGATTGAGTGCTTGATTTGTGCATGCGGTGATATTCAAGTGTGTTGATGTGGTTTACGTGGTAAACGTGGTTCACGTGGTATATTTGTAATGATAGACAATGATCTGGACAAAGTGTTTAAATTTTTACGTGTCTTTTCTTAATTCTGGTCAATTTGGAAAATACACTACCGTGCAGAATAGTTGAGACTTTTTGCGCTGTGTGATTTATGTTGCCAGAATTTCAAAATGGTCTATGTGCAAAACATTTGGATACTATACATGGGTACCCTGGGGGGTTGACTACACATGCCCGGGATGACCGCCCCTCGAGTTCAAATCTGCCTATATTCCTAGCATACAAACATATTAACTCAGTTTGTTCATGTTTCAGAATAGTTGAGACTTTTCTTGTTTTGGTCAGTAGCCACCCAGTATCTCACTTTAAAGTCTATATCCAATTCCTATGTTCATTTTTTTACAAAATTTTCACCATGGCAACTGCTTGCCTGCATTGCTGAGCTCTGTGTGCAGCAAGAAACATTCTAAGCATGGACAGCATATGGCAATGGATATATGGAAATGTGGAATTTATTTATTTTTTCTGCAGTTTTGCATCCATTGCCAGTGACTCAGAAATGGGGGTAGGCATACTACTGAGTCGGTCTATTTGGTGTGTAAATTTGAGGTTTTGACCTTGCTCTATTAGGGAGAAAAGTTGGCCCAACTGTGAATGAGTAATGTGCAATTATTTTGGATGGAATGAAGATGGGAGTTTGTAAGTACTATAACTTTTGATTGGAAAGAGATTTTGAAAAAACTTTTAATTCTCTCTGTCTAAAGTATGTTATAGACTGTTCAATAACAAAATTTTCATGCTGCAAACCCCAGTAAAATAAGCATAAAATATTAAGACACCATTGAAAACTTTGAAGTGTCATAACTTTTGATTGGAAAGAGATATTAAACTCATTTTTGTTTTAAATGAATCCTCATTGTCTAAAGTATATGATAGCATGTTCAAAAAATTATTTTTTCATGTTCAAAAACTGGGTCAAATTGACATACGGAATTTAGACATCACTAAACCGACTACAAAAATAGAATCTGCAGGTTGTCCCGATCATTTTAAGTGTTGAATGATTCAAATCAGCCCAGAAATGGTTGAGTTATTTAGCTTCAAAGACACTCATCCAGATTGCCAATTTTTTGTATATTTGATGACCATCTTTTTATAGACCCCCCTTATCTCAGGCCTGGGGGATTATTTGAGCAAACAAAAACATTTGTAGTAGCCCCAGCATCAAACCCCAACATACTCAAACGGCATCAAAATTGGGCAAGGGACACGTAATTGGGAAGCAAAAAAGTGTGGTAAACCCCCTGCCTACTGTTTCTCTATGTGTGAAAAGTCTCAACTATTCTGCACGGTAGTGTATATCTGAATGTTTTACCGGCTTCCAAGCAATTATATTACCGCAGATACATTTTTTTTGTGGTTTGGAATTTGAAATTTCGTGGCCTGATCATAAAGCTAATTTACTTTTGGCACCATTCAAACTTCTGCGGTGAGAATAAAATCTGTATGTGACACTCGATCCACTGTTATTCATGGGTGTTCGATTATAACCATAAATTACTTTAAAAAGTAGAATGAAAATAACATGGCAATCGGAATTCATACGCTCTGGCGACAAAACCTGCCGTTGTAACATTGTTCATATACATACAATTACAAAGCTCTATTTCTGAAGCATAATCCACCAATGTTCGGCTATATGGTATTCTTTCTACCAATTACGGTTGTTTTTTTATCGGCCGGAACGAGAACATTAAAAACATTGACCAATCAGCAATGAGGTACGGTGTTTTGACCCCGAAAGTTGCGACGATTAATGGTGATAAAAGAAATATGTAGCTGATGTTTTGTAAGACGGAAATGGTTTATGAGAATAATATTGACGTGATAACGTCTGAGATAACTGAATTCATCCGGTCAGAGATTAATTTTTATGAAATGGCAAAAAACTAATGGACATCACTAGTTTCTAGCAACGTACAATCCTCATTTTTTGAACAAAAATAAATAAATAAAAAGGCAATATTGACAAGTTTCCGGCTATTTGTCGCTGGTCGCCCAGATATTCTGCCATAATACCGTATGGAACCGATGCGCAGCGGAACGACATTTACGTCAACTGTGCGACCGAATTCCAGTTCTCTGACTAGTTCACGGATCGGATCAGCAGGAATCTCGGTAATTTTCCCTAAAATTAGATTTTTTGAACCAACCACTCTGATATGGAATAGTGAAGAGCCCGAGATTCGCCGGTTGCTTGTAGATATTTAAAGCAGAGATTTGTTTCCGGTGTCTTTACGAGCATGTATTTTTTGTGCAGTTGGTGTTCATTGTGGGATTGATACGGCAGAGATTCGAATTATTTTTTCCCAAAACCGCCGGCTGCCAAAACTTTTTTTTCCGATTTGGGCATCGCCCAAAAAATTTCAAATTTATCTTTCGCAATCATTTGGCGTGACAAACTGGGGTGTGAACTCGTGTTTACCAGTGTCATGTAGCAAATCCCAGATTTTTTTTCATTGAAAGAAATTAAAAGGGGGCATTCAGTGGGGCAATGCACATTGTGTAATGCCGTCGGTGGGGCAATGTACATTGTCAAATGCCATGCGCGGGGCAACGTATATTGTCATAATGCCGTTGGCGGGGTAATCTCGCTGAATTCAGCGACGGGGTGAAAAAATACATCGATATATCGCCACTTAACACTGTCAATGTTAAGTGTTCGGATGGCTCGGTGGCATGAGATGTGCCCTGTGTTCGAAAACCGAGCACAATTTTTTGCAGTGCGAGTGTCAGCCGCAGGTTTTCTTGACCGTAGAAAACTTCTTCAGTCTCCGGTCAGGAACAACTGGGGCCGTCATGTCGCCTGCCAAAACGACCCGAACCTCTGCCGTATACCTCCCGTTCATTGTTCTGGTTGCATATGTTTTTGAGATATTCGACAAACGGGAGGTTTGTCACGCCCATATTTCATCCTCGAAAACGCCCGTTTTCCTTTACAGTCTTTTCCTGGATGGTTTCTGACTGGATTTACCTGTGACCATTATTTTCGATGAATCCTGTCTACCGCCTGCTGTCTGCAGTGGAGGCGCCGTGCTTTGGCGCAGTGCCAAGTGCGGTGGTCGTTTTCGACTGCGCTTTGTGAATTCACTGACGTCCTTCATTTCGACTTCGGTTAGTCTTTCCGGGCGTAAACTTGGTATACGTTGGCTTTTTCCATTTGGCATCTTTCAAACGTTGCTCCAACCCGGTTGTCGTAGGCTCTCGCCCGTTAACCGCGAGCCCTACGATGTCCGCTGCCGCCTCTCATTGCCTGCATTGGTCACTCATTGGTGACTGTTGCCCGTTTCGCGATAATGTGGTGTAACTCCGCCGCGTTTAGCTTGAACCCTACTGAACCCCCTGCTGAAATTGGAGAAATTGCCAGCATTTTCAAATTTTAGTCGATTGTTTACCGGCATTTTCAAAATGTACACTCGTTCATCTCCCCATGCAGGTGTTCCGTCATGCTGTATGTCAATACCGTAAATCCTCGAATAAGTCCCCCCCTCGAATAACTCCCCCCTGTAAGCTGACTGGGGAAAAATAACCCCCCCTCGAATAACTCCCCCCTTTTTGATGGTGTGAAAGACGTCCATGTATAAAAACGTATGTATTTATGTATACTTTCATTAAAAGTATGCATTATTTTACAATAGATGCACACTAGGATTGACTTTATTGGATGAATTACAGGATTTCTATATTGGCTTACACATTTATGTGACAAATTTGATCCAATTCCGACGATATATTGATCATGCATTTTACTCAAAATTCCGACGAAATGTTAACTCCCCCCCTCGAATAACTCCCCCCTCGAATAAGTCCCCCTCAAAAATTCTGACGAAAAAATAACTCCCCTGGGGACTTATTCGAGGATTTACGGTAGTTCACTTGTATTGCAGCGCGTCGACGCGTAGCGGCGCAGTGCTGCGTCTTGGCACTGTGCCAGGTTTCGTTGCTGAACTCCTTGCAGCTGCGCCGCGTTGTTGTGCAGTCGGTCCGTTGTGGCGCGGAAAATCTGCGGCTTTTTTGATGCCCCATGAATTTGTTCAAGTGGGTTTGCTTTTGTGGTTGTTGATTTGTACGCGCGGGCCGACTGCGATCTTCTATGTAGGTATTTACCTAATCTGATGGAACACGTAATTGTGACTTGCTGTGCTCCGGTCCGTAGTCATGTATACTTAGATCCGCGGTCTGGGTCATTTATTTGGATAGTAAATAGCTCATCGGTGCAATAGTTGGGTCGAAAAAACTTTCGTCGGTTTTGGTGGTTTCAATATGTGGGCCCTTTTCAGGGCCGTATCCAGGATCCAGGGGGGGCGGGGGGCTGCACCCCCCCCCTTCCCAGGGTGAGACCTGGAAGTGACCGGAAAATGCGACCTTTTCAACGTCAGTGTAAAAAAATTTTGCGCGCAAGCCCGCATTTTTCACTAGACATGAGGTATTTTCATCAGGTTTGCTCCCTGTGGCCGCAAATCGTTTAGAAATATACTCAACTCAAGGGCATCAAAATCGGCCAATGTACAACAGAATGGGACGCTGGAATGTGCATTTCTATGATATCACAAAATACATACACTAATTAGTTTACACCCTAATACATGGGACTTCAACACGGTGCAACGAAATGACGATATTGGCCCTACACACACTAGTTTTCACCGTGACTGATGTGAAAACTGAAATGGCGACATGGCGACATCCAGCTTACTCTTATTGTATGCTATAGGTGTTTTAGTTTTCAAATTTTCAAAGCTCAACTTTCATAAATTTAAATTCTTATTTAAATTAAATCATTCAACCATGTTCCTTAATTTGCATTTGAAAAAATTTCAGTTTTCACACGAAGTCACAGTGAAAACTAGTGTGTGTAGGCACAATATCACCATGCATTGTAAAACAGTTCGAACACTCAGTTCGAAAAATAGCTGAGCTATTTGGGGGGGGGGGTTTAGGGGGTAGTAGCCCAAAAGTTTGCCTCCGGGATAGATAGATAGCTGGGCGGTTTGGGGGGGGGGTAACCCCACCCCAACCCCCCCCCCCCCACACCCCCCTCCCCATTCGAGACCCCTGATAATACCCCTTGAATAATTGGCCCCCTTCCCTTGTGTAATTCCGCCTTTGCATAGTTTCTCCCTCGGAAGGTAAGACGAGCGATATATATTTTTTTTTTGGGGGGGGGGGGTGGCCAGCTAATGCCTTACCATACTAATGCGTGACTGTGCTAAATAATTATGTAGTTCGGCTTTGCACACAAAAACAACAAGTTTATTTAATTTGCAGGCCATCTGGCGTGGTGTTGTGTCTTGACATCGGCCAGGACGTTCTGTTCTCGGTTCCCGGAATTCCTGGGTCGAGCGACACTTCATTTATCTGCCATCCGTGACACTGGTCCGATTTGTTGCCCTGCCGCGATTGGTTGGTTGTGGTGATGTTGTCTATTGTGGTATTTGATTGATACCGTATACTTCCAATGTAAGGATACCGTATTTCATCTAAATACCCCCGTCTGGAATATGGTACATCATGTATGCGATGTACCTAATGTTTAAATTGCTACGAATATGCATCACGGCTACACATGACTATCTAGTATGTCTAGTCATCGTTGATATGTCTAAATACAGGGGTGGGCATCTTCAGTTACCGCTGGGAAAATGCGATAGTATAAGCTACGGTTGAGCTATCAGAATGAAATTTTAACACAATGGAGTAGACTCCGTAGGACACCTATTCTGAAGTTTGCAACCCAAACGGCCACATTTTGGGTGAGTTGTGGAACAGACGGTTTTTAGTGTAATTTTGTGACTTGGCGTCACCCATAGGATAAATCGAGGGTGGCATTTGAGGGGGGGGGGGGCATCGGTCGTTGGTGTCGTCCCATTCTGTCGTACATCGGCCGATTTTGATGCCCTTTGAGTATGTTGTGGTCGCGCCTACTACCAAATTCTTTTTTTACTCGAATAGTCCCCCAGTCCCGAGATAAGGGGGGTGAAGTCACAAAATTACACTAAAAACTGTGTGTTCCACAACTCCTCCAAACTGTGGCCGTTTGGGTTGCAAACTTCAGCATAGGTGTCCTATGGAGTCTACTCTATTGTGTTAAAATTTCATTGTGATAGCTCAACTGTAGCTCAAGCTATCGCGTTTTTCCAGCGGTAACTGAAGATGCCCACCCCTGTATATCCTGCTTTATCACGTTTCTCACCAGTTTTGGGTACGTAAAAGCCCATCTTTTTTACGGTCCGTCTCGAAAATTTGCGGGGAAATAATAACTAGGGCTCAAACGGGATTGACTTTTCGGGGTTCGTTTTTGGAGATTTCGGGATCGGGATTGAGGTTTCGGGATCGGGATCGGGATCCCGTTTGAACCCTAATAATAACCCGATATATCCTCTTTTCTCATTTTTTCACCGGTTTTGGTATGAAAAAGCGTATTCTTTAACATGAATATCACGAGAATTTATTGTGAAATAATAACCCCCTCGAATACGCCTCCCCCTCGAAATGCCCCACTCTGAAAAAAATAAACACCCCAGGGGGTATATTGAGGAAATACGGTACTTTATATTGATTTCGTCAGCTTTTTTCAGCGTTTTGATATACCTTATATTAGGGGGACCTTATATTGGAGGTAATACGGTATCTTGTACGCATTGTTCACGCTATATTAGAGGGTACCTTATATTGAAGGTAATCCGGTACCTTGTACGCATTGTTCACGCTGGAAGTGTGCCAGGGGTCTCGAATGGGGGGGGGGGTTACCCCCCCCCAAACCGCCCAGCTATCTATCTATCCCGGAGGCCGCTCAGCTATCTATCTATCCCGGAGGAAAAATTTTGGGCTACTACCCCCTAACCCCCCCCAAATCGCCCAGCTATCTACCTATCTGGAGCGATATTTCAGAAACTATACCCCAATTTTCGCTCAAAATCGCTATTTTTCATACCTATATATAGATTTTCACCTCCAAAATCACTGGTTCATGTTTCTAACTGCCTATTTTCAGCTATTTCAAGTACCTTATGCTCTTGTATACCCATTTTGAGCTATTGTACACCTACTTTTAGCGATTTTTCTCCCTTTTCTTCTTTCTATGCCCTGAAAAAGCCTATATATCGAACGACCACAACCCCCCAACCCCCCCAGAAAATTTTTCAGCTATCTATCCCTCCGGAGGAGCGATTTACTATCTATCCAACCACTCGGAGGGTCAAAATTCAAGATACCCCTGAAGTGTGCCAATGATGACAAAAATAAGCTATTTTTGTCATTGGTTGAGAAAATTCACATTCAATGGTATACGATAACCTATTCACAGCGGTGAATTTTTTTCGATCAACTTTATAAAAACCATGAGAGTTAAAAGGGTCACTTGCAGTTGGCACGCCTCCAACGTGAAATATAACATTAACAAAGACCATCTGGTATACCTGTTTATTTCTCTGCATTGCCAATGCTGTGCCCCTTCGCAGCTGGTGGCAGGGCGCCGTCTCGTGCTGCGTCTTGGCACGGGTCCTCACCGCTACCTGTTTGGCTGGTGACTGGCGTGTGTTTTGGCACTGGTCTAATCGTATAGTGTTTATTATCTTGCGGTGGCCGGACGTTATCCGTAGTACCGAATGAGGTCGCACTGTTTGGACGGTGCCTTATTTATCAGCATATAAGTGTACTTTTACGTGAGGTTACGGTGCTCTACAGTGGCCAACGCACACTGGTACCGTCGAAACTTGGGAAACACAAATTTGTTTTCAACACATTTGTGTTTACCAGATTGTCGCGATGTTCATTTTGTAAAGGGTTTCAAAACGGATCACCTTTGAGAGTTCCCCAAATTTCGGTGGTGCGCAGCGCCGTTAGGTGCGAAATTATCATAGTTCGTTGATGTACTGCCCGTTGTGGTATTTACGTTTCTTCATGGTTTTCGATTCTACATCATGTTTCGTGAATTTTGGCAAGGAGCCAAAAATGCAGTTTACCCAGATGTTTTACTCTTTGTAAACTTATTTTACGTGCTTTGCACAGTAGTTGACCGATGAGAAATCTGATGCAGCTCGAAAAAATAACTGACTTGCTGGAATTAGACTAAACTAATAATGAAACGGGGTGTGTGGCGGTCAAGTAGTGTCAACGTGTGTGCGTGTGCAGCACACGCACCCCACATCACATTCTGTCCCGTCTCGGTTATCTTTTTGCGGTATTTTTAGGGTGCCGGTTGGTAGTGATGTTTTGTAAGGCTCAACATGTTTTGTAGTGATTTGCTGGCAATTTTGCAAAATTTGCTGGCAATTTTGCAATGTCAATTCAAACAAATGTTACGAAAACAAGCTTCATGTTTGTTCTGTGTATTCCATTCATTTCAAATATCAACTGTTCAAGTCGTACACCTTTGTCGGAAGAGGCAATGTATTTATTTATATCTATATATATACAGGAATGACAAAACGCTATACGTGACCTCAGGGTAGCCAGGATCTTTGAGCGGGGGGGGGGCGGATTGTATACAGAGCCCGGCGAACGAGGGGGCGGCGTCCCCCGCCCCCCCTAAAATTTGGCCCATGTAATTGTGGAATGGAGTTATGGCGCTGGCGCCATTCGTAGGCGCCGCGCCAAGGCGTTATTGGCGTCGGCATTGGCGCCAATGGCTACAATATAAGGAACATTTTATACCTAAAATGTATGAAGATTTGTACAGCATTTAGTAATTTGAAGCGGTATTTTTACTAATGCGATGTACATAACAATAAGAGAGATTGTGAGAGGCGAAATTCGCAAATTTTTTGAAAACAACCTACAAAATCGGTGTAATAAAGTACCATTCTCGGCACTTTTTGTGTCCGGCCCGTCAAGGGGGGGGGGGGCGGCGCCCGCCCTGGCTACGGCACTGCGTGACCTTATTCAAAATCTGGTACCATTCACTCTAGCGTTTTTTCATTCCAATGTGATATGATGGGAAAAATGTCATGTTTGTTCGTTTATTCACATGGAATATGGTAGTGTTCATCGTAAGGTGTGCTGACAGGTTTTTGCGGATTTTTAATGTGTTGTTTGTAAAACACCAAATTGTAATTTGCGGTAAACAACGGTACGGTAAATTGTCCAGATTCCGGTAAATGGTATGCAGGGCTTACCTATTTTGGCGCCCAATACTGATTCTTCGGTACGGTCCGCATGGAAAGAAATTTCATCGTAAATGCATTTTACGTCGTTTCGTCATGATAAGCGTAGTAAGTGCAATATTTACCGTATTTCCTCAAATTACCCCGGGGGGGGGGGTGTTTTTTCAGTGGACATTTTTAGGGGGGTCGTTATTATTGCGGCAGAAATTTTTTGAAATCCCAGTACTAAATTGTTCTTTGTAACGTACACTACACAGACGTCGAAAAATGCAACAAAAATTGCCAGTCGCCTCTAGACTCTAGTCTTGTATAAGTATGTATATGTATACGTAGACGTAAACGTTTACGTAGACGGTATAAACCCTGTTCTAAAAAACACAATCATTGTTTTAACGTGTGTTTTGCGTTTCCCGGATCACAAACCGCAGCTTTTGTCATTTACGTTCTCATTTACGTTTTGTCATTTACACCAAATTTAGGGGGTATTTCCAGGGGGGTTATAAATTCATGCTGTCCATTTTGATGGGGAGGGGTATTTCGAGTAGATTAGGAACAATTTACAGTAGATTAGGAACAATTTAGAAATGATTGTATGGCCTAGTTTTCACACGAAATTTCGAAAACTCGTAAATGATTTTTGAACGTGTTTGAGTTTTCCACAATGAGACATTTTAAATCTCCGTCAACTGTAGTTGACGGCCATCTCATCGTAGAAAACTCAAATGCGTTCTAAGCTGATTTGTGAGTTTTCGAAATGTCGTGTGAAAACTAGTGTGCGTAGGCACTATGGAACAAGTGCAAATATTCAATGAGTGACGTTCGTTGATATTTTCATGCCAAGTAATTCAGAACTTCCACACTCCCAAGTGCTTCGGGTTGCGGATGTTTGTGTGGCTCTTGATAAGATGGGTAAATTTCTTTTTGGGTTATTTTCGGGAGATTCTAAGCGGCTGCACACACTCAAAATTGTCGAGGGCGGTTCGAACACTTTGCAAGGGCGGAATTAGAAATATGGCCCAATCCAAAAACGTTCGAACCGCTCTCGATTTCAATTCTCAAATCGTTTGAACCGCTTTTGGAGTTCCGCCTTGGCGGAACTCAAAAACGTTCGAACCGCCCTTGAGTGCGCGGCAACTAAGTGTCATTTAGGAAAAAAACATCCGGGGCGTTCGCCATCGTCACGCATGCTTTTTTCCGCCCGAATTTCATTCAAATCTCGTGTCCCGTGCATTTAATTACAATTTCCCTGTCCATCAAGGCGACCAGAGGGGCGTGCACTGATACGCACACGTGCCCGATACGCACATATGCCCGTTTTTTTCACTTGACACTTTCAAGTGATTTTCAGATATGAGTAATGTCAAAAAAAGTTGCGCGATGACATCAGTGAACTTTTTTCACTTCACTCAAATCAGAAAATCACTTGAAAATGTGTCAAGTGAAAGAAACAGTGAAAAATAGCCATTTTTCACTGTTTTTCACTTGACACTGTTTCAAGTGATTTTCAGATATGAGTGAAGTGAAAAAAGTTCACTAATGTCATTGCGCAACTTTTTTTCCATATTACTCATATCTGAAAATCACTTGAAAAAGTGTCAAGTGAAAAAACGGGCATATGTGCGTATCGGGCACGTGTGCGTATCAGGCCTGCCCCGACCAGAGTGCCCTATCGCAATACCTCCCTCTCAACCCCAAACCAGCACAATGGTTTCCTTCGAGGCGGACCTGGGGGCACACTCATAAGGGATTTTGGGGTTAGCATTTTAGTATGGGGGGGGAGGGTTCGCCAGTAGGGACGTGTATATATATCGGGAACCGCTTGCTGAAAAATGTTGAAATTTGGATATATTATGGTTTCAAGTCGGGGCTCTCAGATTTTTTCAAAATTTTTCTACGACCCCCCTGACCGGAGATAGGGTGGGTCTATAAAGAGTATGTCATTTGCGAAAATTTTGCGTGTCGCTCAGAACATGCAAAGTTTGCAACCCTGTAACTCATTACTTTTTGAGCCGAATTTAGTCATTTCACTTGTCAAATGATGACAAATGTTAGGAGAGTTCATTTCTGTTGTCAAATCGGTGATACAAAATCCATCCCATCCACATAAATAACCACATGCATGCAACTTCAAAACTCCATATCTCGGCCATTTCTCAGCCGATTTTCACTGATGCATGTGGTTATTTATGTGGTTGGGAGGGAAAAGTTTGAAGCGCCATAACTTTTGATCGGAAAGAGATATCAATCTCATTTTTTAAGCGCCATAACTTTTGATCAGAAAGAGATATCGATCTCATTTTTGTTTTATTGAGTTTCTCTCGATCAGGAGTATACGATAGCATCAAATCAAATCAAATAAAGTTTACTCGGCTCGGACCTCAAGAGTCTAATGCAAGTAAATAACACAACACATTGTACATCCATCGATTACTCCTACATTGCGGCCTTACACAGGTGAGTTTTGAACGACGTATAAGCACATATTTACCAACAGCCCGCGGCATCTAAGTGACTTAATATGAACTTGAGAATGGTGGTTTTGAGAATTGAAAACTGCAAGTGTCTAAAATTTCCTAAGTACTGAAAAGGAACGCGGCAGACAACATTGCCAATAGCACCGAAATAAACACTCTAGAACCCCACGACCCGGGTTTGAACTGCTCATAAAAGCGTTGAGCAACATGAGCAACATAACTGTTCAAAAAAAACGCAAAAAAAAGTGTAGAATAAAGAGGTACATTCACAAAAGATGAATCATACAGAAGATGTGCACATTGTCCGCAAATCCTTAACCTTTATTTCTTTCCGGTTTCCAATAGATTCTCTATTTTTCCAAAAATTTGATTAATTGGGCTGTCCGTGAAACAAAGTGAGAAAACGTTATCTGTCCACACAAAATATTGTGAAAGATTGTATTCCTTGATTTTTGTATGTACTCTTGCCAGTTTTGTATTTTTCCAAAAATTCCAGATATTTGCCAAAAGAAGTCTCATTTGCACGGGTTTGCAGAACTTTATATGTCCTCATTGAACATCATTTACAGGAGATCTCCTAAGTTTACCCATCATTGTCTGTTTCACACCGCACCGTCACATCATTGATCAAATCAGTGTCGCAAAACTCGTATCCACTTGAATGTATCTACACTATTGCTACATCTTTGTACATTTCCATGGTGGCTGAGATCTGCTGGCTTATCCTCACTGGTGCGGCGTCCCGCTCGCGAACGATAAACCGTCACAGCGTTCTGCCTCCCCAGCGAGGACACCAGACAGTATCTCCAAATATTCCGATGTTTGGATACACATTTTGTGGCACACTGCGGCATCAAACACATTACTAGGAATCTGTCTCTCAATATTATGGGGAATTTGTCGTGAATTCAAAGCCGCCGCTGCCTCGGATGTAGAGTATCTCTCCACACCGTCGGCTGCAGCAGTCTTCACTGAGCGACCTCACCCAAGCTTTGCGCCAGAGTGTCACCGTAGGATGTTGGCACTGTCCCAAGTAATGGGACAATGTCATCCAAAATGACCACCCTAGTGCTTCGCATAATGGACAGTTAATCCATTGCCTAGTGTTGTTGTGCCTAAAGCATAATTGTTGTATTTTTGGTAGCCACCCATGTCTTCCCGCGAACCATGCATGTTCATTCGTTTGTAGCGTTTCTGGTAATAGTGGTGTTATCTCGTCTAAGACTTGGTTTTCTTTTTGCACACTTCGTTGTCCGGTTGTCCTAGATTTCAAGCCAACTTCCCAGCCATAGTGTTTACATGCGGTTAGTATCTCGTTTTTGGAACAGTTTTGCAGGTTTTCTAAGCCTACCTCTTTCTTTGCTCCCGTCGCCCGGCCCCGTGGTGAATTTTTCCTCATTGAGCCCGCGTTCCCCCTTTGACTTTGTGCCCCCCATATTCTTGCTGCTAGTTTGGTTGTTTCCGAGGCTTTGTTAGATTCTAGATAGTCGTTGTATCTGATCACATTGTACTTATACCAACACTCCATGGTTCTAATGTCCCAATCTATCCCTAACAGCTTGTTTGAAATGTTTCTCCCCACCCCGCCCAGCTGTCGGTACAGCCCTAATTGTAGGGCTGTCATTTGTTTCAGCGCCGTTTTTATATCCCAGTTATTTCACTGCCGTACATTACTGTACTTGCCACATACGCCCCCCCATGTTCAATGCCCATATCTGCCGTCTGCTGTGTCTTCCAACTTCCCTAGCCAAGAATCTGCCTTTTGTAAGCTTGTCCATGTAGCCGTTTTTTGCGCCTGAAAAGGGTCTCGTCCGCTACTCAGCTTTATTCCCAGATATTTTGTTTCATCACATTCTTTGATAACTTGTTTTTTCCCATCATGACCAATCCCCAATTCCAAGTTCCTGTTTGGATCTGCCCTTCTTCTGAAATGCATTACCATACTTTTCTGTTCGCTTATCCCAACTCCCCACTCGTAGCTCCAGTCCGTGAACGTGTCCATTACGCACTGCAGATCGTGATCATTGTTTGCCATCAGTACGACGTCATCTACAAAAAAACCTGCTGGTATTTTTCTACCCCCTAATTTTGCTCCTATCCCTAGTCATTCCAGTTTGGTCCGCAAGTCCGCCATGTACAAGACATATAGCGTCGGGCTTAGGCAGCAACCCTGTCATACCCCTAGAGGGTAGTCTAAGTTTTCTGTGCTAACATCGTTGTATTGTAAGTAGCATTGTTGACCTGTGTACGTGCCTTTTATGGCCGTACACAGTTTCTTGCCATACCCATAGTCTCGCAATTTGACCCACAGGCGATTCCTGTTCACTCTATCAAAGGCTTTGACTGCATCCACGAAGCAGGCTGACAGTTTGTTTGTATCCGCTAGGCAGCCCTGTAGAATCACGTGGTTGTCGGTTGTTCTTCTGTTTGCTCTAAAGCCGGCCTGCATATCTCCGAAAGCGTTGCTTACTTCAAATGCATTCATTAGCCACTTATTCAAGATTGAGCAATACAGTTTGAGTATATTGCACTGGATTCCCACTGTCCGATAGTTGTTCACATCTGACTTGGGTCCCTTTTTATGCAGTAAAACAAGCTTGCATGTTTTTGCTTTGTCCGGAATAGCCTCCTGACCGTCGAACCACCAATTCATTTGGTTTGTTAGGGCTTCTAGTAGATGTCTTCCTGGCATTCTGATCATCTCATGAGATATCCCCGTTGTGCCTGCCGATTTCCCCAGCTTCAATTTTCTGCACGCCTCCAATGTCTCTTGCTGTGATATTTCCCTGTCCATTCGTTCGGATAGATTTCTATCTATCACACCCTTCATCCCGTGATCTGTGTCAAAGTCAGATTTCTCTATGTTTGGAGACTGTATTCGTTGCCAGAATTCCACAAGCACTTGTTTCAGTTCCTCATCGTCCTTGCACACTCTTGACCCGTTCTTGAGCATTGGATATTTGACGTCCGAGTCGCGTAGCTTCGCTGCCAGCTTATACAGATTTGTGTGTTCAATTCCGTATTTTAGCTCATTCTCTAATACCCTGTCCTTCTTTTCTTCTCTCGCAGATCGTTCGATCTGCCTTATATTCTGCAGTCCAGCTTTCCATGCGGTTCTGTACTCCGTCAACCCTATTCTCCCCTCGTGCAGCGCTCTGCGTTTCCTGGTCAAAATCCGCTTTGTTTCTCTTATCTGTTTGATGTGCTTCGACTCTTTCATGTCCCCTTGCCTCACTCCGAACCACTGCTCCGCCCATTGCTGCAAAAAATCAAGCAGGGCAGAGTAGTTGTCCGGAGCTGTTTTTTGTTCCAGGATTTTCTCGATTTCTGATAGGAATTTTGTCGATTTGTCTTTCCCTCTGACAGACCACCTTGGTGATTGCCTTCGATTCTCCCTTAATCCACCTCCGCTCGATTCTATCGTGATGTTGATGTCCAGTGCACTGTGATCCGATGTCAAGGGGCTTCCTCCATGTCCAAGATTTTTCATCTTTGCATACACGGTCGTCGCCTGATTATCAATCATACAGTAGTCGATCCTTGTTTTTGTCCTGCCTGACTCAAAGGTCCACCATTGTCCATTTGCATCATCCAAAACCGACATGTCTGTTGCACCCAGCCATCCTTTTACTAATCTCCCCGTGCTGTTAACAGTCTCACTACACCTACCTCTTCCTAGTAGATCCGGTCCTAGCGACACATTGAAATCACCAATCACAATGGTATCTCTACCCGAGCTTCGATTGCCTGTTATTTGCTCTGATAGTGCCTCCAGAATTTTTGCATTTGATTCCTTCTGCTCTTTGTCTCTTTGCAGCCTTCCTTGATCTAGTAAATACAGTCCTACGATATCCACTTTCCCTGCAAGTGTTGAAATTGTCATTGAGACTGTATTACTCTCTAAGCCCCCCTCCGTGATTGATCTCTGCATGTATGCCGAGATAGATCTCTTTATGTATACAAGGAATCCCCCGTTATTGTTTTCCGGTTTGGGTATGAGTGTGAGATCATACCCTGCCGTCTCCGTAGTCTCAAGTCGTGTTCTTACATTAGCTTCTCCCAAAATGACAACATCATAGCGTTCACTCCTTGACAATTCTTGAATTTGTTCGTGTTTATTGCGCGCCGATCTCACGTTTTGGTAGATCAGTTTCAGTTGATTTCCCCAGGTCACCCCCTTTTTGTTTTTCCGTTCTTTGTTGTCGTTACCTATCTTCAGCTCCGGTTTTTTCTTCCTTAGGATCCCCGTTATCCTACATATAGTTTTTTGTTTTTTAGTTCTCGGACCGCGAGCAGAGGTGTCCTCACCTGATTGTATCCCTACCGTGTCTGTGCATGTTCAAAACGAAAAAAATTTCGGAAATTTTTCATTTTGAAATCTGGCGAGATTGATATATACCAGATTTTGTATAACTGATTTGACAACAGAAATGAACTCTCCTAACATTTGTCATCATTTGAAAAGTGAAATGACTAAATTTGGCTCAAAAAGTGATGAGTTACAAGCTTGCAAACTTTGCATGTTCTGAGCGACACGCAAAATTTTCGCAAATGACAAAAATTTGAAAAAATCTGAGAGAGCCCCAACCTGAAACCATAATGTATCCAAATTTTAACATTTTTTACCAAGCGGTTCCCGATATATATATACACGTCCCGACTGGCGAACCCCCCCCCCCTACCAAAATGCTAACCCCAAAATCCCCTATGGGCACACTTCCAGACCCAAGTGTCAAAAGTCATGGAAAATGTCCTGCAAAATGGCAACCGAAAATGAACTGCAAAATGGCAACCGAGTTGTCATTTTGCAGGACATTTTCCATGACTTTTGACACTTTGCATGACAATTTACAGGGTCTGGGATTGGCACCTGCTGTCGCTGGGCGTGCCGTGCGCGTGACGCTGCGCCGACGACACGAACGCCTGCGACGCCCTGTTCGACGGGCTCACGCCGTTGAGTCGTTTGTGGCTGAATGGCCCCCACACACTGGATGTCAACTGAATTCGTGTCAACTAAATGTCAACTGAATTTAAACTGATTTCAACCTATCTATTTGATAGAGCATAGTTAATTTTACATCATGACACTTCATTTTCATTGTTCCTGTTAAGTGTGATGCTTTTCACAAACTTCTTGTTTTATTCAATTGACACCGAGTTGACGCGAATTTGCGATGTTAACTAGTGTGTGTGGGCCCATTGAGATGTCTATGGAGAGAGCGGGCACAAGGATTCGCTTTAGGTGGGTAGTTGGAGTGTGATTGGGTGTCGGTTTGGGAAGGTGTTTTTTTTCCCTTTTAGCTCTTGTGGTGGGTAGTTTGTGCGCTTCCGTTGAATTACTTGTGCGCGGTGTTTTTCCGGTAGATTTTATGTGACGTTAAGTACTAGCTCGAGCAATCTGCCGATTTTTCTAGACAGTTCTCATACGGAATGGAGCCGCGTGCTGTGCGCAGGGTCGTACTAAACCGTATATTCTCAAAATAACTGGTCCCCCTCAAAACCTCCGACGAAAAAATATCTCTCCCTCGAATAACATTCCCTCTTGTGAACCTCTCCCTCTGGGTGAAAAATATGCTACAAAATTCACGAAGATGATCGATGAACATACAAAAGAATGTTAAAGTATGGTAGCGACAGTAGATAAAGTCGGCAGACGTATCGCCCTACAAAGTGCACGCTAGTTAAGCGCCAGGAAACTCATAAATCGGCTTTGATAAAATTTGAGCTTTACTGAAAGGCATTTGAGTTTACTGAAATGAGTTATTTTTAATCCCAATCAACTGCAGTTGACAGATTCAAATGCGTTCAAAGCCAATATATGAGTTTACCAAAATCTGGCAGTCAACTAGTGTGTGCAGCGCCACATGTGAAACACACACACCACCTCAAATGCATTGCACAATGTTGGCACTGATCCAAAAAAATGTTGTAAAAGATTTTCCATCCCTAGGCCGATTTTATTTTTGCAACTTTATTTATAGCAAAATGAGTGATAAAAAGTTCTATTTTTGCTTTATCTTGATATTCAAATGAACTGTTGGCATTTAGACTTCATTAAGTGTGTGTATAAACATTGGTAGATAAACCAGTATCAAAAATTACTGCAAGGGTCATACCAAAAAGTAACGCATCCGACTCGACTCGAGACTCGAGATTTTTGCCCGACTTGACTAGGGTTCAAACGGGACCAGTTTTTCGGACCGGGACCGGGACCAGAAATTTTCTAATGTCGGGACCGGGACCAGGACTGGGGGGTCGGGACCAGGACTGGGACCAGAAATTTTCTAATGTCAGGACCAGGACCGGGACCGGGACTGGGGGGTTGGGACCGGGACCGGGACTGGCTTTTTTCAATTGTCGGGACTGGGACCGGGACCGGGACTGGTGGGTTGGGACCGGGACTGGGATTTGCCGAACCAGGTACCAGCACCGCGGTATTGTTTGAATTGGTATGTAATATCCAGCCAATGTTCCACACACCTCCACTGTGTGAAGGACCACTCTCAATGTATTAGCCTTTTCTTATAACATTATTCAAGCAGTATTCCATTGCCATCTTCACTTGAAGTTGTGAATATATGATGAATCGCAATGTACGCAGGTTTTTGGGAAGGGGGGCGGCGCCAGTTGTAGGTGCCAACGCCATGGCAGTATTGGCGCTGGCGTTGGCGCCAACGTCTACAATATAGGTATCTATATAAACCTATATTTCGTACTAGAATCATGTTGGGGACCTTTCTAGCACTGTCACATTAATGAAAAAATACATAGGAATCATTGGCTGGGTATTTGCGCAAAAATTTTTTTAGATGTTCCTACAAAATCGCTTTAGAAAAGTGCCATTTCTGGCAAATTTTTTTGAAAAATACGTTTTTTTTCCATCCCTTGTCAGGACCGCTATAAAATTCCGGGACCGGGACTGGGACTGGGTGGTCGGGACCGGGACCGGGACTGGCTTTTTTTAATTGTCGGGACCGGGACCAGGACCGGGACTGGGGTGTCGGGACCTGGACCGGGACCAGGACCGGGACCGCCCCAGTCCCGACTTTTTGCCGAACCATGTACCGGGACGGCGGTCCCGTTTGAACCCTAGACTCGACTCGACCTTTCACTGGCTCACCCGACTCGACTCGCCGACTCGACTGGACAAAATTTGGGGTTGCGACTCGAACTCGAGTTTGAAAGAAATCGAGTTTCAAGCCCTATAACTAGGACGTGGCACGCACCCACGTGGCGAAATGTCCATTTTTCTTTTAATATGATTTTCTTTTTCAATTTCTAGCGTCCGCGTGGGACACAAGTTTCGTTGTTCGCTCTATTCACAAGCGAATTCTAACTCTCCGATTTTGTAGGGTGAAATGTCCGCCGACTTTACATAACTGCATACATGCAATGAATCGAGTCCCACTTTTCTGAGAAAAAATAACTCCCCCGAATAACCCCCCCCCCCCCCTCAAAAACGCTGACAAAAAAACTTCCCTGGGGACTTATTTGAGGATATATGGTATTTTCCTAGTGTAGTAACATAATTCATTCAGTTTGTTTGTGTTTCAGAATAGTTGGGACTTCTCTTGTTTTGATCAAGTTTCTGTGGAAAAATAACTCCATCACTTGAATAACTCCTCCCCCTTTGAATACCCCCCCCTCAAAACTCTAATGGAAAAATCACTCACTGGGGTTTTATTCGAGGATATACGGTATGCAAGTTTACACATTCTTGCCCATTCTTGCCATCACCGAGGTTTAACAATAAGGTTAAAAACGTTAAAACTGTCCAAATTCTGTGTTAAAAGCTTCAAATTCAATACGTTTTTCAAAAAATTTTAGAAAACTAACCAAGAAAATTCGAAAACTACCCAAAAAGATTCTAAAACTGCTTGAAAAAGGTTCAAAAGTTCAAAAATATATTTTGGGAAAAACTTGAAAAGTCATTTTAGAAAAAAAACACTTAAAAATTGAAATACTTTTTTCCGGGGGGTTTGCCATCATTACATAACGCAAGAAAAGCGTCATCAAATTTCATGAAGATATTGACAAAATAACCCCTGGAAGCTCCGACCAATCCCTCTCAAGATTTGCTGGTAAAATAATGGACCCTCTGGGTGTATTTCGAGGAAATATGGCATCTTATTGATGTATTTTGTTTACTCTGGAATTGTTTGGGTCGTACAATAAATGTTTTTCAGCATTGAGACGCGTGGCCGCCATTGCGATTGTCTGTCAGTTGTGTTCGGCGCTTTCATTTTTTTTTGCGATTGCAGCTAGTTTTGTCAGACAGTCCGCCCCGGATTTATTCTTTCAAACAGGAATGCATAATTATGTACCTTTTTGTCAATCGTAATTAGTAAATCGTAAATATAGATAGTGTTGTGTGCAAGGGTGTCTGCAAAATGGCAATGTCCAGAGACCCGTCACACAGAAAAAACAACAAAGTACTCAACCTCGCCGGGAACAGCAATGGGGCCTCTGTGACTGAAGCAGTGTCACGCCCAGGTGCTGGTGACCGGAGGAATGTTGGAAAATTGTTTGTGATCAGTGTGTTGCATTTATGCAAACCGTCGCCTCGCGACACTGGCTTCACAAGTAAATGTGCATTTTCATTTCGTGAGCTGGTGGGGTGCGAGGGAAATGAGTCATGTGGGAAAACACAACTGAACTGAACTGAAATTGCGCACCTTATATATGTCGGCCGGCGCATGCACGTTGTGGGTGTCACCACGGCGACCTGCCTCACTGTGCGCCAGTGGCGCGCAGTGCCGCGGGCTACCGGGGCGACACTCGCGTGCAGACGCGCCTGCCGGCAGCGCAACACCCCCCTCCAAGCACGGGGCAGGAGTGCTAAAAAAAACTGAATTACATCTGATTTTGTGTTTTGTTTTTTTATGTCTGAACCTTCAAAACCCACGAATAAATAAAGTACCCTCCAGACACCAAAATTGAACTCCAAAATGGCAGAAAGAATGGAAACCTAGTTGCACTGCAAAACTTTTTTACAAATGAAGGTGGGAATTAGTTAATTGTAAAAATACAAAACCCAAGGGCAAAACGAAAACCAATTTCCAAATAAATAATTTGACCTGTTTCACATAAATAAATAAATGTTAAAATTGCAAATCACATAAGTAAATAAATGTTAAGTAAATGTGAAAATTGCAAGAAAAATGATACCCATTTTCACGTAAATATGCTAAAACACTGCAGACGAAAGAAATGTGCCCAAAATGCACCAATCTGACAAAGCAAAAAACTTTTTCAAACAAAATTTCAACTCCTACAAAATTTCCATGCTGCTTACTCCTTTGTCAGTTTCTTCAGGCTGGTCATCACGATTGGTTGCCGCTTTCCATGCCAGTACTTTGGCCCAAAGGCATCAGCAAACATGCACGCGAGGTGCGGCTTTGATGCGGCGGCGACGACAGTGGGGGGTAATGCGGAAAATAGGGCACGAATATGCTTGGGTTCATGCCGCACCTTGGGCGGGCTGTGTGGCAACAATTTGCTGTTGCTGAATTTGTGCGGGGAGGGACTGAGTTTGAGTTGTGGGCTTCTGGGAGCAGCGACAAGCGCTCACTGGCGGACGATAACAGGTTGATGGAGCCGCGCAGCGTGGCAAGCTCATTGCTGTCCCCGTCTGGGTCTGGGGCCCCGTGTGTGGGTGTGGGCAGAAGGGGTTGCATGGCAATTCTTCGCGGGATGTCTGCGCATGTGGCCACACGTGTTGGCACGAAATTTCGATTCCAAAAGATCATTTCTGTGAGTTTACATGACGTGTTTGTTTGGTGGGTGGCCGCCGCTGTGTGGTTGGCGCTTATGGGGTTACGGCGTGCACCACGCTTTTTCACATCTGCATGAGCTCCCTTGTGAGTGGTTTGATTTCGCCCTGGTGAGGACAAAACTGGGAAAACATAATGCACACTTGGGTCATGTTTTAACTGCAAGGCATTCAAAGGCACTGGCACCTGAATGTTTGGCCTGGTAACCGTGCTTCTGAGCTTAGGGTGGTTCTGAGTAGTGGGGGAGGTGCGGTGTGCGTTTGTGATTTGCGCCTGGCTGTGGTGAACCGAGCTGACCCAGTCCATGTTTGCACTCTTGGCGCTGGGCTGACGGGATGGGGGGCAAGGATGAATTTTCAATCCCTGCGCTGTGGGAGTTTCTTTCTCTTCGACTGCTAGTGTGTGGGTTGCAGCGCCCAGTTTTGCTACTTTTGTCTGCGTGGGAATGTGGCAGTCTGTGCCTGTCTTGTTGTGTGTTCTCAGCACTTCCGCTTCGCGGTCGTACTCTTTTGACAATTGTTTTAGTTCCTGGTGTGCCGTTTGGACTATTTGGAGGCGGCCCCATATCGCTGCTCGCCCAATTAGGAGTGGGTCTGCTGGGGGAGGAACTCCATTAACTTTACAACGGCTGGCAGGGTGTCTGTTCGTTGTGCCCCGTCTGGGGTTTTGTGCACCACTGTCATGTCATATAGTCTCAACCATTCAGCTTTGATGATGTTTCCGGGTGTGCGGATGTGACTACCCACATAGGGTCTGAACTTTTCTCTTTCCTTATTGGGGTTCATGTTGGCTTCCGCCCATGCGCGCTCCAATGTGGAGTCCTCAATGAACAATCCAATGTTACACCCGGTGTCTATGTGGCCTGTGAGGGGTACACCATGAAAGGTGATGGTAGCCATTGGGTCGGGTGACTCCATCATGTGTGCACATGCGTCTATTTTTGTGCTCGCAATTGTGGGGACCCAGCCATCCAGGTTGTTCTCATCCTCTGGGTTGTCACTGTTGTCCCACAAATCGTTTTCGACTTCATACTGTTCTTGTGTGTATCTACTGGACGGTGTTTCAGTAAACGGGATGCCCATTTCAGCACACTTTTGCTTCATGCTGGTTTTGGCCTCTTGTTCTGATTTTCCCCGTCTAGCGAGGGATTGTTTGATGTTGTTTGCCCTGTCAGTTTGGTATGCTGTGGAGTCTGGGTTTACATAACACTTGTCGGGGCCGTGGGGCATGGGTTTTGGGTGCAGGTAGAAAGTGCACCATGGTCCTTTATAGTTGTCAGGGTTGAAAGTGGCCCTAACACCCTCTGTGTTATTGTTTGTGCTGTGCGTTTGTGGCTCTGATTGCCAGCTTGTGTTATACTGTGGTCGGGTCCATTGGTTTTGTTGTTCTTCTCGGCGCTGTGTTCGGGCTCTGTCAGCCTCTTTGCGGGCACATCAATTTTGGTAATGGCTCTGTTCAGCGTGCAGCTGCCATCTTGCCAGCGCTCCCGCCACAAGTACCAGCAGCTGACTGGGGCTAGTTTGGGTGCTTCGGTAAAAAATTTGTCGCCAATCATGCGCTGTCGATCATGATCCGACATTGTTTCACTGATGTGGTGGAAATTGGCACACAATCGCGTGTGGAATGAGGATGCTGTTTCACCAGTTTCGGGCTTCAAATTGTACCAGTCTGCTACTGAATGGACTGTATGGTCAGCCCGGTATGCTTCGACTAGACTATCCACTACATACAGGATGTCATTGCGCTTATTCACGCATATTGCGCGGTACTTGTTTTGCGCGTCACCCGTCAGGCACTGGATGAACACTGTGTTCCAGAAAAACTGCTGTTGGCACTCTGGGACACCCATGGCCTGCTGCATAATCATGTGCAGCCAGAACTTGAATGGGCCCGTTTGACTGTTTTCATCTCCGTCAAATTTTATTTGTTTGCTTGCGGTGGATGCCACGTGGCCTACTCCGATTTTGTCTCTGGGCACTCGGATTGTGCTCAACAACTGCAGTCCATCTTCTGGGACTATCACAAAATGCTCCATGTATTCGACCATTTGTAGGAGTAGGGGGTTCTGGGCAAGCGTCGCCAATCATTCTTCTGTGGACCATCGCCAGGGATCACTTTGTTGCTGCGTTGAGCTTTGGGATACGCTGGCCAGTTGGTTATTGGCAATTATTCGTGTCAACTGCTCAATTCTTTTGTTTTGATCTATGATTAGCTGATGTTGCTGGTCAAATTGTTGGTTGAAATGTGACGCCATTGCTGCCAAGTCTGATGTTTGGACTTTTTGTTTCGCAATTGGCATGGGGGACGGGGATTCTTGCGATCGCATGGAGGGCTGGAGTAGGGGACCATTCATTGTGGTGATGTTACCACTATCACTTTCATCTCCACTGCTATCCTCATCCATCTCTTCTGGGTTTTCTATGGTTATTGTCGACAGCTGTGATGACTCAAAGAATTTTTCTGCTAAGCGCAATAGCCGGCGGCTGAGGGTTGTGTTACTGTCCTTGCTGTCTACAGTACCCTTGGGCCAGTCTGATTTTCGCAGTTTGTTTACTGACTCAATTGCATTTATGAGTGCCCTTCTGTTTCGCGAATCAGTCCAATCGGAAATTTTTTGGCTGAATTCTCGCTCATGATGTTTTTTGTGGGCGCGGTTTTTGGTTGGTGTGGTCGGCCGCTGACGGGCCATTGGGATCATTTTCAGACATTTTTGCTGTCTTTGGGTGCGTTTCGTGTAACGCGTCCCATGTGCCGCTTATATGTGGGCCGGGAAAAGATGCGGGGCCGCTGATATTTGACTGATCGCTGGCGCTACCACTTGAATTTATGTGGGAATGTTCACTGGGATTTATGCAGTGTGGTCACCATGTTGTGTGCACGGGTGTCTGCAAAATGGCAATGTCCAGAGACCCGTCACACAGAAAAAACAACAAAGTACTCAACCTCGCCGCGAACAGCAATGGGGCCTCTGTGACTGAAGCAGTGTCACGCCCAGGTGCTGGTGACCGGAGGAATGTTGGAAAATTGTTTGTGATCAGTGTGTTGCATTTATGCAAACTGTCGCCTCGCGACACTGGCTTCACAAGTAAATGTGCATTTTCATTTCGTGAGCTGGTGGGGTGCGAGCATAGCGGATTTTGGGGTTAGCATTTTGGGGGGGGGGGTCAGCCGGTCAGCACGCGTTAATAACTCGGGAACCGCTTGGCGAAAAATGTTGAAATTTGGATATGTTATGGTTTCAGGTCGGGGCTAATATCAAGTCCGACGATTTTGTTCTACGACCCCCCAGACCGGAGATAGGGGGGGTCTATAAAAAGACTGTAATTTGCGTTTTTTTGGGTGTCGCCAAGAACATGCAAACTTTGAACATCAATAGCTCGGTCATTTGTGAACCGATTTTAGTCATTAAAATGTTAAAATGATCACAAATGTTCGGAGAGTTCATTTCTGAGGTCAAATCGGAGATACACATTTGTTTATATATCGATTTAGCCCGATTTCGAAATGCAAAATTTCCGCAAAAGTTTGCTTTTTGAACATGCTATCCTATTCTCCTGATCTAGAGAAACCCAATGAAACAAAAATGAGATCGATATCTCTCTCCGATCAAAAGTTATAGCACTTCAAACTTTCGCGTCCCATCCATGTAAATAACCGCATGAAGGTCAATGCGTTCAAATTCAAAACTCCATATCTCGACCATTTCTCAGCCGATTTTTACCAATGAACACTTAAAATGATCAGAAAAACCTAAAGAGTCCAGTTGTATGTTCAAATTGTCAATATGCTGTTTCATAATGATAATTTCATACAAGAGTTTGCATTATTTTTTTGTGTGGGAAATTTAAGTTAGGATACAGATAAGCTGAGCATACAAATGGAACTTTCAGGTTATTTTGATCATTTTAAATATTCATTGGTATAAATCGGCTGAGAAATGGTCGAGATATGGAGTTTTGAATTTGAACGCATTGACCTTCATGCGGTTATTTACATGGATGGGACGCGAAAGTTTGAAGTGCTATAACTTTT
>OZ038451.1:12421178-12455618 GCA_964036195.1 Sphaerolaimus hirsutus
TGACAGACAATGCTGTCTCAGACAGACAGTCTCACAATGCTGAAAAACATTGATTGTACAACCCAAGCAATTCCAGAGTAAACAAAATACATCAATAAGATGCCATATTTCCTCGAAATACACCCAGAGGGTTCATTATCTCACCAGCAAATCTTGAGAGGGATTGGTCAGAGCTTCCAGGAGTTATTTTGTCAATATTTTCATGAAATTTGATGACGCTTTTTTTGCGTTATGTAATGATGGCAAACCCTCAGGAAAAAAGTATTTCAATTTTTAAGTGTTTTTTTCTAAAATGACTTTTCAAATTTTTCCCAAAATTTATTTTTGAATTTTTGAACCTTTTTCGAGCAGTTTTCGAATCTTGTTGGGTAGTTTTCGAATTTTCTTGGTTAGTTTTCGAAAAAATTTGAAAAACGTATTGAATTTGAAGCTTTTAACACAGAATTTGGACAGTTTTAACGTTTTTAACCTTATTGTTAAACCTCAGTGATGGCAAGAATGTGTGAACTTGCATACCGTATATCCTCGAATAAAACCCCAGTGAGTTATTTTTTCATTAGTTTTGAGGGGGTATTCAAGGGGGAGGAGTTTTTCAAGTGATGGAGTTATTTTTCCACAGAAACTTGACCTGGGCAGCTACTGCCCAAAACAAGAGAAGTCCCAACTATTCTGAAACACAAACAAACTGGATGAATTATGTTACTACACTAGGAAAATACCATATATCCTCAAATAAGTCCCCAGGGAAGTTTTTTCGTCAGCGTTTTTGAGGGGGGGGGGGGTTATTCAGGGGAGTTATTTTTTCTCAGAAAAGTGGGACTCGATTCATTGCATGAATGCATTCTGTCAACTCATGTAATCCAGGTATAGAACAGTTATGTATCTACTGTCGCTACCATACTTTAACATTCTTTTGTATGTTCATCGATCATCTTCGTGAATTTTGTAGCATATTTTTCACCCAGAGGGAGAGTTATACAAGAGGGAATGTTATTCGAGGGGGAAACATTTTTTCGTCGGAGGTTTTGAGGGGGGACGAGTTATTCGAGAATATACGGTTTAGTACGACCCTGCGCACAGCAAGTGCTCCATTCCGTATGAGAATTGTCTCGAAAAAATCGGCAGACTGCTCGAGCTAGTACTTAACGTCAATACATACAAAACCTACCGAAAAAAACCCTGCGCACAAGCAATTCCACGGGAGTGCGCAACTACCCACCACAAGAGCTAAAAGGTAAACAAAAAAACAACAACAGAAAACAACACACCTTGCCAAACCGACACCCGATCACACTGCAACTACCCACCTAAAGCAAATCCTTGTGCCCGCTCCCTCCCCATAGACATCTCAATGGGCCCACACACACTAGTTGACATCGCAAATTCGCGTCAACTCAGTGTCAATTGAATAAAACACGAAATTTGTAAAAAGCATCACACTTAACAGAAACAATGAAAATGAAGTGTCATGATGGAATATTAACTATGCTCTATCGGATAGATAAGTTGAAATTCAGTTTAAATTCAGTTGACACGAATTCAGTTGACATCCAGTGTGTGGGGGCCATTCAGCCACAAACGACTCAACGGCGTGAGCCCGTCGAACAGGGCGTCGCATGCGTTCGTATCGTCGGCGCAGCGCCACGCGCACTGCACGCCCAGCGACAGCAGGTGCCAATCCCAGACCCTGTAAATTGTCATGCAAAGTGTCAAAAGTCATGGAAAATGTCCTGCAAAATGGCAACTCGGTTGCCATTTTGCAGTACATTTTCGGTTGCCATTTTGCAGGACATTTTCCATGACTTTTGACACTTTGGTCTGGGAGTGTGCCCCCAGGTCCGCCTCGAAGGAAACCATTGTGCTGGTTTGGGGTTGAGAGGGAGGTATTGCGATAATAGGGCACTCAGGTCGCCTTGATGGACAGGGAAATTGGAATTTAATGCACGGGACAAGAGATTTGAATGAAATTCGGGCGGAAAAAAGCATGCGTGACGATGGCGAACGCCCCGGATGTTTTTTCCTAAAGGACACTTAGTTGCCGCGCACACTCAAAATTGTCAAGGGCGGTTCGAACGTTTTTGAAGCGGTTCAAACGATTTGAGAATTGAAATCGAGAGCGGTTCGAACGTTTTTGGATTCGGCCCCCATTTCTAATTCAGCCTATTTTTCGACGTCTGTGTAGTGTACATTACAAAGAACAATTTAGTACTGGGATTTCAAAAAACTTCTGCCGCAATAATAACGACCCCCCTAAAAATGTCCACTGAAAGAAGACCCCCCCCCGGGGGGGTAATTCGAGGAAATACGGTAAATATTGCAGTTACTACGCTTATCGTGACGAAACGACGTAAAATGCATTTACGATGAAGTTTCTTTCCGCATGCGGACCGTGCCGAAGAATCAGTATTGGGCGCCAAAATATTTAAGCCCTGCATACCATTTACCGGAACCTGGACAATTTACCGTACCGTTGTTTACCGCAAATTACAATTTGGTGTTTTACAAACAACACATTAAAAATCCGCAAAAACCTGTCAGCACACCTTACGATGAACACTACCATACTCCATGTGAATAAACGAACAAACATGACATTCTTCGCATCATATCACATTGGAATGAAAAAACGCTATACCATGATAAGTGAATGATACCAGATTTTGAATAAGGCCACGCAGTGGCGTAGCCAGGGCGGGCTCCCGCCCCCCCCCCCCCCTCCTTTGACGGGCCAAACACAAAAATTGCCGAGAATGGTACTTTTCTACACCGATTTTGTAGGTTGTTTACAAAAATTTTGCGCGCAAGCGCAAATTTCGCCTCTCACAATCTCCCTTATTGTCATGTACATCGCATTAGTAAAAATACCGCGTCAAATTACTAAATGCTGTACAAATCTTCATACATTTTAGGTACAAAATGTTCCTTATATTGTAGCCATTGGCGCCAATGCCGACGCCAATCACGCCTTGGCGCGGCGCCTACGAATGGCGCCACCGCCATAACTCCATTCCGCAATTACAGGGGCCAAATTTTAGGGGGGGGGTCGCCGCCCCCTCGTTCGCCGGGCTCTGTATACAATCCGCCCCCCCCGCTCAAAGATCCTGGCTACCCTGAGGTCACGTATAGCGTTTTGTCATTCCTGTATATATATAGATATAAATAAATACATTGCCTCTTCCGACAAAGGTGTACGACTTGAACAGTTGATATTTGAAATGAATGGAATACACAGAACAAACATGAAGCTTGTTTTCGTAACATTTGTTTGAATTGACAATGCAAAATTGCCAGCAAATTTTGCAAAATTGCCAGCAAATCACTACAAAACATGTTGAGCCTTCGCGGACACAAATATATCGACCCTATCATGCTTTGAAATAAAAAGTGTGAGACGCAAAAAGAAACATTATATAAAAAGCAACCGTCCGGCACCCTAAACGTTGAAACTACTTGACCGCCACACAGCCCGTTTCATTATTAGTTTAGCCTAATTCCAGCAAGTCAGTTATCTTTTCGAGCTGCATCAGATTTCTCATCGGTCAACTACTGTGCAAAAAGCATCATGTCACGCCGCCAGCGCTAAGCGTTTTTTCCCTGGCGCCACGGCAAAATGGAACCAAAAGTGCGATGGCGCTTTTTCCTTTGGCGCTAGCGCCAGCGCTATGGCGCTTTTCCATCACACCCGCTGCCTTTGATAGATCCCATTGTGTTTATCGTAATCGCGGTGTCCGGTCGCAGCTGCAAGTCAACTACAAGGGCATCAAAGTGGTGCAGAGCGTGCCCATCATGAACAAGTCGGGCAAGTTGAAGCAGGAGTGCGCCAAGAGCCTGGTGCCGGCCCACTGCATCACGTTCACAACCGTCGCGCCGGCGCCACATTCCGACGTGCTGTATTGCATTCTGGTCCCAATCCCAGACCCTGTAAAATGTCAAATGTCATGCAAAGTGTCAAAAGTCCTGGAAAGTGCCGTCCAAAATAGCAACCGAGTTGCCATTTTGCAGGGCATTTGACATGACTTTTGACACTTTGCATGACATTTGACATTTTGCAGGGTCTGGGACTGCCCCCCGATCGCCGTGCCTCAGTTTGAATTTGAGCTGCTGGCCGCCAGCGGCAACCCGCTGCAGCTGCACTGCTTCCGCTGCGACGCGCCCAACACTGCGGACAGATTGAATACCGATTTGACTGTGATTTTTGAAAGAATGTGCCTGCGCACACTAGTTTTCGCACGAAATTTAGAAAACTCACAAATAAACGTAGAACACATTTGAGTTTTCTACAATGAGGTGGCCGTCATCTGCAGTTGACGGAGATAAAACATGAATCATTGAGGAAAACGCAAACATGTGTAAAGCTCATTTATGAGTTTTCAAAAATTCGTGTGAAAACTAGTGTGCGCAGGGCCAATGTTTTTGGTTTGATCTGATATTGAATTTGATTAGGTGAATTGTGTGAAATTTCAGGCGGCCTGAAGTGCAGCGCCGTCGCAATGAATTGGAAGAACAACTGCAAGTGTTCAGAGCCAATGCGAGGTCCGAAAACAGCAGTGTTTTGCCAAGATTTTTACACTTGCCCCAGCCAGAGATCGCAAATGAAAGTGATATGAATAAGTATGTGAAATATTTCACTATCTTTGCATAGTTATTCGCTAAATCCAGAAATTTTCCTCCATGAAGCAGATCCCTCACCCAGTCAGATTCCACTGCTGATGATACAAATGATTTCCTTCCCGAAGAAGTCCTTCAGCTTGATCCTGACCAGAAAAATGTGCTGCCAAATGGTTTCACCTCTAATTTAGATGAGGAACCTACAAATGGCAATGGAACTCAAACAGAAGCTTCTGAAAATGTAGATGCAGCTCTCGAAAACACATCCACAAGCAGAGTTGGCAAAATCTCAGAAAAAAATAAAAGTAAAATAAAAATAAAATGGAAAATTAGAGAATAAAATAAAATAAAATGGAAAATTAATAAAATAAAAATACAATTTTACTAAAATTCGAATTTTTGTAAAATTTTAGTAAAATTTTACAAAAACTGTGTCTGTTAAATTCTATAGAAAGTTTTCTATCATGTTGCTTAAGTTCCTAGCTGCCAATTTGCAGAAGTAGTGCCTTGTTGTATCTTTCATTGTTGTGATTGAAACATATCGTTGCTCAAAATTGCAAATTTTCACATTTTTAAAAATATTTTCACCTTAAAGATCACTAATTTATGTGATTTGTTTCCCATTTTCTTCGTTCCATACCTTGAAAAAGCTATATATTGAACCCCGCAAGCCCTTCCCCCACCCAAAAAAACAACAACCAAATTTTAGGTAAACTCGGCAGACATGAAAGGAATCAGTGATTCGGCCCTTACGTACCAATTTTAAATTTCGTAAAATTGTTAAGTGAATTTTGAATTTGAATGAATGCATTCCAATCGATTCATGGTAAATCTTATTCAATCCGACGTTTTATGCAAGAACAGGATAAACTGGACAGGCATATTGTCATATGAAAGCAGATAACAAGGTATTTTATTGTAACAGCCCGGACAAATTCCAACAAAAAAGTACGTATGTGTGCGTGCGATAGAACAAGGGAAGAACGACCCTGTACACTGTACACCACTAGCGAAATCTGGATCGTTTTGAAAATCTAAAAATTGCTCTGAATAACATGAAATGCTCACTATGTTCGTAATAATAAGAAATTATCGTATATTTATCAAGTGTAGATCTTAAATTCAAATTTCGACGGTGACGTTCACTTATCTAATTGAAAAATTTGTTGATGGTCATCCCTACGCATGAAATACGAGTGTCAATAACAATGAAATTGGGTTAGAATGGCACTTGTACAAAAATTCGTTAGACCATTGACTCGCATAATGTCTGCCGAGTTTATCTTCCCTTGGGAGGAGCAATTAGATGCATATATCCAGGACCTCCTGAGGGTCAAAATACAAAATGCGTACCTCACAACTGGTGTCAAATGTTTACATAAAATTTTTGTTGTATTCATCTGCATGCTTCTAGCATGCACATGGTTTTATGTCCTTGCATCCAAGATTTCCGATTTTATGTAAAATTTTTGTAAAATATTTGTAAAATTTTTGTAAAATGGTTTCATTTTATTTTATTAATGACATTTCAGAATAAAATAAAATAAAATAAAATGAAACATGAATAAAATTAAAATAAAATACAATTTTAATAAAACTAAAATACAATTTTAGTAAAAAGAATTTTACTAAAACCAACCATGATCCTGATCACGATCCCAAATCACACGAAATTTCGGGATATTGTGGTCCCGATTCTGATCCCGATCCTGAAACTTCAATCCCGATCCTGATCCTGATCCCGAAATTTGAAAAAGCCAATCCCGATCCCGACCAGAGATTTTGAAAATCCCAATCCCGATCCCCAAAAAAATGCCCCAATCCCGATCTCGATCCCGGAAAAATTCACAGACACAAAAGCTGCCAGAAATGACACTCTTAAAGGACCATTTTGTATGCAGTTTGCAAAATATTTGCGCGCAAGCGCGCATTTCCCCACCTCCCTTTGTATCACTGTTGCGGGGGGATGCACACCACTACAAATGGACTCGATACAGTGCCCATTACCGTAGTTTAAGGTTAATACACATGCATATATGGTAGACAGTGGTGTGAATGACAATGCCAGGCAGCCCATTGCGCATGCTGCACTTCATCATGCTATTCATCTGCATGCTTCTAGCGTGCACCTTGTTTTATGGGCTTGCCAAGAATCCAAGATTCCGATTTTTTGTAACAATTTTGTAAAATATTTGTAAAATTTTTGTAAAATGGTTTCATTTTATTTTATTAATGACATTTCAGAATAAAATAAAATAAAATAAACTGAAACATGAATAAAATAAAAATAAAATACAATTTTAATAAAAATAAAATACAATTTTAGTAAAAAGAATTTTACTAAAACCAACCATGTCCACAAGCCATGAAGATGACCAGGTGCCACACCCAGACCCTGCAAAAAAACCGTGTAAAGTGTCAAAGACCCTGTAAAATGTCATGTATCATGTAAAAGAGTCTGTAAAATGACATGTGTCATGCACAAGTCCCTGTAAAGTATCAACGGTCATGTAAAAAAAACCCTGTAATATGTCATGTATATCCAAACCTTATTCTTTTGTATCCAAATCTTATGTTTTACTATCCAAATATTATGTCAAAAAGTAAGATTTGGAAACAAAAATATAAGATTTGGATATGATTAAATAGGATTTGGATATACATAACACATTACAGGGTCTTTTACATGACATTTGACACTTTACAGGGTCTTTTACATGACACATGAAATTTTGCAGGGTCTTATATTTGTGACACATGACATTTTACAGGGTCGTTTACACTTTACAGGGTTTTTTACAGGGTTTGGGAGTGCACCCAGCATGATGGTAACGCTGCCTGTGTGCTGCAAGTTGATGTGGGTGATGAAACTTTTGATGAAATTGGCTATGATGACATGGACTCTGACAGCGCTTTTGGTTCGTCTCAACTTTACATGGTCATTTGTTTTCACACCCCAATGTTATTGTGAAGTGAAGTGGTTTTTTATTTGTGCAGGAAGTGGGGGTGGCGATGGAACAGCACATCAATTGTTTCAAGCACATGCTGGTGTCTTGTCAGAACAGTCTCGGCTCAGACGTGAACTGTATTTGCAATTGCGCAGCCACGTTGAGGTAGGTATATTTCTTTCTGTGCCACTCTCTCACTTAGCAGCATCTAATAATGCTTCCAAATTCATGCACACAGACACCTATCCCAACAAACCAACATTCGCCGAGCACAAATTCCAGGCGAGTGAACGCCATGGAAAATGAATCCATGAAAGTTAACTTCAAACAAATCAGCATGAATGCAAAAAGTACAGCTTATGAGAGGTCATTGTGTCCGAGCGCCGGAAACAGAATGGGCGACATGTGCACATGCAATCGCTTGCAGCAGGCACGCAGCGTGTCACGTGTCTTGATGTACAGCAGGTGGTTCATAAAACATCTTTGTCAATGTCTTCTGTCTGTTCGTACATTACCTATAATTTCCTAACGCTAGTTTGCAAAGGTGGGTGCGAGATTTCGCAGGACATCTAAATACAAGCCCATTGAAACGGGTTTCGGTGAATCTAAATGGTAGCTTGTGGCATAGAGTAATTGCAGATGAGTACCGTATTTCCTCGAAATACCCCCCGGGGGGTGATTGTTTCATAGTGGTCCCGAGAGGGGGGGGGGGGGGTTAAACGAGGGGGGGGGGGGGTATTTCGAGGGGGGGTTATTGTTTCACAAGAAAAATTTTGAAAACCAAGTACAAAATTGTCGTCTGAAACGTACGCAGACGTCGAAAAATGCAACAAAAACCGCCATTTATAAGGTTCTGTAGACTAATATTAGTATGTAGATGGTATGTACACTGTTCTAACGTGATTCCGACATTGTTTTAACGTGTGTTCTGCACTACGTAGAACACAAACTGCCGTATTTGTCATGTACGTTCTCTTTACACTCAATTGGGGGGGGGGTATTTCGAGGGGGGGGGGTGATTTTCATAGTGGTCTCGAGAGGGGGGGGGGGGTCAAACGAGGGGGGGGTATTTCGAGGGGGGGGGGGTATTTCGAGGAAATACGGTAAATAAAAGATCATGTATTTATACTACACTGCTATACTATTTTTTCTATGTATGGAAGTATAGAACGAAATGCTACGAAACCGGATGTGAAGGCCGGAGTGAATAGTCATAATCACTAGTCATAATATCGTTTGTATACACTGCGCTCACTTGCAGCGTTGCTGTGACTGCGAACGTGATTGGGACGATATTTCAACGTGTGCCTGTTCCACAGTGCGGAACAGGCATGATGGCAACTTGAATTGCTGTGAAAAGGCACCATGCTCAGTTAAATGCTGTTGCAATCAATCATGCAATGATTTCTGTATGCAGTGCACTGCGAGCAGCAACACAGTGGATTCGAGTGGTTATTGGTGCTGGCACCCGGCTGGTGAGGGAAATGGGAATAACTTTATGAAACCCAAAGAAGATAAGGGAGTCGAATGCGACTTGATGTGCGTTCTATTTTTACACAATTATTCGATGTGCATTTGTCAAATTGTGTAAATTATAATACCTCAGCGGAACCCCGTTACAGCGCCGCGCAGCGAGAAGCATCACCTGAGCCACCGCCTCTACCCCGCAGGCGATACTTAAAAGCAAGAAATCACAAGTTATAATACCTACTTTTTTTCCAACTTGGGCAGTGTATCACCCAAATGTCAAGTATCATGTAAAATGTAGTAAAAATATGTCAATTGTCATGCAACGTGTTAAAATTACAGTAATAAAATCGTTTCTTTTTACCTAGATGAACTTTACACTCTACAGTGCTTGGGAATACCCACAAGCCCAGTGTATCTGTTATTTGGGTATTTACCTATTTGGCTTAAAACGTTTTTTAAGCATGGCGCACAATTAAATAGTGATAAAAACTGGGAAGTAATTGAATGGGGGTAATCTTTTCTTCATTTGCCTAACACTGTGCAGCTTTTCAAGGGGTGAGTTTGTTTATACCGTACTTACTCGAATGATTCCCCCGGGAAATGTTTTTTTTCGTCAGACTGTTTTGAGGAGGAATTTTTCAAGGGGGGATTACCATCTCGTCAAAATTTTCAAGCATGTTTCTATCAACTGCTCACTCGTCTAACAGGCGGGAGAATCATTAAAGTGAATGCTGTATATATATGGTAATTACACAATTCATTTTCAATCCTCCCACAGAACATCCGCTCTCGGGAGCCAAACAAAGCACCATTTGGTCGCAAACAGCGTGTCAACAGCCTCCAGCAAACAATGGAAGTCCCTTTCCATGGCCGACGGCCTGAACCACTGCGGCATGCCCGACACCATGGAGACCGGCGCGCTGTCCATGGTCGTTCCAGGCGCCGTGTACAAGAGCGGCAGCGGCGCTTCTGCCGTCGCGGCGGCGCCAGCTCCGGGCGGCGGCAACAAACCGGTGCCGTTCTACGCGGGCGGCGGCAGCAGCGGCGGCGGCCAGAACGCGTTGCGCCAGTCGCGCAGGTTCAAACACGTGGCCACCCCCGTGCTGGATCTGATCTGGATGGGTAGAGCCACTGGTGGGGCCAAGGTGCCGTTTGCACCCCCTGCACCCCCTGGAAAAACTGCTGCCACTGGTTTATGATGATGTTGGCGTGACTGTTCTTTGGAAACAACATTTATCTCTTGCAATAGCTGTCTACTTTCTACATAGTGTTTATTTATGTAAAAATACCTACCTGATATGGGTACATTCATTTTTCGTGCGTTATTTCATGTGAAATTTCATGCGTTTAAGTTAACATGCTATAATTTGGAAACGCAACGCGTTTCACCAGCCTGCAACTTAAATACATTTATTTTCCATTTCAATGTGGTGTATGGTGGTTGATTCGATTGTTGCTAGGAGGTCTTTTGAATTGCCCAATTGCATCTGTGAGAATACTGTGGGAGAATAAATATGCTTTGATAACTAAATATTTGTCTTAGTCACATTTATTTATTTATTGACCTTGGTTCAGACGTTGAAAATTAATTAAAACACCAGAATCTCTACATTTTTTCCTATTTCAATGAAAATGTAGGTATTTACTCATAAAAGCAAATAAATATGTAAATAAATACATTACATGAGCATATCTAAAATATTTGAATTTATCTGTTTAGACAATTGACAGTTAGCCTCACCAAGGCGACGCACAAACGCTCACGCGCTGACATGAAATTTTTCATAAAATGCATGCTGCTACAGCTTTAATTCAGCGACTGGAGAGTCACAGCCTCCAACCACTCAATCTAATTGAGGCGTCTGATTCTAAAAGTCGACAAGTAAAATTTGGGAGTAAAATAAAATAAATTGAAACAAGAATAAAATTAAAATAAAATACAATTATTATAGAATTGGCATACAAATAATTTTTATAAAACCAACCCTTTCTGTGAGCATACTGTGGGAAAATAAATATTTTTTGAAAACTTTATACTTATTTGTCATGTTTAGTCAGTCATGTTTTTTATTTATCGACCCCGGCTCAGACTATGAAAGTTTTTTTTTTATACAATAATTAAAACCCCTGAATCTCTGCATATAAATAATACCTAGGTAAATGCATTCGGTGAATGTGCACTTACTTATTCGAACAAATACCATATTACCTCCAATATAAGGTATACCTTATATTGATTTCGTCAGCCTATATTAGAGGGTACCTTATATTAGAGGTATACTTTATATTGTTTTCGCCAGATTTTGCTAACATCTTACCAACAGTGTACAACAACGCAATTCATTTTATCAAACTGGAATGTAACAAAACGGGATAAAACGGGATAAAAAGTAAAACGGGATTACGCATCAACCATAAACAGCCGGACGCCAAAAATTAGGCTCCAAATACCTACAAACTTCAAATCCAACTACACCACAATGATAATCCCACCGCCGGTATATCTAATGTCCAATCTTATCAACCACATGCAAAACTCACGCAATCCACAAATAAATAACACACAATAAAAGTCCAGATGCAACAATAACGTAAAAATGAAACACACCTCACGCGACGATTATCTCACGCAAATGCCCCGATCTCCAAGCCGGATCTCTCTAATCCACGAGATGAAAGGGACGCCGCCATCTGTTGTGCTGCAACGAAATACGAAGAACGATTAAAAAACACCGTGGCTGAATATAAAAGAGCCCCAGTTATACGAAAGAATCACTCGATTCGACACAGCCGATCTTCACCCCGAAACTTAGCTCATTCGCCATGGCTCCACCGCAGCGGCACAGCTCGTTGGCTCGCTTCCCGAAGAAGTCTGCAAAACCGGCGGCTCCGGAGACGGACGGCGACGCACCGGCGCCGAAGAAGCTGCGTCGCTACGCGATGGGCATTGAGGTAACTTTAGTAGGGTCTGCGTGGTTATAGAGAATTGTGCCTATGTGCTATAAGCTTCACGAAAAAATACACTCCACAGTCATAAAACAAAATCTGTGTTTTTCCTTTTTGGAAAAGAAACAACTTTTGGATACGTAAAAACTTTCAGTAATGTTTAAGCTGGTAAACGCTTAAACCGGCGCGAGGTGCTGGCCATAGTTAAAAAACACAAAATCTGTCTACAAATACGGTTTTTTTTGGCCAGGCGATAAAAGCTCGCCAACCAGCAAAATGGTTCATCTAACCAAAAACTTAAAATAATTTCACTGTCAATGTACAGCCGCTAGTGCATCCACGGCGCTGTATATACAGTGACTTTTTCACTCTCCACTTATGACTTACAAAAAACATCTGGAAAAAATCCTGTGACAGTGACACGTAGTGAAGACTTCTGTGTGTCACCTCACAGGTCGGTTCACGTGCTGATGTTCGCCAGAGTGGTTCATCAGTGATGAGAACAAATTGGTATAAATGTATGGGTTTCTTACGTATACCAAGGTCCCTGCGAACAATAAGAAACCCCGTAAGCTTATGCTACATTCTTTCACCTAAATCTCTTTTTTTAACAACACCTCAAACAAAACCACCTCCCCCAATGCTCACAGCCGGAAGCTCCCACACCTGAATCGAACGCTGCCGCCATCAAACTCTTGGCCCGCGAGGTCAACCGCTACAACGTCATCTGGAAGAACCACGGCATCGACCCGCGCAAAACGGGCAAGCAGGAGATCAAAGCCATCGTTCGAAACATCATGTCGGGTGCCATGGGGCTGGGCGGCGACCACATCTGCGTGCGCGAATTAGACACGATTGACTTCAGGGGTGGAGTTATGGTGGTATGTGGGGTAAAATTCACTTCTTTTGGGTTGTTACGTCAACATCAATAAATTTCGAAACAATTCACGCAACTGAACCCGATCTTCCACACTTTTTTTGTCGTTTGAAAAAAGCACAAAATACACTAAAATATAATCAGCTTCGTAGTTCTCCTACTACATAATGTAATTTTCACAAACACCTCACACTTTTTCCAATAAAACATTGCTAACCACCGACACAACCCGCCCGCTCAGACTAAGTTCGCCACTTGCACAGCAGCTGAAACGCTGCTTGCAAATGCCCCCCGCCTCAGAAATGTGGCCGACGGTAAAATTCAAATCCAAAAAGACAAAACTAAGACCGAACTTGCAGAAGAATCCAGCTGCAAAAGTTTGGCTTTTTTCGCCACCCTTTCGAGCGACACCCACCGATTTTTCATGCTAAACGGCCCAAAAATTGGCTCCGCTCCCATCGACGCCCCCCGCAACTCCAAACCTTTGGAAATTTTATATGCGGGCGAATTTGAGCTGAAATACGCGGACCTGATAGCTGACAGGAGGTTGAAGGCCAAGGTCCGTAAGAATAGGGACCCTCTAATTTTGAAGATGATGCGCATCATTGACTTACCCGATGTACGCATCATCATACACACCACACACTCTCAGGCAGACCCCAAAGCCATGCAGCGCAAAAATTCGCTTCGCAAGCTCACCGCGGCCAACGCGAACGCCAACGGCGCCACCGCCACGGGGCCCACCACCGTCGTGAACACCGTGGTCGTCTCAACTGAGGCGCCGCACCCCGCGCCAAAGGATCCGCGTCGTGGCGCCAGCCAGAGCCAAGGTGACTTGACCGTGGCTGCAATTCTATTTTGGAATAAGTTTAAGGTGTATTTCCACTTACCGCTTCCTACCCACCAAAAAAATCCCCACCAGTTGCCAAAAAACCCTCTACACCACCAACAGATTTACAAACAATACCACAAATTTCGCATTCAATTTTCCACTGTAAAAAATATCGAACCCTGAATAACACCAAAATACTCACCCCGAAAGTACTCGCCCCAAACTTTTTTACATAACACCACCTACAATGCAATGCACCACCCCCCCAGAAACCTCTCCCCCCGCTGGACCTTCATGGCAAACGGTGCGAGGACGCAGCAAAAACAAGCGGCGGGCCAGCGCAGCGCCCGACACGCCGCGGTCGGGTGTCTACAAAACGACTAAGTGATTATGCAGAGTTCATGTGACTTTTGCCCGCTCTTTTTTCAGTATCTCTTTGCAAGTAAATCGCATTTGAAATAGGAAGTGGTAAGATATACGTTCTCACATTTCAATGTCTCGCCCTCAAATTGATGCTCTCACACTTTTACATTTGCCTACATCGCTATACAACACCAAAATAAAAACCGCAAAAAACAAATATTTGGTCACACCAATAGGGTTCTAACCAAAACCAACTCAAAAAACTATGCACAAAACACACGCAACAAGCTTGTAATGGTGTTTCTCTAAGCTCCACACATACATTTTCATCTAATACGACTCTCCTAAAAAATTAAAAAAATCAGCTTATATAATAGCTATTTTGTCGACCAATACATCGGCCAAGCCACAAAATCGATATCTAGACCGATAATAGCACACATAAAAACACCGCGTGGGCGTAGGAGCGGTAGCGCAGTGGTATGCGTTACAGAGTGATAAGCCGGAGCTCCTCTAGACAGTCGGCAATGATGACCAAAGAAATTTGGTAGTTCAAGCTCATCTGAAGGGCATTTTTTGATAGGGATTCCGATTTTTGATGATAAATTGGCTGAGCTGACTTTTTCCAGTTCAACCAATTCATCATTTTCCCAAAACAACCGCCTAATAACGCAACAATCGATTATCGACAACACACACTGCAAACGCACACAGCGCACAGACCTCGGGTTCGAAACCCAACGTCGACGATCGAGACCACACGCTTTTTGCATTATTTCTCATACACATTGACTAGAAAAACAAAATCTACGTTTCGACACTTGGAGAAAACTCCTGATTGACACACAGGAAGTATTTAGTTGCACCTGATATCTACCTAGCACCTGCGAATAAACACCACACACCAAAAACTCTAATCACCCAAGTTTTTCATCAGAAAAACACCAAACCAACCCCCAACCAAACAACCATGAATTCACGCACTCAAAGCAATGACACTCATGCTACCGCATCCGGGGCAACCGATGCATCAAATCGCAGCATGAACATTGCACATGTGCCGAAAATTCTAAACTCTAACCCAACAGTCCTACTCAGGACTACCCGGTCTGGTGAAAATGCATGGAAGTTGCAGACATGCAACGACATGCAAGTTGAACACGTCGAAACAACTACAGGTGCCATTCTGTCTAAGTGCATGTCAAACAGGTGCTCGGCATGCACGCATCTAAGTACTAGTCGATTCTACACATCCACAACCACAGGCAATAAATTCATACACCACCCTGGGCTAGGGTGTGATACAACTAATGCCATCTACATGTTGACCTGTGGCAGTTGTCAAATGCAATACGTGGGGGAAACAAAACAAAAGGTAAAACAAAGGTTCACGCAACACCTTGGACACATAAAAAAGTCAGCCAAAGGAATTCATATGGTAGACACACACTTCTACAGACACTTCGAGACACACAAATGTGACCCCAACAAAATAACTTTAAACGTACTAGAAAAAATTGAAGAAGGCGAAATAGGAAAACACAAACCCCAAAACTTTGCCGAATGTGAAATGAAATACATCAACGCGCTAATGACAGCCTACCCAATGGGAGGCAACAGCATAATAAAGGGTATCGGGAACATTACGGAAACGGACATAACCAATGAAAAAGCGAGACTACCGTTCCTGAACTTTTCATTGCCAAGGGTCGGTACTAGGACAAAAAAGACACAAAGGCCAAGCAAAACATTTTCTAGTCTGAACCCAGACAACGCTGACAGCAATAGAGATATATACCAAAAATGCCTTAAGAATAAAGAAAAACACACTGAAATGGCGATCAGGGAAACACAAAATAAAATGGAAACTAGAGAGATATCTTGGGAAACTTACACTAAATATACGGCAATGCTCTGCGCCAAACGGCAAAGAAGCACTGCACAAAAAACCAAACCAAAACACCCAAAGATATATACATACCACTATGACAACCCTTGCGACGCCAACAACGGACTGACAAAGTGTCTAAAAAGTGAAAAAACAACCACCCACCTGCCCAAAGCGATAAAAGAAAGCCTTAGTGATATCCTCATTTTGACCAGCTACAATACACCTTTCGGAGTAAAAGCCTTCAACTACAATAAAACACTAAGGAAGCTCACAGTAAATGAATTCCTAAAGATAAGAGAGACGCCCTGCGAATGCCAACATAGTCCTTACATCGATACACACCACAAACATGTAATCACAGGCGATCTAAGCATATGTCCTAATCGAGAACTAAAGGAAGTGCTAAGCTACGGAGCTAACTATCGGCTACCAGCACCACCTGACAAAACACACACCCGTAAAAAAGCTCTAAACACACTACAAAAAATACATACACACCTGATGGAAAAATACCCAACAGAGGCTAACAACATAAATCTTTGGTGGGACAAGTCAAACACACTAATAAACAAGAAAACAAAATTTTGCAAACCCTACCACACAAAAACCTACAACAACGAGCAACTACACAGCGCGCTGGAATCGTTACAAATGAAATACATCATTGCCCCAATAGACAATCGGCCGCCACCTACGCTTTCATATGCAAGAAATTCTACATAGAACTTATCGCCAATGAATTAGGCATAAAAAATGGTGTTTTCGTACACAGTGGCAACCAAACCTACAAACACATTGGCCGTGAAGAAACAGAAGGTGCAGCCATAACAAACAAACTAGAAACCTTAACAAAAAACCAACAAGGTGAAATGGATCGTTTCAGCGACTCATTCCCAGTAATATACGCCACGCCAAAGTTCCATAAAACACCTATAAAATTCAGATTTATCGCTGGTAGTAAATGCTCAAACATCAACAGCCTAGCATGGGATCTACACAAAATCTTACAATACCTTACAACGAGACTAGAACAATATTGCAAAGTCATCACAAAACGCAACGGAACAAACCGCTATTGGCTATGCAAAAATAGCATCGAGGTAGCACAAAGTCTGCAAAAACAGCAAAAAATAAACAGCATCCACACATATGACTTTGCAAACATGTTCACCACCCTTCCACACCATCTCATAAAAACACACATCAACTTCCTAATGGACTTAATAATAAAAAACGGTAGCTTCCGCATACACAAAAAAACGGCAACACAAAACACATCAAACAAAAATGGAAAAATACTACAAGTCACAGAAGCAGAGAAACTCCTTAGCACTGTACTAGACAATACGTATGTCAAATTCTGTGGCGCAATTTACAAACAAACACTGGGGATACCCATGGGCGGAAGCGCCTCTAGCGACATAGCAAACCTTACACTTGCGGGGATGGAATACAGATATCTCGGGGACAAAAATAACAACATCACAGCACGGACCCTACACAGAACAAAACGATATGTCGACGATATCCTAGTCATAAACAAACCACACTTCTCATCTTTCTGCACCAACATATACGGCACAGAACTCACCCTGGAACCTGACACCACCGAAAGGGGATCCAAGGTGCACTTCCTTGACCTGAACGTGTCGATCATAAACCAACGACCACGGTTCAACCTGTGGAATAAAACAGATGATTATAAATTCAGCATTGTGAAAAATACACACGTTTCAAGTAACGTTCCCCCCGAACTCGGATACAACACTTTGTATTCACAGAGCAAATGATATCTGGAAATTTGCAGCGAGCTATCAGACAGCACTAACAGAATAGTGCTGCTGATGAAAAATCTCAGCTCGATGGAATTCGAAATTGATAGAATGAGCAACACTTTGGCCAAACTGATAATCAACTACCCAAACCTAGCGACAAAACACGGACTCTGCACCCAGCGTGAAATTTGCTTATGGATCGACACCATCAAATTCAACACACTACACTAGTTATACCGGTAAAACGGGATTACGCATCAACCATAAACAGCCGGACGCCAAAAAATAGGCTCCAAATACCTACAAACTTCAAATCCGACTACACCACAATGATAATCCCACCGCCGGTATATCTAATGTCCAATCTTATCAACCACATGCAAAACTCACACAATCCACAAATAAATAACACGCAATAAAAGTCCATGATGCAACAACAACGTAAAAATGAAACACACCTCACGCGACGATTATCTCACGCAAATGCCCCGATCTCCAAGCCGGATCTCTCTAATCCACGAGATGAAAGGGACGCCGCCATCTGTTGTGCTGCAATGAAATACGAAGAACGATTAAAAAACACCGTGGCTGAATATAAAAGAGCCCCAGTTATACGAAAGAATCACTCGATTCGACACAGCCGATCTTCACCCCGAAACTTAGCTCATTCGCCATGGCTCCACCGCAGCGGCACAGCTCGTTGGCTCGCTTCCCGAAGAAGTCTGCAAAACCGGCGGCTCCGGAGACAGACGGCGACGCACCGGCGCCGAAGAAGCTGCGTCGCTACGCGACGGGCGTTGAGGTAACTTTAGTAGGGTCTGCGTGGTTATAGAGAATTGTGCCTATGTGCTATAAGCTTCACGAAAAAATACACTCCACAGTCATAAAACAAAATCTGTGTTTTTCCTTTTTGGAAAAGAAACAACTTTTGGATACGTAAAAACTTTCAGTAATGTTTAAGCTGGTAAACGCTTAAACCGGCGCGAGGTGCTGGCCATAGTTAAAAAACACAAAATCTGTCTACAAATATGGGTTTTTTTGGCCAGGCGATAAAAGCTCGCCAACCAGCAAAATGGTTCATCTAACCAAAAACTTAAAATAATTTCACTGTCAATGTACAGCCGCTAGTGCATCCACGGCGCTGTATATACAGTGACTTTTTCACTCTCCACTTATGACTTACAAAAAACATCTGGAAAAAATCCTGTGACAGTGACACGTAGTGAAGACTTCTGTGTGTCACCTCACAGGTCGGTTCACGTGCTGATGTTCGCCAGAGTGGTTCATCAGTGATGAGAACAAATTGGTATAAATGTATGGGTTTCTTACGTATACCAAGGTCCCTGCGAACAATAAGAAACCCCGTAAGCTTATGCTACATTCTTTCACCTAAATCTCTTTTTTTAACGACACCTCAAACAAAACCACCTCCCCCAATGCTCACAGCCGGAAGCTCCCACACCTGAATCAAACGCTGCCGCCATCAAACTCTTGGCCCGCGAGGTCAACCGCTACAACGTCATCTGGAAGAACCACGGCATCGACCCGCGCAAAACGGGCAAGCAGGAGATCAAAGCCATCGTTCGAAACATCATGTCGGGTGCCATGGGGCTGGGCGGCGACCACATCTGCGTGCGCGAATTAGACACGATTGACTTCAGGGGTGGAGTTATGGTGGTATGTGGGGTAAAATTCACTTCTTTTGGGTTGTTACGTCAACATCAATAAATTTCGAAACAATTCACGCAACTGAACCCGATCTTCCACACTTTTTTTGTCGTTTGAAAAAAGCACAAAATACACTAAAATATAATCAGCTTCGTAGTTCTCCTACTACATAATGTAATTTTCACAAACACCTCACACTTTTTCCAATAAAACATTGCTAACCACCGACACAACCCGCCCGCTCAGACTAAGTTCGCCACTTGCACAGCAGCTGAAACGCTGCTTGCAAATGCCCCCCGCCTCAGAAATGTGGCCGACGGTAAAATTCAAATCCAAAAAGACAAAACTAAGACCGAACTTGCAGAAGAATCCAGCTGCAAAAGTTTGGCTTTTTTCGCCACCCTTTCGTGCGTCACCCACCGATTTTTCATGCTAAACGGCCCAAAAATTGGCTCCGCTCCCATCGACGCCCCCCGCAACTCCAAACCTTTGGAAATTTTATATGCGGGCGAATTTGAGCTGAAATACGCGGACCTGATAGCTGACAGGAGGTTGAAGGCCAAGGTCCGTAAGAATAGGGACCCTCTAATTTTGAAGATGATGCGCATCATTGACTTACCCGATGTACGCATCATCATACACACCACACACTCTCAGGCGGACCCCAAAGCCATGCAGCGCAAAAATTCGCTTCGCAAGCTCACCGCGGCCAACGCGAACGCCAACGGCGCCACCGCCACGGGGCCCACCACCGTCGTGAACACCGTGGTCGTCTCAACTGAGGCGCCGCACCCCGCGCCAAAGGATCCGCGTCGTGGCGCCAGCCAGAGCCAAGGTGACTTGACCGTGGCTGCAATTCTATTTTGGAATAAGTTTAAGGTGTATTTCCACTTACCGCTTCCTACCCACCAAAAAAATCCCCACCAGTTGCCAAAAAACCCTCTACACCACCAACAGATTTACAAACAATACCACAAATTTCGCATTCAATTTTCCACTGTAAAAAATATCGAACCCTGAATAACACCAAAATACTCACCCCGAAAGTACTCGCCCCAAACTTTTTTACATAACACCACCTACAATGCAATGCACCACCCCCCCAGAAACCTCTCCCCCCGCTGGACCTTCATGGCAAACGGTGCGAGGACGCAGCAAAAACAAGCGGCGGGCCAGCGCAGCGCCCGACACGCCGCGGTCGGGTGCCTACAAAACGACTAAGTGATTATGCAGAGTTCATGTGACTTTTGCCCGCTCTTTTTTCAGTATCTCTTTGCAAGTAAATCGCATTTGAAATAGGAAGTGGTAAGATATACGTTCTCACATTTCAATGTCTCGCCCTCAAATTGATGCTCTCACACTTTTACATTTGCCTACATCGCTATACAACACCAAAATAAAAACCGCAAAAAAACAAATATTTGGTCACACCAATAGGGTTCTAACCAAAACCAACTCAAAAAACTATGCACAAAACACACGCAACAAGCTTGTAATGGTGTTTCTCTAAGCTCCACACATACATTTTCATCTAATACGACTCTCCTAAAAAATTAAAAAAATCAGCTTATATAATAGCTATTTTGTCGACCAATACATCGGCCAAGCCACAAAATCGATATCTAGACCGATAATAGCACACATAAAAACACCGCGTGGGCGTAGGAGCGGTAGCGCAGTGGTATGCGCTACAGAGTGATAAGCCGGAGCTCCTCTAGACAGTCGGCAATGATGACCAAAGAAATTTGGTAGTTCAAGCTCATCTGAAGGGCATTTTTTGATAGGGATTCCGATTTTTGATGATAAATTGGCTGAGCTGACTTTTTCCAGTTCAACCAATTCATCATTTTCCCAAAACAACCGCCTAATAACGCAACAATTGATTATCGACAACACACACTGCAAACGCACACAGCGCACAGACCTCGGGTTCGAAACCCAACGTCGACGATCGAGACCACACGCTTTTTGCATTATTTCTCATACACATTGACTAGAAAAACAAAATCTATGTTTCGACACTTGGAGAAAACTCCTGATTGACACACAGGAAGTATTTAGTTGCACCTGATATCTACCTAGCACCTGCGAATAAACACCACACACCAAAAACTCTAATCACCCAAGTTTTTCATCAGAAAAACACCAAACCAACCCCCAACCAAACAACCATGAATTCACACACTCAAAGCAATGACACTCATGCTACCGCATCCGGGGCAACCGATGCATCAAATCGCAGCATGAACATTGCACATGTGCCGAAAATTCTAAACTCTAACCCAACAGTCCTACTCAGGACTACCCGGTCTGGTGAAAATGCATGGAAGTTGCAGACATGCAACGACATGCAAGTTGAACACGTCGAAACAACTACAGGTGCCATTCTGTCTAAGTGCATGTCAAACAGGTGCTCGGCATGCACGCATCTAAGTACTAGTCGATTCTACACATCCACAACCACAGGCAATAAATTCATACACCACCCTGGGCTAGGGTGTGATACAACTAATGCCATCTACATGTTGACCTGTGGCAGTTGTCAAATGCAATACGTGGGGGAAACAAAACAAAAGGTAAAACAAAGGTTCACGCAACACCTTGGACACATAAAAAAGTCAGCCAAAGGAATTCATATGGTAGACACACACTTCTACAGACACTTCGAGACACACAAATGTGACCCCAACAAAATAACTTTAAACGTACTAGAAAAAATTGAAGAAGGCGAAATAGGAAAACACAAACCCCAAAACTTTGCCGAATGTGAAATGAAATACATCAACGCGCTAATGACAGCCTACCCAATGGGAGGCAACAGCATAATAAAGGGTATCGGGAACATTACGGAAACGGACATAACCAATGAAAAAGCGAGACTACCGTTCCTGAACTTTTCATTGCCAAGGGTCAGTACTAGGACAAAAAAGACACAAAGGCCAAGCAAAACATTTTCTAGTCTGAACCCAGACAACGCTGACAGCAATAGAGATATATACCAAAAATGCCTTAAGAATAAAGAAAAACACACTGAAATGGCGATCAGGGAAACACAAAATAAAATGGAAACTAGAGAGATATCTTGGGAAACTTACACTAAATATACGGCAATGCTCTGCGCCAAACGGCAAAGAAGCACTGCACAAAAAACCAAACCAAAACACCCAAAGATATATACATACCACTATGACAACCCTTGCGACGCCAACAACGGACTGACAAAGTGTCTAAAAAGTGAAAAAACAACCACCCACCTGCCCAAAGCGATAAAAGAAAGCCTTAGTGATATCCTCATTTTGACCAGCTACAATACACCTTTCGGAGTAAAAGCCTTCAACTACAATAAAACACTAAGGAAGCTCACAGTAAATGAATTCCTAAAGATAAGAGAGACGCCCTGCGAATGCCAACATAGTCCTTACATCGATACACACCACAAACATGTAATCACAGGCGATCTAAGCATATGTCCTAATCGAGAACTAAAGGAAGTGCTAAGCTACGGAGCTAACTATCGGCTACCAGCACCACCTGACAAAACACACACCCGTAAAAAAGCTCTAAACACACTACAAAAAATACATACACACCTGATGGAAAAATACCCAACAGAGGCTAACAACATAAATCTTTGGTGGGACAAGTCAAACACACTAATAAACAAGAAAACAAAATTTTGCAAACCCTACCACACAAAAACCTACAACAACGAGCAACTACACAGCGCGCTGGAATCGTTACAAATGAAATACATCATTGCCCCAATAGACAATCGGCCGCCACCTACGCTTTCATATGCAAGAAATTCTACATAGAACTTATCGCCAATGAATTAGGCATAAAAAATGGTGTTTTCGTACACAGTGGCAACCAAACCTACAAACACATTGGCCGTGAAGAAACAGAAGGTGCAGCCATAACAAACAAACTAGAAACCTTAACAAAAAACCAACAAGGTGAAATGGATCGTTTCAGCGACTCATTCCCAGTAATATACGCCACGCCAAAGTTCCATAAAACACCTATAAAATTCAGATTTATCGCTGGTAGTAAATGCTCAAACATCAACAGCCTAGCATGGGATCTACACAAAATCTTACAATACCTTACAACGAGACTAGAACAATATTGCAAAGTCATCACAAAACGCAACGGAACAAACCGCTATTGGCTATGCAAAAATAGCATCGAGGTAGCACAAAGTCTGCAAAAACAGCAAAAAATAAACAGCATCCACACATATGACTTTGCAAACATGTTCACCACCCTTCCACACCATCTCATAAAAACACACATCAACTTCCTAATGGACTTAATAATAAAAAACGGTAGCTTCCGCATACACAAAAAAACGGCAACACAAAACACATCAAACAAAAACGGAAAAATACTACAAGTCACAGAAGCAGAGAAACTCCTTAGCACTGTACTAGACAATACGTATGTCAAATTCTGTGGCGCAATTTACAAACAAACACTGGGGATACCCATGGGCGGAAGCGCCTCTAGCGACATAGCAAACCTTACACTCGCGGGGATGGAATACAGATATCTCGGGGACAAAAATAACAACATCACAGCACGGACCCTACACAGAACAAAACGATATGTCGACGATATCCTAGTCATAAACAAACCACACTTCTCATCTTTCTGCACCAACATATACGGCACAGAACTCACCCTGGAACCTGACACCACCGAAAGGGGATCCAAGGTGCACTTCCTTGACCTGAACGTGTCGATCATAAACCAACGACCACGGTTCAACCTGTGGAATAAAACAGATGATTATAAATTCAGCATTGTGAAAAATACACACGTTTCAAGTAACGTTCCCCCCGAACTCGGATACAACACTTTGTATTCACAGAGCAAATGATATCTGGAAATTTGCAGCGAGCTATCAGACAGCACTAACAGAATAGTGCTGCTGATGAAAAATCTCAGCTCGATGGAATTCGAAATTGATAGAATGAGCAACACTTTGGCCAAACTGATAATCAACTACCCAAACCTAGCGACAAAACATGGACTCTGCACCCAGCGTGAAATTTGCTTATGGATCGACACCATCAAATTCAACACACTACACTAGTTATACCGGTAAAACGGGATTACGCATCAACCATAAACAGCCGGACGCCAAAAAATAGGCTCCAAATACCTACAAACTTCAAATCCGACTACACCACAATGATAATCCCACCGCCGGTATATCTAATGTCCAATCTTATCAACCACATGCAAAACTCACACAATCCACAAATAAATAACACGCAATAAAAGTCCATGATGCAACAACAACGTAAAAATGAAACACACCTCACGCGACGATTATCTCACGCAAATGCCCTGATCTCCAAGCCGGATCTCTCTAATCCACGAGATGAAAGGGACGCCGCCATCTGTTGTGCTGCAATGAAATACGAAGAACGATTAAAAAACACCGTGGCTGAATATAAAAGAGCCCCAGTTATACGAAAGAATCACTCGATTCGACACAGCCGATCTTCACCCCGAAACTTAGCTCATTCGCCATGGCTCCACCGCAGCGGCACAGCTCGTTGGCTCGCTTCCCGAAGAAGTCTGCAAAACCGGCGGCTCCGGAGACAGACGGCGACGCACCGGCGCCGAAGAAGCTGCGTCGCTACGCGACGGGCGTTGAGGTAACTTTAGTAGGGTCTGCGTGGTTATAGAGAATTGTGCCTATGTGCTATAAGCTTCACGAAAAAATACACTCCACAGTCATAAAACAAAATCTGTGTTTTTCCTTTTTGGAAAAGAAACAACTTTTGGATACGTAAAAACTTTCAGTAATGTTTAAGCTGGTAAACGCTTAAACCGGCGCGAGGTGCTGGCCATAGTTAAAAAACACAAAATCTGTCTACAAATACGGGGTTTTTCAGCCAGGCGATAAAAGCTCGCCAACCAGCAAAATGGTTCATCTAACCAAAAACTTAAAATAGTGAACCAGGCGTAAAACAAGTCGCACAGACACAGAGTTGTCTGGGTGCCGTTCGGCGCCATTTTCATCGTTGTCCATCATGTTTAGCAACCGTTTTAATGATTTTACGCGTCTTGGCACGCAGCCAGCTGTGCCTTATATTAGAGGTATACCTTATATTTGAGGTATGCCTTATATTTATTTTGTCACCTTCAAAAAAGCCAAAAGTTATACCTTTTATTAGAGGGTACCTTATATCGGAGGTATGCCTTATATCGGAGGTAATACGGTAATTATGTAACTAAATAAATTAAGTGCATTATTAAATAAATCAAGTGGATTTGTCTGTTTAGACAATTGACTGTTAGCTAGTGATGGAATGGCGCCATTTGATGGCGCCAAAGGGCGCCGCGCCATGGCGCCATTGGCGCTTGGCGCCCTTTTTCTGTTGCGCCCCTGGCGCCTGGCACTTTCTGAAAGGCGCCATGGCGCCCTGCAATAAAAGGGCGCCAAAATGGCGCCAGCAGGATTTCAAGGTGAGTGCTGCATAAATGAGAAAAAAATGAAAAAGCGTAGCCGTGGATAATCGAAATTTGCTGGGAAAATGACGAAGTGGTGCGATTAGATGAAAATCTTTTGTACAACAGTTCATCAGACGCTACTGACGGATCAGAAGCTGAGAATGATGGACCGTCCAACATGCAAACCCGTAAATCAACGGGTTCAAATTGCTGCAATTCCGTTTACGTCCATTTCATAAAAACATTTGTGAACAGAAAACATAATTTCAGCTATTTGAAGTGAATACATTTTTTGTCAAATGACAATTTTCATCGCGTTGGAATTGAACATGGGTAAATAGGATTTTATCCAAAAATCATTGCTAATCTCCTTTTGTTCACTACATACTGGAGAACGTGGAAAACGAAGTGTGTGCACTACAGTTATAGGGAAATATTTTAGCACACACATACACAGCAAAAAATTGGTGTGTTGATGGGCGGTGAAGCGTCGGGAAGTGTCTTCACGCCAACACTTCCCGAACGCTTCACCAAGCTGCCAGCGCTTCCACACACATCACGAAAATCTGCGTGAAGGTACTTCACACTTCTTCATATGGCGCTCCCACGCAAATGTATACGCGGGGGAAGCGTGTGGAAGCGCCAGCGCGGTGAAGTGTCTTCCACATGTTTGGATGCGCGTGAAGCGCGCGGTGAAGATAGGTGAAGCGTGTGGAAGACACTTCACCCAGAATCTCGTGATGTTGGTGGCAGCGTGTGGAAGCGTGTGGAAGCGCGCCGCTTCACGCGCATCCAGCCCGCTTCCACACGCATCACGGATCCATTTTTAGCTGTGATAGTGTGTTGTTCGCACTTATTTAACCTGGCGCCCTTGGCGCCTGCCGCCCTATTTTTCAAATGGCGCCATGGCGCCCTTGGCGCTTGGCGCCCTCTTTCCGTGGCGCCATTTTTCTGTGGCGCTCTTGGCGCTTGGCGCCCAGTTTCCGAGTGGCGCCATGGCGCCCTTTCTTCTGGCGCTTTTCCATCACTACTGTTAGCCTCACCAAGGCGACGCACGTACGCGCAGGCGCACTGGGTACGTTTTTGAAATACAATCCTCAAAATGGCCCTACGAATTAAATAATTGACCCCCTGTCGAAAGCCCCCCCCCCCCCAAATTGAACGTAAATGGAACGTAAATATTAAAACCTTCAGTTTGTGTTCTGTGAAATGCAGAACACATGTTTAAACAATGACCAAGTCACGTTAGAACAGAGTATATAAATACCATCTATATTTACATACATATATATGTAAGTCAAAAAAATACTCTTATACATGGAGCTTGTTGTTGCATTTTTCTACCTCAGCGTATGTTATAAAGAACAAATTAGTGCTGAGAGTTCTGAAAAATTCTGGCGAAATAAAAAAAACCCTCGAAATACCAGCCCTTGTTTAACTCCCCTCAAAATTTTCACTATAAAACAATCACTCCCATGGGTATTTCGAGGAAATATACAGAGTTGTTAAAAGGTACGTACGTTTACTCGAAAAATACGCGTACGCGAGTACGCGGTAAATACATTTACATATACTTTTCAAAAAAATACCGTACGCACTTGTACGCGTACACTTTCAAAGCGTACGCGTACGGAAAATGTATTTATCAAAATTCAATGTGGGACATATTTATAATGAAATTACATTGCTATGTATTTACAGAAGTGGTTCCATTGAATATTTTAGATATGCGGGGGTAGTGCCTTTAAAAAATTCAAAATTCGCAACCAAATCGAAATGGTTGTGGAGACAATGGATGTGTTTAATGAGTCGGGATAACGATGATTTTTATCTCCTAGAAAAAAGAGACCTTGAAAACTATATAATCTGTCATTTGCTTATAGAAAAACATACGTTGTGCTGTACACGTATGAAAAAGTGCCCACTTTTACACATTCTATGAAGAAAAGTAGTCATTTCTACACTCACAAAAAAGTACCCCCATTTACGCGTACGTACGAGTAAAAAAAAAGTATTTTACGTTTTCTATACTTTGTGGTGAGTAAAAAAAAACAACTTTACGTTTACATATACTTTTAAAAAAGTTCAGTAATTCTAACAACTCTGGAAATATAGTAAATTGCAGCGTAGTCACCTTATAAATATGTGCCAAATTGAATTCACAGAAATACATTTTCTTTACGCGTATGCCTCAAAAATGTACGCGTACATGTGAGTACGTTACTTTTTGAAAAAGTATATGTAAACGTATTTACCGCGTACTCGCGTACGCGTATTTTTCGAGTAAACGTACGTACCTTTAAACAACTCTGGAATTTTCTACCGATTTTGATGGTTGAGCACTTAAAATTATCAGAATGATGTGGCGATCACTTTTATGAAGCAATTACAATCACTGCAAAAAAAAGTTCATGAAGTGTGTGGAAGCGCGCTCCGTGAAGGCACTTCCACTCACTTCCACACACTTCATGAAGTTTTTGGTGAAGTGTCTTTCACTCACTTCACCTAGCTTCATGAAGCCTGTAATTTCGTGAAGCGCACTTCCCAACGCTGACGCTTCCGCATGCATCAAAATGATGCCGAGTTCCAGTGGAAGCGTCGTGACACTTGGTGAAGACACTTCAGAAAAAAAGAGATTTTTGAAGGCACTTCACATACAATAATCACAGTGAAGACACTTCCAATTGTATTTTACCGCAAAAGAATGATTCAAATGCCAAGGATGGATGGATGGGCATGTGTGCCATATAATTCAATGAGCCATGTTTAGTCACATTTCACGCTGCTTTATTTAGGTACTATTTATTTACCATCTCCCATTATCTGGTCACACATAAAGTTTATTTTCATATGTATCTTATCGTCGCATCCTCAGAATAAAGTTCTGAAGTCCATCAGCATATTAATACTAAAATTACCACACTTTTTTCATGTGAAGTGCCTTCACTACAGCTCTGACATTGTGAAGACACATCACAGTGGGACGTCGGAAGTGAAGACTTTTCACCAACATTGTGCAGCTTCGTGAAGCATTTTTGCTATGTGAAGTGTCTTCACAACTATTTTTGTGAAGCGTCGGGAAGCGCGGACCAGCGCTGTGAAGCGTCGGGAAGCGAACCGTGAAGGCACTTCAAGAAGCTTCAAGACGCATCAAACACCTATTTTTTGTTGTGAATGATTACAAATGAATGTTAACATATTTAATACGCTACAATGCCCCATAGCCACTATTGTCTACTGATTGGAGTCGTTGCTGTACAGAGAATGGAACTATCTCTGTCATAAACTGACAACAAATTTTGAACAAAAAAAGAGAAACATAAAATATCAAATTATTTAAAATTCAACAAAATTTTAGATTTGCTCATCAGATCACGTATTGGGTATAGGTAATGGATTTCACAGTAGGTATATTTATTTGATGTGATGTTTACAAAATAAGCAAAAAACGGTTGGGTAAATATGAATAAGCACATACTGTGGACAAAATTGCACTGCACATGAAGCCTTGGTCGGTGCCTTTCCCGGTGCCTTTTACTTTGGCCCTGGTGCTAGCACCTTTCAAAAAAAAATTCTAGCAAAAAAATGGCACCACACCGAACTGGCACTGGTGCTAGTCTGAAATAGCACCGGCACCAGCAGGGCACCCCTGAAGATTGCAATGGCACCGCACCAGCACCGGTGCTGGTGCCTTTCGGTGCCCAGCAAAAATGATAGATTTCTCCTTTTTTATTTTTTATTTTAGCAACAGAAAATTGCGATTTTAGCAAAAAAATACATTTTCTCTGTACGCGTGTACTTTTAATATGTACGCGTAAACGTGATTACATTGCTTTTTTCAAAAGTATATGTACCGTATTTCTCCGTGTAAAGCACCTGGGGCTTATACAAAATTGAGGCACTTTTCAGATAACTTTTTTAAAACTTGTATAGCACCCGGGTGTTAGGTCAATGAGGTTGTTTACGTGGAAACTTGACTATACCAAACAAAACAGCAACAATGTGAGTGTAAAATGCTGTTTTCTATGAACATTCTTACTTTTTAGCTACGTTTTTTGTAACTGAGCATAGCACCCCGGGGGTGCTATGCATCTGTGTAACACCCCGGGTGTTGTGCACGGGGGGGTCCTTTACACGGAGAAATATGGTAAATGTATTTACCGCGTACTCATGTACCGTATTTCCTCGAAATACCCCCCCCTCGTTTGACCCCCCCCTCTCGAGACCACTATGAAACAATCACCCCCCCCTCGAAATACCCCCCCAGATTGAGTGTAAAGAGAACGTACATGACAAATACTGCAGTTTGTGTTCTGCGTAGTGCAGAACACACGTTAAAACAATGTTGGAATCACGTTAGAACAGTGTTTATACCATCTACGTACTAATATTAGTCTACATAACCTTATAAATGGCGGTTTTTGTTGTATTTCTCGACGTCTGCGTACGTTTCAGACAACAATTTCGTACTGGGATTGTAAAAAATTTCTTGTGAAATAATAACCCCCCTCGAAATACCCCCCCCTCGTTTAACCCCCCCCCCCCCCTCTCGGGACCACTATGAAACAATCACCCCCCGGGGGGGTATTTCGAGGAAATACGGTATGTGTATTTTTCAAGTAAATGTATGTACATATTAACAACTGTGTTCCCAGGGGCCAGTTCCGCAAGTGGACAAGTTAAGAGTTAAAACATAAGAGTTGAGTAAAATTACAAATGGCAAGTTCAGAGTAAAGTTAAAGTTTAAGAGAAAAGTTAAAATTTAAGAGTTGAGTTAAATGTTAAGAGTTGAGTTGAAAGTTAACAGTCGAGTTAAAGGTTAAAAGGTGGGTACAAAGTTGAGTTAAGAGTTGAGCGTTAAGAGAAAAGTGGAAAATGATGGTAAAATAAATAAATGAATAAAAATGTGAAATTGGTATTGATACAGCTGTTCGCTGGCATGGTGCCAATGTTGAATGCACAACATTTGAAAAGAATGGATCCAAAACAATTATTGCTAAAAAATGAAGAAAAAAATCGCAGAATGGTGTTGACAAAAAACATTTTTTACATTTTCCCCCATTTGTCTTTTAAATCAACTTAACTCACGTTTGCACCTTTTCTCAACTCTTAACTCAACTTTTAACTCAACTTTTAACCTTTAATTCAACTCTTAACATATAACCAGAGTTGTACAAATACTGGTATTTTCGGAAAACGTAAACGTAAACGTAAATACCTTTTCTAAATTGTGAGTATTAATACTGAAAACGTAAAATACTTTTAAAATACACGGGTAAACGTAAAAAAAACGTAAACATAAAAATTTCTTTGAAGTGCACAACCCGTGATCAGATGCATTGAAAAACACCTTTGTTTTTCCTATTTCAAGCATTTCTCTGCTAATACGATCACATTTTTGCTTACCTATGTTATTTATCAAACAATTAAGCAGCTAATTGACCAAAACTATAAATTGTACTTATTGTATCAGAAAAAAAGTTAAAAAATGCACTGTTTTTGTGCATTTTCCATACGATTTTTACGTTTTCCCTGGTACCCGGGTAATTGTGCCAGGAAAACGTAACAAAACGTAATGGTATTTTTGGAAAACATAAACGTAAACGTAAATATAAATACCCAAATAACCGGGTATTTCGGGTAAACGTAGATACGTTTTTCCAACTCTGCATATAACTCAACTTTTAACTCAACTCTTAAATTTTAACTTTTCTCTTAAACTTTTACTTTACTCTTAACTCGCCATTTGTAATTTTACTCAACTCTCATGTTTTGACTCTTAACTTGTCCACTTGCGGAACCAGCATCAGAACATACTTACATACATACATACAACATACATCTACATACTTATGTAAGTGTATAGACTCTATTACCTGGTGTTTATTGGTGTATTTTTCGTTACCGTAATGACAAATTTGTACCGGGATTTCAAAAAATTTCTGGCGAAATAATAAGCCCCCCTCGAAATACCCCCCTAGTTAAACCCCCCCTAAAAATTCTCACTCTGAAACAATCACCCCTTGGGGGGTATTTCGAGGAAATACGGTACAATTATTCAGGGGTTGTGCCACATTTTTCCACAGCGCTACCGTTCGGAGTGTAACTAAAACACCAGCAACCCTTGCAGAAAAATATCGAATATTTTTTATTATACCCACATCGACAGGCATCACGTATCCCTAATTATCACCTTATTAATAGTCAATGATGATGTTCCATGGAAATGTTCTCCGTTGCGTGCTGATGATCTCCCTTTGCATCGGACAATTCTTGGCAGTAAGAAGTTGGTCTTGCAATTACCATATTTGCTTGAATAATCCCTGAACAATTCCCCCCTGTAAGATGAGTAAGAAAAAAAAATTCCCCCTTGAATATTTTACCTAATTCCTTCCTTAAGGCATAAATATGATCAATTTGTTATGTCTAATTTGAACAAAAAAGTATGTTATTAGGCTAAAAAAGCATGTTTTGTGGAATGAGTTTATAGAAACATGCGGGGAATTACCGTATTTCCTAGAAATACCCCCCTCGAAATACCCCCTCTCAAAATGAGCACTATGAATTTGTGGTCCGGGAAATGCATAACAGACGTTCCAAACACTTACTGTGTTACGAAAGAACATCGTTTATACCATCTACATCCTTATATAAGGCTGTAAAAACTTATAAATGGTGTTTATTGTTGCATTTTTTACGTTTTTCTCTCAAAATTTTCACGCTGAAAAAATAAACCCCCTGGGGGTTAATTCAAGGAAATATGGTATGCAAGCAAATACTTCACTACATTTGGTGTCAAATAAATGAAGATCCTGTTTTCGCATGCCTTCACTCATTGCTCGCAGCATTCAAGGAAAAATGTCTTTCACACTCAATGAGCAGTTATTTCAAGGGCAATTGTTTTATTTTGACTAGCCTCATCTACGATGAAGTAAATTTTCACTCTTTGAAAGGTGTAGACGTGTGCAATCAGATTGAAGGACACACTAGTGATTTTGCTGTGGTTTCTGATAAAACTTTCATGGTTTGTCTATTTATGTTTTCTTATTTTAACCGTTTCATTTGAAAAACTACAAATTGATGCTTCACAAACGGTGTAGCGTCAGAGTCATGGAAAAGCAGCGGAAAAATGGCACCGCACCGCACCAGCACCACTGGTATTCTAAAAAAAATTGCACCGCACCGCACCGGCACTGGTGCTATTCTTAAAAAATGGCACCAGCACTGGCAGGGCACCCTCGAAAAAGGGCACCGGCAGGACACTCTCGAAAAAGGGCACCGCACCAGCACAGGTGCTGGTGGCCTTCAGTGCCCAGCACCTGGGCACCGGCGCCTCGGTGTCTTCCCATCACTAGTGAGGAGTTCACATCAAAGTCGTTACACATAATTCGGGTGTGGGCATTTCAAGGGGGAGGGTTAATTCAAAGGGAATAATTTGAAGAAACACGGTACATAAATAGCATTGCATGTATTGTGTGTGTACATCACTTTCATCATACCGTACATACTTCCTCGAAATACCCCCTCAAAAGGACCACTATGAATTAATAGAAACTATATGTTTACTCAAAAAGTACGTATACTCGAGTACTGAGTAAATACGTTTACGTATACTTTGAAAAAAATACCAGTACTCGATTTTACATATACTTTTTGAAGTACTTGAGTACAAAAAACGTATTTCAGATAGGCTTTTTTATAGGCTTTTTCAAAACATAGATGGTAAAAAGAGTGACAAAAGCGAAAAATAGGACAAAATTTCCAAAAATAGCTTAAAATAGGCAGAGTAACACATTAACTAGTGAAGTCTAAGATGGTCAAAAATGTACGAAAATTAGTGATTTTGAGTGGAAATTGGGGCAAATTCCTTCAAAAAAACTCACTTTTACATTTTATGTGGAAAAAAGTATGTGTTTACTCATGAGTAAAAGTAAAAAAATTTACTTTACGTTTTCTGTACTCAGGGGGTGAGTAAAAATAAATACTTTACATTTACTTTGAAAATAATTCTGTACATTTAACAACTCTGCTAGCTTGGCATGTAAACCTGCTTGGCATGTAGATCTGTTGTGGGGGTCTCATGGGGCTACTATCCCCTGAGCCCTGCCCCAAATTTTTCAACTATCTAATATCTAAGTGAAGCAAACTTTAAGTGATTTTTCCCAAACCTTCACCCAAAATCACTAAATTTTGCTCCATTTTGTAAATTTTGCCATATATCGTATATATTTTGTTCCAATGAGCCCCCAGAATAATTTTCAGCTATCTATCCCTCCTGGAGGAGAGATTTGCTATCTATGATCCACCGCGAGGGTCAAAACCTTGGAAATCCCTGATCCGCTGTCTACTGCCAAGTGCCAAGCAGCACAGGCTCCCTCAAAATACCCCCCAAATTGAGAGCAAACAGCATGTAAATGACAAAAGCTGTGGTTTTTATCCAGGCAATGCGGAACACACATCAAAACAATGACTGTGTTATGTTAAAACAGGGATTTAACCATCTACATACTAGGGTTCAAATGGGATTAACTTTTTTGGGATTGGGATCGGGTTTGGTTTTTTGAGATTTCGGGATCAGGATCTGGATCGGGAAT
>OZ038451.1:12455818-12612710 GCA_964036195.1 Sphaerolaimus hirsutus
ATGACTTTTCGATATCGATATTCGATATTTTTTTCTGAAAGTCGATATTCGATATCGATACGATATGGACCCTCGATATTCGAATCGATATTCGATATGAAAATATGCACGATATTCGATATCGATATTTCGATATTTTCGATATTTCGATATTTTAGTACAGCGGGGCATATTGTATTTCCATTTGGACACAAACATGGTTGATAATCTTTTTAAATGAGGCTCACAACAATTGAAATGAGGTAATGAAATAAAAACAGGATGAATCAAATTATATAAGGTGAATCATTATTAAGCAAACACTTCAGGTCATACATGTGACTAGGGGTGGCTGGCTTTTTACATTTTTAAAAGGTTGGTATTTTAAAATAAACAGCCAAATTTTTGAGCCATGCTGCCATGCAAAAGTTTGGTGAAATGGTTTCCTTGTGTGTGATGCAGTTTGCTGTGTTAATATCATATATTTTGTAAGGATGTGTATACATTACCCTTGATATCCTACTCTTGATAGCTCAATGTGAAAATAACATGGCATATATATATGATATATTACTTTGTGCATTCATAAGCATACGTGTTTGGCTGCAGCATCCACTTTTTGTTGGCTTCAGCCATTTTTTATGGGATCACAAATACCTTAAAAAGAATACCAGAATATCGAAAAAAATCGAAAAAATGGTCGATATTCGATATCGATATTTGATATTTTTTCAAAATTTTCGATATCCGATATTCGATATGAAAAAATGGTCGATATCCGATATTCGATATTCGATACGATATATCGTCCCAACCCTAAATTCAATGGTATACGATAACCTATTCACAGCGGTGAATTTTTTCGATCAACTTTATAAAAACCATGACAGTTAAAAGGGTCACTTGCAGTTGGCACGCCTCCAACGTGAAATATAACATTAACAAAGACCATCTGGTATACCTGTTTATTTCTCTGCATTGCCAATATCTGTGCCCCTTCGCAGCTGGTTGCGGGGCGCCGTCTCGTGCTGCGTCTTGGCACGGGTCCTCACCGCTACCTGTTTGGCTGGTGACTGGCGTGTGTTTTGGCACTGGTCCAATCGTAATTTTCGTAGTGTTTATTATCTTGCGGTGGCCGGACGTTATCCGTGGTACCGAATGAGGTCGCACTGTTTGGACGGTGCCTTATTTATCAGCATATAAGTGTACTTTTACGTGAAGTTACGGTGCTCTACAGTGGCCAACGCACACTGGTACCGTCGAAACTTGGGAAACACAAATTTGTTTTCAACACATTTGTGTTTACCAGTTTGTTTTCAACACATTTGTGTTTACCAGATTGTTGCAATTAGGGTTGGAAAAAAAAACGTTTTTTTTTAACTCGATGTTTTTTTAAAAAAAAAACGTTTTTTTTTTAAAAAAACGTTTTTTTTTATAAAAAAAAACGTTTTTTTTAAAAGCTCCCAGATATGACCTAGTGTCAACATATATAGGTATATCAGACACTGGCAATACTCTGTGATGTTAAATATGACCATATAATGGCTGTGGAGCCATGGGATAGCATTATAAGTGGTGATTTGTGTCAAAAATATCCATTTTTCGTCGACATATCGTTCGTATATCGCCTTATAGTCGAATGTTCGTGACTTCAGGTAAAGTTTGGCACGGAATGGTGATCAAACAAGGTTATAAAAGGAGGTTGTTACTTTGGGAGTGAAGTTACACACTGTGGAGGTACATGGAAGCACATTACCTCAATATTATATATTACAGCAACATATGTCGGCTTATTCACCCATGGTGGCACATAGAAATGGATGCTTTGATACTAAAAATGCAACAAAACCAATGAAAACAACCACCAATGTCAATTTGTGTGTGAAATTGCGCGCTTGCGCGCAAAAATTTTGCAAAATACCTAGTGCTTAGTACTAAAAATTTCGGCCGATGTTTTTTTAAAAAAAAAACATTTCGGACATCATGTTTTTTTAATAAAAAAAAACGTTAAAAAAAAAAAACGTTTAAAAACAAACATCGGCCAACCCTAGTTGCAATGTTCATTTTGTAAAGGGTTTCAAAACGGATCACCTATACATGAAAGTTCCCCCAAATTTCGGTGGTGCGCAGCGCCATTCGGTGCGAAATTATCATAGTTCATTGATGTACTGCCCGTTGCAGGGACGTAGCCAGGATTTTTGAGCGGGGGGGGGGGCGGATTGTATACGGAGCCCAGCGAACGAGGGGGCGGCGTCCCACCCCCCCCCCAACGTTTGGCCCCTGTAATTGCGGAATGGATATATGGCGCTGGCGCCATTCGTAGGCGCCGCGCCAAGGCGTGATTGGCGTCGGCATTGGCGCCAATGGCTACAATATAAGGAAAATTTTATACCTAAAACGTAAATATGAAGATTTGTATTTACAGCATTTAGTAATTTGAAGCGGTATTTTTACTAATGCGATGTCCATAACAATAAGAGAGATTGTGAGAGGCGAAATTCGCGCTTGCGCGCAAAATTTTTGAAAACAACCTACAAAATTCGTGTAGAAAAGTACCGTTCTTGGCAATTTTTGTGTCCGGCCCGTCAAGGGGGGGGGGGGGCGGGCGCCCGCCCTGGCTACGCCACTGCGTGACCTTATTCAAAATCTGGTATCATTCACTGTATAGCGTTTTTTCATTCCAATGTGATATGATGCGAAAAATGTCATGTTTGTTCGTTTATTCACATGGAATATGGTAGTGTTCATCGTAAAGTGTGCTGACAGGTTTTTGCGGATTTTTAATGTGTTGTTTGTAAAACACCAAATTGTAATTTGCGGTAAACAACGGTACGGTAAATTGTCCAGATTCCGGTAAATGGTATGAAGGGTTTACCTATTTTGGCGCCCACATGGAACGAAATTTCATCGTAAATGCATTTTACGTCGTTTCGTCACGATAAGCGTAGTAACTGCAATATTTACCGTATTTGCTCGAATTACCCCCGGGGGGGGGGGGGGGTGGGTATTTTTTCAGTGGACATTTTTAGTGGGGTCGTTATTATTGCGGCAGAAATTTTTTGAAATCCCAGTACTAAATTGTTCTTTGTAACGTACACTACACAGACGTCGAAAAATGCAACAAAAATTGCCAGTCGACTCTAGACTTGTATAAGTATGTATACGTAGACGTAAACGTTTACGTAGATGGTATGAACCCTGTTCTAGCAAAACACAATCATTGTTTTAACGTGTGTTTTGCGTTTCCCGGATCACAAACCGCAGCTTTTGTCATACGTTCTCTATACACCAAATTTAGGGGGTTATTCATGCTGTCCATTTTGATGGGGAGGGGTATTTCGAGGAAATACGGTAGATTACAAACAATTTAGAAATGATTATATAGCCCTGCGCACACTAGTTTTCACACGAAATTTCGAAAACTCCTACATGATTTTTGAACGTGTTTGAGTTTTCCACAATGGGGCTGCACACACTAATTGACACTGGAATTAGCGTCAATTCAGTGTCAAATAGGTTTTAGTTGACACAATTGGGTTCCTAGTAGTGATGTAAAGGCACCGGGGCACCGGTGCCCCGGTGCTGGGCACCGAAGGGCACCAGCACCGGTGCCGGTGCGGTGCCATTGCAATCTTCAGGGGTGCCATGCCGGTGCCGGTGCCATTTTTTTCAGAATAGCACCGGTGCCGGTGCGGTGCGGTGCCATTTTTTTGCCGGTGCCAAAGGTGCTAGCACCAGGGCCAATATAAAAGGCACCGGGAAAGGCACCGGCCAAGGCTTTATGTGCTGTGCAATTTTGTCCATAGTATGTGCTTATTCATATTTCAAAAAACAGCGATATATTTACCCAACTGTTTTTGCCTATTTTGTCAACCTCCCATCAAATAAATTTTACCTACTGTGAAATCCATTATACCCGATACGTGATCTGATGAGCGAATCTAAAATTTTGTTGAATTTTAAATCATTTTTATATTTTATATTTATCTTACTTGTTTGTTTAAAATTTGTTGTCAGTTTATGACAGAGATAGTTCCATTCTTTGTACAGCAACTACTCCGACCAGTAGACAATAGTGGCTATGGACATAGTGGCTATGCAGTGAATCAAATATTTTATCTTTCATTTGTAATCATTGTAATTGCTTCGCTTCATAAAAGTTATTGCCACATCATTCTGATCATTTTAAGTGCTCAACCATTAAAATCGGTTGAAAATTCATGGAAATATGCACTTCCAAAGGTGAGACCACTGAGAAACTGCCCGATATTTAATTCAGAAATGCTAGCCTGGTGCGGTGCCTTTCGGTGCTAGCACCGGCAACCCGCTGGTGCCCTTCGGTGCCGGTGCCATTTTTTCAAAAAGGCACCGGTGCCGGTGCGGTGCGGTGCCATTTTCTGGCCGGTGCCAGGTGCCCTTTTCATGCGTTGGCAAAGGTGCCGGTGCGGTGCCATTTTTCCTGGTGCCTTTAACATCACTAGTTCCTAGTTGACATTTTCATTACCTTCAAACGCGTTAAGGCATTTAACCACTACTTGTGCCAAGTAGTTTACCGGAAAAGTCACCTGACCAAACCTCTTTTCAGAAACGAATTGACCCTGCCTTCTATGACTCGATTTGTGTGATTTAAAAGCTGTTGTGCGATGGAGCATAATTAATTTGACTTTGTGCCACTTTATTATCAAATATCATGAGAACACTACACTTTTAAAAAATATTTTCACTTTTGATATTGAAACATTTTTTATTCATTACATGTGTGATAAATTGTTAATTTTATAGTCATTTCATGTAGTATAAATGTCAGTGATTTTTTTATACATACGTCAAGTTTAAATAAAATTGTTTCCAAGATTGAAAATTATATTTCTTAAAATCGAATTTTATTTTTCATCGAACGAATTTTCGCGATGTAACAAAAACAAAGATAACAACATGATGGCGAACGAAAGCACTACATACCAGTATTTTTTTTGAAAGAATCGAGCTTGGAAAACGAAAGATATGATTTTTCACAGCTTAAATATGTAAACATTTTTAAAAAAATTTGGACAACAACTATTAAAGTGCTATATCTATAGATCAATAGAGCAAAATTTTCCTAACATGCTCCACCAAAAATTTGATGAAATGTAAGTGTTTTCAAATTTTTTTAATTAAATTTGTAAATTGCCAAAAATATTGCTGAATTGACATCAACAAATACATCAAATGTGTCAACTGAATTTGTTTCTATCGACATTTAGAATACTTGATAGCATTTTGAAATTCAAAAATGTCAATTCAGCAATTGCGCCAGTTTATCCATGGCACTCTGCCATCACCCTCTTTCATCCACTCCTTGATCTTCTCGCGCATGCCCTCATCTAGCAAATGGCTTCAGCAGCGTGCTGGTCAGCTGGCTCTAAGTCGATCATATTGTCGACCGCGGCACGCCAACCAAGCTGCAGCAGCAGTTGACATTATTCATAAAAAGTCAAATTCAACAAGAAATGCAGAGTAAAATGTAAGTCTCACATTGCAGCCACGAAGTGAATGGTGATCAATCACGCCCTGCAGCGGCTCCCTTTCATCACCATCCTTGTTGAAGTGATCATCGATTGTGGTGCCGCGCATCACTTGCAGCCAGTTGTGCAGCATGCACAATGCCATCACCATCCTGCTGACGCGGTCCAGTTCCATGCAGATGGTGCCGATCAAAATTTGCCAGCGAGTGGCCAGCATACCAAAAATGGATTCAACTGTTCTCTGAACACAAGACAACCTGAAAACAAAGTATATAAGTCGAGTTAAGTATATCAGTAGAAATCAATTTGATACAAAATTTTTTATTTTTGTATAACCCATACTTTGTCAACTGAACCAGCAATGTAAGTCCAAATGTGTATGAAAAAAGTTCACAACACCCATTACACCAACAAAAAAAAATTGAGCAGTCACCTTGTATTGAAGTGCCTGTTGGCCACGCTACTTTGAACAACATATGGCACCAAACACCAGCAGCTCAACGAAAACCCTTGGTCACCCAAAAAGCAGCTGGTGATGTAGTTGGTGTGATCGTAGGGGTAACTGCCAGGGAGTAGTGCATGTAGGGGAATCAACAATGAGCCATTTCTGAATAATAGAAAAACAACATAAAGCACAAACTAATTTGTCAACTGAATAAGGGTAAAATAAGATATATTGATATAATAAGTACAATTAAAGTCATCTCACATCAGGTCTTGCCCAAAAGTTGATGTCAGCAAAACACCTGAATCAGTCTGAGCACCAGGAGCACTGATATCCATGTACTGGACCTTCAAATCAGCAGACACAATCAACATAATTATCAAATAATGTCCTTTGTAATTGAGTCCCGCTGCCTGCACATGAAACATATTGAATTTGCATGCAGAAAAATTCTTTTCTATACACATTTATCCCTAAAACAAATTTCCAATTGAAAAAATTTATATTTAAGCTGTGTCAACTATGAGTTTGCATCCATTGTATACTAAAAACCCAATGTCAATTGAACTTCAGATTTCAGAAAAAAAATTCTAATTTGATTTTGGAGACTTTGCACGTGAAAAGTTCTCTTAGGAAAAATGTGCATCATATTTTTCTCTTACAGCACCTTTAATTCCGTAAAATTTGCACACAAACTGCATTAATTAAGTTACTTTAAGTAAGTCGGCAAGCGCTGTGTCAACTGCTCAAAATTTGCATATTTTAGCACATTTTTCTCAATTGAAATAGTTCGCAACAAACTTGCGTCAACTGCACGCAAAATTTGGGTGAAAAAACGTTTGCAGCGTACACTTTTCAGTCAGTTGACATTTTTGATACCCTCAATAGACATTTTCCATTCTTGAAACATTGCAACTGCAGTTGACACCACACCTAAAAATGTCAATTAAATTATAACTTTTACATAATATGTCTGTATGTCCAAACGTTGTCAACTCAACTTCAGTTGACATTTGTCATGACACATTGGTATTTTGTGTAAGTTTATTTGCCAATTTTTATGCTTCTTACACATTATTTAAAATGTTTAATGTCAACTGAAAAGGCAAAATATGTGGATGAATGAACCATCAAGTTACCATAGTATGTCAATTACATACTATGTATTTATTACTGCTAATTTGCATCCCAGATACACATAGATACTAGTGTGTAGCTATCTACATTTTTTGTCCAAATATATCCTGTTGGGCCACATTTATTACCTGTTTTGGGTAAGCAAATGCCCACTATTTACTAACATCCATATGAAAATTTCTGACAAAATAATACCCCCCCCTGTGATTTCATTCCCTTGATACATATTACGTAATTTACAGGTTTGACAGTTTGCAATAATTTGCATTTTAAAAATCAGTTTCAGTCTCTTGATCCATTTAAATGTTGTAAAATTTTACTTTATTTCATCTTGCAACTTTGTGAACTGATCTATAAAAATTTAATTTAATGTAATTTAAAATGACTTTAAAATATATACATGGAAATATAAACAAAAAGGAAAATACATGAGAAATATCACAAAAAATCACATATTAAACTTGCAAAATACTACAAAATTAATAAAGCAAACTTTTCATATGTACTTTTAAACACAAGATCTACTTCAGTTTTTCAATGATTTACATTTAGCAATTAAATTGACATACTGCTCAGAAACTTATGCACACATTGGTATTTTCGCGAACGCGTGCGCAGAAAAACGAACGTGTCCGCTTTTTCGCAAACGCGTGCACACTAAAGCGCACGCGTACACTTTAGTTGACTCAAACACTACCACACAAAATGTCTACTGCTAGTTGACACAAAATTATTGCTCACGTTTTCAACTAAAAGTGTCACCGCGTCAATCACAAAATTGGCAGTTGACTCTGAGTTGACATTATTGATACCTTAAAACGAATGTCAATTAGCGTGTGTGGGCCCAATGAGTCGTTTTTAATCTCCGTCAACTTTAGTTGACGGCCATCTCATCGTAGAAAACTCAAATGCGTTCTAAGCTGATTTGTGAGTTTTCAAAATGTCGTGTGAAAACTAGTGTGCGTAGGCACTATGGAACAAGTGCAAATATTCAATGAGTGACATTCGTTGATATTTTCATGCCAAGTAATTCAGAACTTCCCCACTCCGAAGTGATCTTCGGGTCGCGGATGTTTGTGTGTCTCTTGATAAGATGGGTAAATTTCTTTTCGGGTTATTTTCGGGAGATTCTAAGCGGCTGTGCACACTCAAAATTGTCAAGGGCGGTTCAAACACTTTGCAAGGGCGGAATCAAAAGGCGGAATTAGAAATGGGGGCCGAATCCAAAAACGTTCGAACCGCTCTCGAATTCAATTCTAAAATCGTTTAAACCGCTGTTGGAGTTCGCCTTGGTGGAACTTAAAAACGTTCGAACCTCCCTTGACAATTTTGAGTGTGCGCGGCAACTAAGTTTCATTTGGGAAAAAACATCCGGGGCGTTCGCCATCGTCACGCATAGGGTTGGCTAGGGTGTCAAATTTCCGTTTCCGCCTTTCCGCAGGAAAATTTTTTACCTTTCCGTTTTCCGTTTTCTGGCAGCTGAAAATTTTTTACCTTTCCATTTCCATTTTTTGAGGCCATTTTTCCATTTTCTGGCTCGATTTTCAGTTTTCTGGCATTTTTCCATTATTTTTCCAATCTGTATTTCCACTATGGTGTTTTATTTCTACCAGGTTCTTGTTCTATTCATAATTTTTATCTGTATCCAAATCTGTATCGGACATGCTCACAAAGACGTGAAGAGAGAGACATGCTCACAAAACTTGGAGTCAAGATGTTTGCTGCCGATGGTTTGATTCTGCTTGGAAATCCCAACTACCTGGCCAGTCTGCGCGACATCACCACACAAACTGATTTGGCTGATTTATCAACCTGCGACATCAAGTTACAACCACCTGCCTATTGATTTGGGAAGACTGCTGATTCTGCAAATGTTGCTGAATGGTCATACCCTCATGCCACACATCAAGGAAAGTGCAGCAGAAGTCCAAGTCAATGGATGTTGGATAAAAGACCTGCTGTCAATGCAAGATGTGAAATTTGTTCATTTGATTGAGAAAACTTTTGTGTATAACCTTTTCTGTTTTCCCATGCAATTGTTCAATTGGTTTTTGTAACTTCAGATACGTGAAACTTGTAAACTCTGTTGTACCTCGTACCTCTTACTCTCTTACCTCTCTTACCTCTTATTGTTGGTTCAGTTAAGCTTGAATTACAAGTGAAGTGTCTGGCATGATCCATAGTTGCAGAATGTACAGCTACCACAATCAAAGCCAAACAGGCAAACCTGCATGCAAATTTGTCCATTTCCGTGCAAATTTCACTTTATTTTTTCCATTTCCGTGAAAATTTTGCTTTCCGTTTTCCGGCTGATAAATTTTTTTTACCTTTCTGTTTTCCATTGTCCGCTGGGTGAAATTTTTTACCTTTCCATTTTCCGGCAGAATTTTTTTTTACTTTTCCGTTTTCCGTAAACTGAAAAAATTTTACCTTTCTGTTTTCCGTAAAAAAATTGTTTTTGACACCCTAGGGTTGGCTGATGTTTTTTTAAAACGTTTTTTTAAACATTTAAAAAAAAAACATGACGTCCGAAATGTTTTTTTATTTAAAAAAAACATCGACAGAAATTTTTAGTACTAAGCACTGGGTATTTTGCAAAATTTTTGCGCGCAAGCACGCAGTTTCACACACAAATTGACATTGGTGGTTGTTTTCATTGGTTTTGTGGCATTTTTAGTATCAAAGCATCCATTTTTATGTGCTACGATGGGTTAATAAGCCATCATATGTTGCTGTAGTATATAATATTGAGGTAATGTGCTACCGATGTACCTCCACAGTGTGTAACTTCACTCCCAAAGTAACAACCTCATTTGATAACCTTGTTTGATCACTATTCCGTGCCAAACTTTACCTGAAGTCACAAACATTTGACTATAAGGCAATATACAAACATGTCGACAAAAAATGGATATTTTTGACACAAATCTCCACTTATAATGCTATCCCATGGCTCCACAGCCATTATATGGTCATGTATGACATCACAGAGTATTGCCACCGTCTTATATACCTATATATGTTGACACCAGGTCATATCTGGGAGCTTTTAAAAAAAGTTGTTGTTTTTTAAAAACATCGAGTTAAAAAAAAAACGTTTTTTTCCAACCCTAGTCACATGCTTTTTTCCGCCCGAATTTCATTCAAATCTCTTGACCCGTGCATTAAATTTCCCTGTCCATCAAGGCGACCAGAGTGCCCTTTTATCGCAATACCTCCCTCTCAACCCCAAACCCCCAAACCAGCACAATGGTTTCCTTCGAGGCGGACCTGGGGGCACACTCACAGACCCAAGTGTCAAAAGTCATGAAAAATGTCCTGCAAAATGGCAACCGAAAATGAACTGCAAAATGGCAACCGAGTTGCCATTTTGCAGGACATTTTCCATGACTTTTGACACTTTGTATGACAATTTACAGGGTCTGGGATTGGCACCTGCTGTCGCTGGGCGTGCAGTGCGCGTGGCGCTGCGCCGACGACACGAACGCGAATTTGCGATGTCAACTAGTGTGTGTGGGCCATTGAGATGTATATGGGGAGGGAGCGGGCACAAGGATTCGCTTTAGTTGGGTGGTTCGAGTGTGATCGGGTGTCGGCTTGGCAAGGTTTGTGGATTTTTTTCCCCTTTTAGCTCTTGTAGTGGACTAGCAGGATTCTCTCCGACCTTCGGTCGGGTTTTGTGGTTCTCTACAATTAATACCATTGGAGAAAATATGATACTTTAGTTAAGTTTGCCCACATGCTAGGCATGTGTTTTGAAATGCGGTATGTAATCTACCAACAATAACAAGACCAATACCAAAGATGCAATGTTTTGGAATGGATTTTTGTAAACTTCTGTAAAATGGTTGGGCATGAAACTCGGTAGTAAAATGTAGACAGTTTGCGATTTGGTATGATGGTGTGCAGTGTGCATTCTGTGTGGTATAGGTTTTGTGATATGATAGTGTGGTTTTTGCAAGGTGTCAAACTTTGTTGTAATCTTCAATTGGTTACATTTGTGCTTTGCTGTTCTTTTTGTGTTTGTAAATCCTTGTGGTATAAATTGTAGAGAACCACAAAACCCAACTGAAGGTTGGACAGAATCCTGCTATAGGTACCCACTACTCAGAGGCTTGCAAAAACTGACACCCCAATGGGGACCCCCCTCCAAATGGCACCCCCTGGGGAACCTCCCAAAAGTGGCACCCCCTGGGAACCGCCCAAAAATGGGACCTCCTAGGGCCCCACAAATATGGCACCCCCTGAGGACCACCAGAAAATGGCACCCCTTAGGGACCCCCCAAAAATGGCACCCCCTTGGGACCCCATAAAAATAGCACCCCCTGGGGACCCCCCAAACATGGCACCCCCTAGGAACCCCCACAAAAATGGCACCCCCTGGGGACCCACCCAAAGTTGGCTCCCCCTGGGGACTCTCCAAAAATGGCACCCCCCTGGGGACCCTGTGCATTCTGTGTGGTATAGGTTTTGTGATATGATAGTGTGGTTTTTGCAAGGTGTCAAACTTTGTTGTAATCTTCAATTGGTTACATTTGTGCTTTGCTGTTCTTTTTGTGTTTGTAAATCCTTGTGGTATAAATTGTAGAGAACCACAAAACCCAACTGAAGGTTGGAGAGAATCCTGCTATAGGTACCCACTACTCAGAGGCTTGCAAAAACTGACACCCCAGTGGGGACCCCCCTCCAAATGGCACCCCCTGGGGAACCTCCCAAAAGTGGCACCCCCTGGGAACCGCCCAAAAATGGGACCCCCTAGGGCCCCACAAATATGGCACCCCCTGAGGACCACCAGAAAATGGCACCCCTTAGGGACCCCCCAAAAATGGCACCCCCTTGGGACCCCATAAAAATAGCACCCCCTGGGGACCCCCCAAACATGGCACCCCCTAGGAACCCCCACAAAAATGGCACCCCCTGGGGACCCACCCAAAGTTGGCTCCCCCTGGGGACTCTCCAAAAATGGCACCCCCCTGGGGACCCTGTGCATTCTGTGTGGTATAGGTTTTGTGATATGATAGTGTGGTTTTTGCAAGGTGTCAAACTTTGTTGTAATCTTCAATTGGTTACATTTGTGCTTTGCTGTTTTTTTTGTGTTTGTAAATCCTTGTGGTATAAATTGTAGAGAACCACAAAACCCAACTGAAGGTTGGAGAGAATCCTGCTATAGGTACCCACTACTCAGAGGCTTGCAAAAACTGACACCCCAATGGGGACCCCCCTCCAAATGGCACCCCCTGGGGAACCTCCCAAAAGTGGCACCCCCTGGGAACCGCCCAAAAATGGGACCCCCTAGGGCCCCACAAATATGGCACCCCCTGAGGACCACCAAAAAATGGCACCCCTTAGGGACCCCCCAAAAATGGCACCCCTTAGGGACCCCCCAAAAATAGCACCCCTGGGGACCCCCCAAACATGGCACCCCCTAGGAACCCCCACTAAAATGGCACCCCCTGGGGACCCACCCAAAGTTGGCTCCCCCTGGGGACTCTACAAAACCCAACTGAAGGTTGGAGAGAATCCTGCTTTAGGTACCCACTTCTCAGAGGCTTGCAAAAACTGACACCCCAATGGGGACCCCCCTCCAAATGGCACCCCCTGGGGAACCCCCCAAAAGTGGCACCCCCTGGGAACCGCCCAAAAATGGGACCCCCTAGGGCCCCACAAATATGGCACCCCCTGAGGACCACCAGAAAATGGCACCCCTTAGGGACCCCCCAAAAATGGCACCCCCTTGGGACCCCCCAAAAATAGCACCCCCTGGGGACCCCCCAAACATGGCACCCCCTAGGAACCCCCACAAAAATGGCACCCCCTGGGGACCCACCCAAAGTTGGCTCCCCCTGGGGACTCTCCAAAAATGGCACCCCCCTGGGGACCCCTCTCAAAATGGCACCCCATATGGACCCCCCCGCAAAAAAAAATATAGCACCCCCCTGAGGACCACCAAAAAATGGCACCCCTGGGGACCACCCAAAAAATGGCATCCCATGTGGACCCCCTTTAAATGGCACCCCCATATGTACCTCCAGAAAATGGCACCCCCTGGAGACCCCCCAAAAATGGCACCCCATGGGGACCCCCTCTAAATCCTGTAAACACAGTCCCTAGTTTGGAAACTCCTGTAAACTCAGCCCCTAATTTGGAAAATGGTATGAATATTTCAAAAAATCACTATCATCAATCCACAAATGCATCAATTCACAATTTTCAATTTTTTAGCCCCAGGGGTTAGACTTAAAAAGTTATGGTAATGTAGAGTAGAAATGGAGTGCACATCTCAAATCAGTGCAATAAAAAACCCACAAATGCATCATTTCACAAATTGAAAGTTTTTGTGCCCAGGGGTTCATTATCAGGGTTTTAGTAATGTGGTGTCAAAATGGAGTGCATATTTGAAATCGCTACAATCAGAAACCCACAAACACATCATTTTATGATTTGAAAATTTTTGGCCCTGGGGGTTCATTTTCAGGGTTATGGTAATGTAGTGTCAAAATGAAGTGCATATTTCAAATCAAGGCAATCAAAAAGCCACAAATGCATCATTTCACAATTTCTAATTTATTAGCCCCATGGGTTCAATTTAAGGCTTACAGTAATGTAGAGTTGAAATTGAGTCATTTCAAATCAGTGCAATTAGAAACCTGCAAAATGCATCATTTCACAATAAGAAATTTTTGGGTCTAGGGGTTCAATTTCAGGGTTTTAGTAATGTAGTGTCAAAATGGAGTGCATATTTGAAATCGCTACAATCAGAAACCCACAAATGCATCATTTTATGATTTGAAAGTTTTTGGCTTAGGGGGTTTATTTTTATGGTTATGGTAATGTAGTGTGAAAATGAAGTGCATATTTCAAATGAGTGAAATCAGAAACCTGAAAATTTATGATTTCACAAATTGAAAGTTTTTGGCTCCAGAGGTTCATTTTCAGGGTTATGGTTATGTAGTTTTCAGGGTTATGTAGTGTCAAAATGGATTGCATATTTCAAATCAGTGCAATTAGAAACCCACATCAAATCATTTCACAATTTCTAATTTTTTAAGCCCTGGGCATATTTGAAATTGCTACACTCAGAAACCCACAAATCCATCATTTTATGGTTTGAAAGTTTTTGGCCCAGGGGGTTCATTTTTAGGGTTATGGTAATGTAGTGTCAAAATGAAGTGCATATTTCAAATGAGTGCTTTCAGAAACCCGAAAATGCATCATTTCTCAAATTGAAAGTATTTGGCCCCATGGGTTCATTTTTAGGGTTATGGTAATGTAGTGTCAAAATGGAGTGCATATATCAAATTGGTGCAATCAGAGACCCAAATTTGAAATCAGTGCAATCAGAAACCCAAAAATGAATGATTTCACAAATTGAAAGTTTTTGGCTCCAGAGCTTCATTTTCAGGGTTATGGTTATGTAGTTTTCAGGGTTATGTAGTGTCAAAACAGAGTGCATATTTCAAATCAGTGCAATTAGAAACCCACATTGAATCATTTCACAATTTCTAATTTTTTAAGCCCTGGGCATATTTGAAATCGCTACACTCAGAAACCCACAAATCCATCATTTTATGGTTTGAAAGTTTTTGGCCCAGGGGGTTCATTTTAGGGTTATGGTAATGTAGTGTCAAAATGAAGTGCATATTTCAAATGAGTGCTATCAGAAACCCAAAAATGCATCATTTCTCAAATTGAAAGTATTTGGCCCCATGGGTTCATTTTTAGGGTTATGGTAATGTAGTGTCAAAATGGAGTGCATATATCAAATTGGTGCAATCAGAGACCCAAATTTGAAATCAGTGCAATCAGAAACCCAAAAATGAATGATTTCACAAATTGAAAGTTTTTGGCTCCAGAGGTTCATTTTCAGGGTTATGGTTATGTAGTTTTCAGGGTTATGTAGTGTCAAAACAGAGTGCATATTTCAAATCAGTGCAATTAGAAACCCACATTGAATCATTTCACAATTTCTAATTTTTTAAGCCCTGGGCATATTTGAAATTGCTACACTCAGAAACCCACAAATCCATCATTTTATGGTTTGAAAGTTTTTGGCCCAGGGGGTTCATTTTAGGGTTATGGTTATGTAGTGTCAAAATGATGTGCATATTTCAAATGAGTGCAATCAGAAACCCGAAAATGCATCATTTCTCAAATTGAAAGTATTTAACCCCATGGGTCCATTTTGAGGGTTATGGTAATGTAGTGTCAAAATGGAGTGCATGTATCAAATCAGTGCAATCAGAAACCCAAATTTGAAATCAGTGCAATCAGAAACCCAAAAATGCATCATTTCACAAATTGAAAGTTTTTGGCCCCAGTGGTTCATTTTCAGGGTTATGGTAATGTAGTGTCAAAATGAAGTGCATTTTTCAAATGAGTGCAATCAGAAACCCAAAAATGCATCATTTCTCAAATTGAAAGTATTTGGCCCCATGGGTTCATTAACGGGTTATGGTAATGTAGTGTCAATGGAGTGCATATATCAAATCAGTGCAATCAGAAACCTAAATTTGAAATCAGTTCAATCAGAAACGCAAAATTGCATCATTTCACAAATTGAAAGTTTTTGGCCCCAGTGGTTCATTTTCAGGGTTATGGTAATGTAGTGTCAAAATGGAGTGCATTATATATCAAATCAGTGTAATTAGAAACCCACAATGCATCATTTCACAATTTGAAAGTTTTGGCCCCGGGGGCCTCACTTAAGGATTATGGTAATGTTATTGTTAACTCCCATAAACTCAGCCCCTAATTTGGCAAACACCCATCAACTCAACTCCCATAAACTCGGCCTCTAATTTGTGAACTTGTGTCAACAGCCCCTTATTTTTAAACTTCTGTCAACTCAACCCTAATTTATAAACACCCATCAACTCAACCCTGAATTGTAAACTCAGCCCCTAAAAACTCAAGTCAACCCCCTATACATGTGCAATTGCATTCTTGGGAAGCAACTTTGCCATCTACTAACCCTGTTTGTCAAGATTGTGGATCGTGTTTGTAAAGGGCATTTGTACTAATAAATAGTGACTGCATTGTGTGCAAAAACACACACGAATTGGGCACAATGATGCCTGTGATTGTGTGTCCTATCTTTTACATTAGGCATACCTAGCACGTAATTCTTTCACAATTGTATATGTTTTGATAGTGCGCTACCGTGGAATTGTGCGCAGTTTTTTTCCGGTAGATTTTATATCTATTGACGTTAAGTACAAGCTCGAGCAATTGCCGATTTTTTCGAGACAATTCTCGTATGGATGGCGCAGGGTCGTACTAAACCGTATATTCTCGAATAACTCGTCCCCCCTCAAAACCTCAAATGTTTCCCCCTCGAATAACATTCCCTCTTGTATAACTCTCCCTCTGGGTGAAAAATATGCTACAAAATTCATGAAGATGATCGATGAACATACAAAAGAATGTTAAAGTATGGTAGCGACAGTAGATACATAACTGTTCAATACCTGGATTACATGAGTTGACAGAATGCATTCATGCAATGAATCGAGTCCCACACTTCTGAGAAAAAATAACTCTCCTGAATAACTCCCCTCAAAAACGCTGACGAAAAAACTTCCCTGGGGACTTATTTGAGGATATATGGTATTTTCCTAGTGTAGTAACATAATTCATTCAGTTTGTTTGTGTTTCAGGATAGTTGGGACTTCTCTTGTTTTGGGCAGTAGCTGCCCAGGTCAAGTTTCTGTGGAAAAATAACTCTATCACTTGAATAACTTCTCCCCCTTGAATACCCATTTTCTATGTGAAGTCAGACCTATACCTTTACAGGCTCCAACATCCACTTTGACTACGACGAGCTTCAGGAGGAGGACAAAGATACCAGGCAGCTTCACCGATACCATGTGATGTTGTACATGTAGGTTTATTTGATGTGATTTGATTGAGAGCTCTCTAGATGAAGTTGTAGGTTCAATGTCGTGTTCTGAGTTTCTTGTAAGCCGACGCAGCCGGTCGTTGCCCTTGGACACAACTTTATTGATCGTAAAACACTTAAATATATCAAACACTCACGATACTTGAAACACACGGCACTGAACTTCCACAGCACCTGCCAAGTATACGGGTTCCTCAAATCCAGTCACGAAGACTTTCAGCTACTATTTTCAGCTGCAGCTTAGCTTTGCTAGCTTGGTATATCTTCACTATTCCGGTTCCGAACCCCGAATACCTGACAGACGCTCTCTTTTATACGCGCCCATCCGCCCACACAAACTTCTCGCAATAACAATATTGTCGCATCTGATAATTACCATAATCTTAATCACCACCCTGGACTCATGCCAACATAAATCACCACTGCCTAATAACCATGGCAACAACAGCAATACAATAGATCACCCCCTAATAGAACTTCTGGTTCCACACAGAAGGGAAATTTACATCAAACAGGAAACAAGTGCCAAGGGATTATCCTACATCTAACCTAAACACAAAACACCTACAAACACATCTAAGTTTCCTAAATAAGCCACAATGAGTAAGCATACCACTGCTTTAAGACGATTGGAATGATTATTTTGCAACAATGAGCAAAATGTCAGATAATGAGCAAAGACCAAACAAAATGAGATTTCAATATTTTTTTGGAGATTTTGAATTTTCCAAACAAAACACAAAGACACACTTAAGACAACAAAATTTGGCCCTTATCAATATAACTTGCCCCTTACTCTAACACCACTACACAAAATAAACTAAACAAATGCACTAAAACCTTCAAATAGTGAAGTAAAACAAACACTCTTAAAATTACAAACTCAAATTATTTATGTATTATGAATAAAAGAATAAGATGATGAAATGGGATCACCCCCTAATACAACTGATGCCGCTCTGCAGGCACAACCATGAAACAAAAAAAATTTCCTCAAAAGTAATCACTGTGCACCTTTCCCACGCAATACACTCCAACCTATCCAACTACTCTCCTCCGGTCTCCGTCCAAAAGCTGCTATTGGTTTTCCTTCTGAATTTAATTGCTGGATGTCTGGTGGAAATTGCTGAAGGCGGTGGCACTGACTCCGTCATTGGCACTGGGATGTAAGTCTGTCTAGCAGCTGTCAACAATCTGTTGCCCGTAGCCAATAAGTGCGGCGTCTGCACACCCTGTGCATAAGCTCTGGCAATTGGCCTCACTGGGATCATAGACACACTGGAGCGCAAAACAGCAGGCTGGTGATCTTCTGGTTTCAGTGCTGTAGTCAATGAAGCCTCCTCACTGCGACACAAAGTCAACAATAAACGTCAGCAAACAGCTTTCCTGGATATAAATTGTAGTTGTTGTGTTGGTGTTGTAGATGGACACTGGTTAAGAGTGATTGTCTACTGTGGTAGGGTGCCTTACACTATGTGGGTATGAATGATGGAATGCGGTAGACGATACATAAGTGTAAGTTTAACTAAAGTGAAAACTTATAAATTTTTTTTAAATATAAAATATAAATACAAATGACAAAACAGAATGAATTTTAACATATCTAAAAGCCACACTTTCCAATATACTTTCGTATTAATGTGTACCCCACATTATTATTGATTTAGTGAATTTAAGAGATAAAATAATTATTGAATTATTTTATTTGAATATGAAAAGGTAAATAAAATTGAAGGTTTTTGAAAAAAAAATTTTTTTATTTATGTTATGTTTTATTATATAAAATGGAATATTATTAAATGAAGAGAAAAGGAAAAAAAAACACATAGTGCCTGTGACCGTCGCCGAACTGAGAAAAATTTTAATGAAAGGGAATGTTAAAATTTTCTCAGCTCCAGCTCCTTGAAAAAAAAAACACAAGATTTACATCTAAACACCACCACAACCACTACTAAACAAAACCACACTGAACACACATAAAGTCAGTGGTATGCAGCTCGTCTGCAGGGATGATTTTGCCCGTTGTCACCAAGGCGCTCACTTCATGAGACTTCCAGCCACCCTGGTCCAATGTGAGCTTATACATTGCCTCGATGTTTTCGGCCGCGCGCTTGCACATGGCCTCTAGAATTCTGTGGAAAAGACTGATTAGATGGGCCTAATTGTGAAATTACTGCACTCATTACCTCAGTCTTAATCTCTTGGGCCAATTGTTGGATATTATTTTTACTGCGTGAATAACGAGCTTCTCGATCTTCAGTGGCACCAAAAATGCAATTTCCAGCCTTATGGGTGTTTACCTTACATTTAGGACAATACCTATTATTCCTACATTCATGCTGTTTATGACCCCTCTGCCCACACCTATGGCACGAAAAGGCCCTCACATACTTGCGGTCATTGTCCATTGGTCTGGGCGGCTTGATTGGCTGAAAATTATAACACATTCAATAATACACAATATAAAATGTCATGTACCAAAATAAAACACACCACTGCCGAGCTCCCCAGTGGCTGTGGACGGATGGGAGGGATCTCCCTATCCACCTCATCACAGGCTAGCCCATCTGCCGGCCAGGGGTGCATCAGCACCTCTTGCCTGCCAGAGCTGGTCCCCGGCGCCGGCGCGCCCACATTCATCACCTGACCAAACTGTGTTTGCCTGGGGTCCAAACTGATTCTTGGCAACTTGTACAACAGATTTGACTCCCCCAATGCATCCTTGCTGTCCACTGGCCAACTGGTGCTGCGGGAGTGCCAACTTGACAGAAACGGTCGCACACCCACTGCCCAGTGCCGCACTCCGCCACGCACGCGGATCCACAGCCTTTTCAAATACGGCACCTCGTACTGCTGCACACAGTGATGCATTTCTATCATCTCGTTGGATAGGGCGGGCCACCGGTGACATTCCACCATGCCCACCAGAGCTCCATCCTGTGTAACCTGAATTGGCACCGCCTGAGTGACTGCCAGCGCCGCGAATGGCTGCAAAAATTTTTGGATTTTTGTCAAAATGTAAAATGCAATTTAAAACCTCCATCCTTTTATTTTTCTTTGCCTCAGCGTCACCTACAACCTTACAAATCCTCCTAAAGGGAATTAACTGAGCAGGGCGATCTGGTTCCCCTATCGCACCTACATATGCTGCGCTATTCAATACACGGCGCACTACCAACGGTCCCAAAAGTTTAGGCAGAAATTTTGCAGTCTGCCCTACTTTTGGCACAAAAACCTGTCTTACATAAACTGCATCACCTACTTGCAATTTATTTTTCTCCAACTCAACTTGCTTGGCAGTAGTTTGTTCGTATTCTAACTTATTTTTAATTGCTGTCTTCCACGCCTGATAAATCGACTCTCTGACGAACCCAATGGCAGAGTCATTGGTGCGTAGAGCGAGACTAGGTCGACTCAAAGCATCAGGTAAGAAAAACAAATTTGGTCTGTGGCCAAACACCACCTCAAAAGCACTCATACCAATACTTGCAGAGTGACTGGTCCTGAGGGCCAGCATCAGCATTGGCAGAGTCTCATCCCAATTTTCATGACTTCTAGCGTATTGCGTGATCATAATACCTAATGATGTTTTGAAACGATGCCAATTTTCTACCTTATTCGCCTGTGGGTTGGCCAGCAACACATTTCTGTGGCCAACACGCAAAAATTTGAAACACTCCCTGAGTGCCATCAAGTTTGCTCCATGGTCACTAATACACACTCTGGGAAAACCTGTGAATGCAAAAACATGCGTCATGAGCGCTTGTGCAATTGTTATAGTACGCATATCTGACAACGGCGCTGCAAATGGATAACTTGAAAATGGACATATTGCTGTGACCACCGCCTTGTATTGACATGTGGCGCTGTAATGCATCACATTGGAAATGTCAAAATACAGCACGTCAAATGGCCTGTCAGCTTGTGGCAACTGGCCTGTTGGTGACACCACCTGTCCAGTCTGCCCCTTGTGAGCAAAGCACTTTGCACACTTCCGAATATAATCTACCACGTCATTATACGCATTGTGCCAATAAAAGCAGTGCAACAACCTCTGATAAGTTCTCGCCGCACCTTGATGTGAGCCCCAGCCAGATGCATGGTGCAGCGCCATCACCGAACGTCTCATATCGGAGGGCACATACAGCAATAAAGCTGGTTCCAAACCCGGTTTGCGTTTATCGAAATAATACAAAAGGTCATCTTCCATGACATATTGCTGTGCGGCCAAGACTACGCGTCTGGCCAGGGTTGAACTTACTGGCAAGTTTCCATCAACTAGGAAATCTTTCATGGCGGCACAAAATTCATCTGCCGCCTGTCCGTCACGAAACTTCTGCACCACTCCGTCTTCCTCTAAAAAATCAGAAAAATTTTCCTTGTCATAATCTGACGCACTTGGTAATTGACTTCTGGCAATCTGATCTGGCGTCTGGTCGGCATTCGGGTCATCAGGAATGATCAACGAATGACTGACGCCTTGATCATTTGTCACCACTATATTTGGTTGTGATGTATTCACTGTCGGTGCCGGTGCTCCTTGCTGCACACCAGCATTGCCCGACGCGCTTTGTGTCGACACAGGCACCGCAGTTGCTTGACTAGCATCCTTGGTGACGCCCTTCGCTCTGCTCCTGGTTTGCATCACCTGTAAAAGGTGTTTCTGCACATGATCCTTCACGGTCTGCTGCAATTCACATGAATCTCCGCAATCCTCTCCACAAATCTCCATACGGTCATCATTCAATATTTCCTCCGATGGATCTTGTACCATTTCTGGCTGTTTTGAAATATCTTTGGCACAAAACTCTCTGGACAACACGTCTGCGGGATTAGTTTTTCCCGGGGTATATTTTATGTTAACCCCAGGAAATGAACTAATTGCTAATGACCACCTAGCAATTCTGGGATTCTGTGCATGTTTGTCTCTTAGCAGATAACACGCTGCCGCACAATCAGTGTGCACTTCCACTTTGTAACAATAAATAATGCTGCGCCAATGAATTAAGGAAGACACAATGGCGAGCATTTCGAAGTCATAACTAGCCATACGCTGCTCCTGCTTGGACAGCACCCTGGAATAATACCCTATGACGTTGTGTCTGTTTCCATCGGCTTTCTGTGACAAAATTCCAGAAATGCCCTTCTTCGAGCCGTCTGTACGCAGCTCAAATCCCTTATTATAGTCAGGGGCAGCCAAAATTGGCGCCTTTATGAGCTGGTCTTTGAGCCACTGCCACTCTTCTTGTGCGTCATCATTCCACACGAAGGGTTGATTATCTTTCCCTGTCAACAACTTGTTTAAGTGCCTCGTGTGGATGGCAAAATCCTTGATCCAACTCCGGTGCCAGTTTGCCATCCCTAGAAAACTGCGCACACCAGTCTTGTCTTTTGGTGGGGGTAATTTACAAATTGCCTCCACCTTTTCTTTGTCCATCTCCCTACCTTCTCGACTGATGTATTGCCCTAGCATTTTCACGCGTTTGGCTGCAAAAACAGTTTTCTTCAGCGAAATGCGGAATTTATAATGGGCAAAGCGCTTCAGTGCGTCTTCCACGTCATGCACATGGTCCTCTACCTTGTCAGACACCGTGCACACGTCATCTACGTACGTCAGAGTTTTTCGACTGTTCCAAAAGATCACGGTCATAGCGAGAGAAAATATTGATGTACTCAAGCTGCTCCCCTGTGGTAAAGAATTAAATTTTAAAACACCACGCGCAGTCGAAATTGCGAACAAATCCCTACTATTCTCTGACAATTTGATCATATCGTAGGCTGACAATCCGTCAAAAGTGGACCAAACCACTCCTAACAGAAGTTTTTCTAACAATTGCTTAAGGGGTGTTACGTACCCTTGCTCTAAACGGGTCAGCGAGTTAATTTTTCTGAGGTCAAACACTGTGCGCCAATTTTTTATTGTCGGCACCTTTTCCGGCTCTGCCGTTGGCTTTCGAACCAAGAAAACTGGGCTCGAGAAACGACTGAGTCCAAATTCCGCTAATCCTAAGGATATCTGCCTTACTAGCCAATGATCTAGGATTTTTTCCTCAAAAAAACTAATAGGGTAGGGTCGGCTCTGAAAACCGGGATGATTTTCATCCTTAAGCCGGATATCGGCCACGAGGGCACTACATGAGCTGCGGTTGGCTAATTCTAAGACGAAAACGTCATGATAGCGCAGCAACATCTCTACAAACTCCTGCTTCTGTTCCTCGTTCAAAGCTGTATCCTTGAAATTTGCATCCCGCCTGATGATTTCATGTCTTTCCTGCAAACTGAGCTGTGGCACCATTGGTTTTGCCAGATTTGGCAAATTCAAACGATTTTCCCCTTCAAGATTAGGCTGTACTGTCACCGTAGCGACCGCATTCGGTGAGTCCCTTCTAGCCTCTTCTGCAGCCTTTTTCAGCTCAGAAACTCTTTTCTCTCCCGCGTCCTCGGCCATGGCGGCTATCGACTCTGGAAAAACTTGCTTTACACTACACTCGTTCAATATCATTGCCGACAATTTTGCTTCAGGATGGATTGTTTGCAAACAATCTAACCACTCTCCTATTCGTTGCTGGCACTCTTGTCCAGTCATCACTAATTTCCTAAAATTTTTCCCATATTGTGGTGTCAATATCACTGGGACTTGTGTCCCATTTAGTGTTGTGTGACCAGTCAGGTACACTGGAGTGGACTGTTCCCCTAAATTATTCGGTTTGGTAGGCGCAGAAATCAGAATTTGTTTTTCTGGCACCACTCCAAGTGCCCTATGCAATTCTCCGCCTAGTTGAGTAACCTTAATTAAGGGTCTATCACTTGGCACGGTGATGTCACTTCTATTTGGATTGAAAACTGGAATTGAGCATGAAAGCATGAAGCACTTTCGCTCACTGTCAAATTGTCTGCTTAAGTCGACCAGTGTGGGATAAATTTTAATCCTATGCACTCTCATCATCCTGTCAATCGGAGCTCCTACGTAATGCTTTTCTAACTTTCTATCCTTCAAAACCATTGTCAAAAATTCCTGTGTGACGTCAGGGGCGTATACTGTCACTGACGTGACAGCAAGCGGTTTTAATTTTATTCTATCCTTAGTGTGCATGAGCAGAGTGTGATTTACTCCCCGCCCTTTGGGCACATTGAAACGGATTTTCTTTCCTGTCACAAACTTTATTTCACCCATATCTAGGTTCTTATTCTCGTTATTACGGTAGAATGTGACTTGAAAATCGCCCCATTGTTTCAAAGTTTTGAAACCTATATATATGTCACTAGTAATTCCCTCTAACACCAATGCATGCACATTAAACAATGTACCGTCTATAGCGAGCTGGAAGTCACATGTACCTAAAGGCACCATGTCAGCTCCATCTGCCACCGTAATGGTTATTTGTGTGCTTTTGTATGGAATTTTCAACCTATCAATTAATCGCTTATTCAGACATGACATGGACGCCCCCGTGTCGATAATACATTGCACTTCGACATCCTTTATCATGCCGTTTGCACCTAACACCACCCCTGTGCCCATAGATGCTAATTTACAATTTATTGGCAGAGAATTTAGCTGATGAATGCACGTAGTGGCAAAAATCATATGCATACGCCAATGCCATTCATTCACCCGCCACCTTGATCTAACCGTGCTTGTGACCTTAATGACACTGTTCTTTTTCACACTCCCTTGCCTTTTCCTCTGCAACAACCGACACCGGACTCGGTTCAATTTGTGCAACCATGTGTCATTTTCTAATTTTCCCCATGAATTCATATTTTGCTCTAACACCGGTTCCGTGGTGTTGGTGAATGAAAAGTAACTCAGCAGGGTCGCAGTGCACTTTATGGCCTTCGAACGCAAACTAAATTCCGGTTGTGTTTCAAACACATCCACCCCAGCTTCCTCCAGTGACCACTGGTCACTCACTATCTGCGAGACCGGCCGTTGGTCACTCGCACTCTGCGAAGATGACCACTGGTCACTCGTTTTCTGTGAAAATAACCACCGGTCACTTGCCCTCTGTAAGGTCACTTTCATTTCCCTCTTAAAATCTCTCCTCTCAGAGAGTTGCTGTGTGGCTTTCTCTCTAGGGGGCGACATGTTGTCTTGTGCCCTACCTACCATTACTACCTTACAACCTACAAGAACCACCGCGCATATGAATGCAGCGATTTCCCAGCAATGCCTCTTGACAAAATTGACTACTATTCCCACCCAAACACGTTCCTCTGTTTGGTGACAATGAACTGGCGTGATTACGGAAATCAATGTCAGCAACACAAGGAAAGACACTTGTCTAGAGAGTCGGGTGCGCATAGATCCAAGCACTTGAGAATGTGCTGCCTCATCTGCATCGTTTGCTGCACGTGTCTCATGCAACGTGCGCAGCAACTGTGGTCCTAACCGTATTCTGGGTATACGAATTCTATTCCCGGCAACTCCACTTATTCCAGCCTGCCTTGGGGGCAGATCAAGAGTATCAGGCCGGGCTAACTGTGGCCTGTCAGCACCCTCAGCATTCTGTTGATTCATCCTCCACCTAGCATTCCTCACATGTATGTTGTACTGATGAGTGCACCATGTCACGCACGACCTCATCATCATGAAGGGCAGCTTGCATGCAGAAACAACTGCCGCTCTAGCCCATTCATAGCGCACACACGCATATGTGATTGCCAGCAAGATGGCCGTCACAAAAATAATCCATAAAATATTCAAAACTAGTTGCATGGGTCCCCTTATCGCCTTGGGCACTGCACTAGTTGTTATCATGTGCACCAAGTCAAATTCATGATCGATGACGCGTCCTGACGCATTCAGCAACAACTCTCCAGCATGAGTGACCATATGTTCCAGGCCCTGTCCATGCAACATGCTGGCTGTATGGGCACTATCAATTGAGAATAGACTAGTGTAATGAATCAGTCGGTCTAATTTCTCCCTAGCCTCTGCTTGGCGCATGTGCAAACTACGCACATTTGCATAAATCATGGCATTTTCCATCGCCATACCTGGCCTAATGAGTGTCCTATTAAATCTGATTCCATCTGTCAAAAACTTTGGATTCACAAATGCAGGTATCTGATGCATTCGAACCTTAACCATATTGCCGTCTGTTAGCGCTAAATAAGTCCCATTGTTTGTTTTGAACACTGGCGACTGCAATTGAGAACACGGGATTTGATTTGCATGTTCTACTAAATCAAGTGTTCCTGGTATTTTGAATAACAATTTTCCATGTACACGGACTGGCATCATGTCGTAACAGGTATTATTGACCCTGTGTGACATGTAAATTCGGTCAGGCTGTACCTGGTGACAAGCCGTGACAGACAATACGTCACCAGTGTACTCAGCATTTATATTTTCATCAGCCAACAACAAACGTGCCGCGGCTACTGGTGAAATGTGCGCTAATGCCCTGACCATCAAGGCATTACTTCGTGCTAATACACATATTTGGTGACGTAATGTTTCAAAATTTTGGTGTGCTTGTTGCGTAAGTACCTGATACATGAATTGGTGTTGCGTAGCGGCATTGGGTGTTAAATTGCCACTCCAAAACTCGGCAAAGGTCATCCTTATCGTTGACGCACATTTCTTTTTGAACATTATTTGACACATGCTCTCGGTAGATGAATTATCTATCTGTAGAATTGCCAACAAAGGGCCTTGATCTGTCAAATATACTGCGGGATCCAGGCACTGAATGTGCACGGGACCTCCCTTAATCGTAAATGCGCTTTGTTCGTGAATTAAGATTATTGTTTCGTTCTGTCTCTTCCCTGGAAAGCTTCCTACGAGTTCAAAAGGGCACGCTGCGGGCGCCAGCGTTGACGGTTCCCAGAATAATACGCCCCTACTGCTGGTACAGCGCCCAGCAGCTGGGCTACATGTAGGCGCAGAGTCTAAGTCAGTAATCAACCGTTGATTGTCGAATGTTGACACAGTTCCCTTTGTCATAACGAAATTGTCAACATGCTGTGTGAAACAATCGTTCCATGTGGGGAACTGCAGGTCTATACTATGCATGGTGGACCACACCATAGGTTCTATTTGCTTTATACCTTGTGACTGCGTGTCACCAGACAACACTGCGTGGTACAATTCTGCACATTTTTCAATTGACATTTGTACATAACTATCGTGATACTCGTAAATATAATGTGAGAACAAAGCATTGGTGCACGTGGTTACTTCATGCCTCCTGGCTTGACAAAAGGTAGCGTTGGCAGAAACTGGACGGCGCCTATGTGCATACACCGTCACCGATACATCATAAACTGGTGACAATTCTGATTCGCCAAACAACGTGGAACTATACAAATTACACGTGGGTATTTCGGGTAAATCTAGGTACCAGGCCCCCGTGGGCTTGGGACAGACTTGCAGCAGGGGGGGCTCAGCCCCGGAACGGTTCACAAGTGACAAAAGTGACAAAAATGACAAGAACCAAATCGCCCTACTTTTCCCATTCACTACAAACGTCAAAAGCAGCGCACACACTAGACCAACCAAGTTTTCCTGTCCAGCTGCCCTCTGCTTGTACTGCGGGTCAAACAGAAGTGGGTCCACATAGGCCATCTGTCTGGATTTCAGGGCAAACTTGTCGCCGTCGGGCAGGTGCACCACTCTCAGCACCTTATTCTCAGTGGCAATGACCTTCAGTTGTTCGATGCTCATCCCAAAGGTCATTCTGCTCAGGCTGATGGGATACCGATTGTACACAGCAATGGAGATGGCACGGGTCACACGCCAGCGCAGCGCCAAGGCCATATTGAGGGCACACTTCTCTATATGGTCCCTGAGCACCAACTTGGACACGTTTTTGGGCACAATTTCGCTCCTCAGCACGGCTGAAAAGGGAATGGGGCTAGTTTCATTTCCTGGCACAGCGCCAGAATCAAACCACTCCTTTTCCAAAGACAACTTTCCACCATAAAACTCACCATTCAGCGCCTCCGTGGCCGCCGTGACCGTCACCGGCGTCATTTTCAACGTGTGGCACATTGTCATGTGCTCCACACAATCTAGGTATGTGAAACACATCACCCCAGATCCTGGCACTTTATTGAGAATGTCACTTGGTTTTGCCAAAAAGAAGTACTGGTGCTCGGTGCACACCATTGGGATGCGCCCCAGCACCATTGGCGGGCGCAGCAGCAAGTCTGCAACAATGATGTGAAATGAAATCCTGACCGTCAAATAAGTGAATTTACTGGCTTCACGCTTGATCCCAATCCTACCTCTTTCACACTTACCTCGAATCAAATGGTCGTTCCCCAATGCTGAGGCCACCATTAAGTTTACTCCCCACCAATAACAATCGGCACCAGTGATATGGCACAGCCGATGCTTGGAATGCACAAAGTTGATTGAAAAGTCCTTGAATGGCAACTTTTCGTGTGGCATGTGCGGGATTGTGATGTCTATGTCCCCCGACGCCAGAGTAATTCTGTCTGTTCCGCAGCCACCCAGTAGACACGCCAAGGGAAAGTAGGTGGACTGGTAATATTCCAATGGAAGTCCCACTACGTGCCGGAAGATCGGCACCGGAGCATCGAAAACCAAGTTTGTAAGTGGCACCGGCCGGTGTGGGACTCGCGCCGCTGCGTAAAGGGCAAAAACTTCGTCACCAATCAATTTGTCATTTCCTACATCAAGACAACCCCCTTCTCTCGTGTAAAATACCATTTTGAAACAATTATTACACTTCGAAACTTGTTGTTTTATTATTATGTTAGCTTCATATGAACTCCCGCTCACAGGTATTACCATGGCCAATCCGGCCACAGTCTTCCACCTACACTCACCTTGATGGTGCCCGTATTCCAGCTCATAATTCATATTGAATAGCACATTGTTTGTGTCCACACGCTGTGGCACCGTGCACATGGGCCTTGGGATGGCTGGATGCCGCCCAGGGGTGTCGCGCATTTTGATTTTGGGCCCAGGGTCTTCATCAGTAGGCGGGGCCTCAACATCAAGTGTCTCAACTGGTTCTTCCCCCATTGGCTCCCCTGTCTGCTTTCCAGCCTCTGGGTGCGGCTCTGACGGCCCAGCTGAGTCATCTGCGACGGTAAAACTGCGCTTAAACTTGTTTTCGGTCAGGGAAAACACCCTACCAGATTTTTGTTTCGTAGTTGTCCAGGGGGACTCTTGTTGCCTAACGGGAGTAAACCGCAGTAAAACACGTTTATTCTCAGAATTTTCGATTTTTATAAAATACGTGAAAACATTTTTGAAAACGTCAATTTTCCACAAATTCACTGTTTTCACGTCCGAAAAGTCCCCCTGTGCAACTCTGATTAGGACTTTGAACCGACTTAGGGTGTTTTCCCGCCTTATGTACAACTGTGTGCCCCAGCTTCGGCCTACGTACAACTGTCTCCCCCGGCATTTGCTCGCCGAAGTTATATTGGATTTTACATGCTCTTCGACCTCTAAGCGTACAATTCGGTGCCCCTGGGAAGATGTTCTTACCTTGAAAACAATTCTTTCAAACCCTTCCGACAACTCATTCACCGAATTACGTTGGATCTGCCACTTTCTCGGCGTCACAGGCCCTCGGCCGGCCCTTTCCCGGGTTTTGGGTACGACTGTGGTCAACATGCCATTTTGGCAAGTCTCCAAAATCAATCGATAAACGTTCACAGGCCTGAAACCGAAAACCTGTGGCACCGAGAAACGATCACAATCGCAACAGTTTTGACCGCCCTGCAGATTTCGAACGCCTCCGGCTTCCACCAGCCCCGAAAGACGACAGATAGGTGGGTAGGCGTGGGGAACGCAGTTTACAAATGTTTCAGGGTTTTTCAACATCATTTTCGCTGTTTTCGTCTGAAAATTCGTTTCTGTACTCGATGTTTCAGGGGGTGGTGTTCCAAAAGAAACTGGACAGCGCCTTTTCCTACTTATGTACCTATCCCTTTCCAGATATTCATTCGTGGCGCGCATGGCGACGTTGGCCACTGCCAGAGAGCCACCATCGGGACCGAATTCGACTAATCGCCGTTTTTCGTGGACTGTGGACTTTCCTGGACACTTTCTTGGACTTAGCCGTTTCACATGAGACACAAAAGGGTTAGTTTGCGGGTTCGAGAGTCCTAGGTTCACTTGGACGGGACAGTTTTTCAGTGTTAGTGGGTGGGGCGAAAGTGATCGTAAAAATGCGATTTCGGATATTTTACTGTCAATCCACTTCATATACGTACTAGGCACTTTACAGTAAATTCCTGAACAAACGGATTTCACGCGAAACTTCGTAAAACTACACCGACTATCCCCACGATCTGTTAAGTGTGGCAGTGGCCTTAGTTGACCTCTGAAAACTGCGGATATCGGCCCCAACCTACTTTTGTTGTTTCCGTTTGTCCCTAGGAAAGCTGAGACTAGTCCCACTCCCACAATTTTCTTTTGAATTCGATTTTGGCCGCCAAACTTCAATTTTATTTTATCTTTCCCACCTGAAATAACCCTTTTGGCACTTTGCCCAACTAAGACACCACCACTCTCAGATCGTAGCGATAATCCACTATCACCACTCTCGCACCTGCGGCCTGTGCCACCATTTGAGCGCGCAGGTTCCGAGACACTGCGGCGGCTGGTTCTCCGCCCAGCCCGACGGCCATGGCGTCCGGGATTTGCTGCGGGGCCGTGCCGTGCATTTTGGTGTCGCGGCGCTTGCCGCAGTCGGCGGTCGACGACGACCCGCTGCTTTTTCGCTTGCCTGGAAAGACAGGCGCTTTCTGAGTTGGCGTATTTGAGCAAATTTTTTTGATTTTTGGCATTTTTTTGCTTGCTTTCCAATTTTCGAGATATGAAGTCACCCGAATGACACTTTACTCCAATATTTCCCTTTTGCGATGTGTGCTCTCGATTATTTGGTATATTTATTTGCCTGTAGTATTCTCTAGAACCTCCTCTAAGGCCCCCACTTATTTCATAAGGTAGTCTCGTATTTGATTGATGCTTTACTTTCTGTAAATCGCGCATCTTTTTACTAAATCTGCGCCCATTTTCACCCAAAAGGTAGCACAACATGTAGAACATGTCCCCCCTTTTCTTGTCCACTTTACGTAAGAAATTTGCGCAAAATCTTTGCGTGCTGTACTGTAAATACTTATACGTTTTTGCACTATTTATTTTACTAATTCCTTTGCTTTCACATTTCGAAAGTTTCCACCCCCCTAAGTAGTTTTTCTGTACAGCAAGCTTATGATTCACCCCTGTAGCTTCGTTCATATTCTTAGCGAGCTTACTTTTCAAACAAGGTACGGTATTTACATGCACTTGGCGCCAATCCAACGCTATTTGCCGGCGATCAGCGTGCAATAACATCTCATGAGTCATTTCACTTAAGCACCCATTTATACCTTTTATATTGCACGCAGATCGCCGCGCCTGCGCGCCGTGAATTGTATACACGTGTCCGCGTAAACAATGAAAATGCGCCGCGCAACGTCTGGAGATCTGCCCAGATAAGATTGTGGTTTGAATCGGGAAACGTGTCCCATTCATGTGGCGCCACCCATTGTGTTCAATGAGGCGCAAATTCATGGCATTTTTGTCATAATTTAGCTGTTTTCCCCGTGCCCCCTTAATATTTATTTTCAGACTTTGCACGGGCGCAGAAGTAAACCATTTGAGGCGGAAAAGTGACCTTATATTTGCCTTAGCGCAAATTGTTTCAATAATTTTTCTACTTTCGCGCTTCACTTTATTATTTATTGCTGTAAACCTTGCAAACTTATGTAAACTTACTGCCAAACCCGAAAATGGCTTACTTTTGGCCGCGTGCGGCATCTTCTCTGTGACTGGCTCGCTGTCCGACTCGGCGGACATGAACGCGCGGGGCGGGCGTGTCGCCTTCTTGGACCGCTTCGGCCTCGTGTTCTTTCCCCTGCCCGGGAGCAATTTGGGAATGCCTGAGGCGTCGGTTGGCGCCGACTTGACCTTTTCTGCCAGTGAGTCGACTTGATCGACTCCCACACGCGCCGGGTCGCCGCTGTCCGGACCTGAGAGTCCAAGACGTGCCTTATGAAGCCAATGGTTTTCATAAGGCAGCGTTCGGAACTCACCTCCGGCCTGTGTCGGCACGGCGTCCACTACGCGCTGCCCGACGCGCTGCCCCACGTTCGGTGCTACAATGTAGCACGTCCCAGCCACGTCGATGCCTGTACGTGCATCAAATCTTGCAACCAAAATTTGCATAAAGCTCTGGCTGCAACAGAAAGTGCACGCACCTTGCGTGGGGTAGCCGTCCAGCGTGCGCCCGGGCATCGGCCCGTCGCTTGACACCGGCCCTGTAAATAATTTGCTCAGTTTATGCATTTTTTTGCGCAATTTTCGCATTCTTTTAATCAATTTACACCCCTTTTTGCTCAATTCATAACCTCCAACTCTCAACATAGCTACATTATTACTATCAATTTCCCATTCCTCATCACAACCCCTCAAACAGCGCTTACCCGTCTCGCCTGCGTGCAACGACTGCGGCATGTGCATGAGCACGCCTGTCATGCCCCCGCTCGGCTCCGGCGCGTTCACTGGCGCCATCGGCAATGACGCCACCGGCGTCTGCAGCTGCGTGACCGACACGCGAGCTTCATCTGGTTGGTCGGGCGACATGGGCTCATACATGCCGCTCCACGCGCCGCCGATATCCATGTCGGGCTCGGGCACGCCGGACTCGGGCTGGGGCATGCCGAGCTCGGGTGTGACAAGCGCGCGGCCGCGCTGGTATTCGGCAAATACCTCCGGTGAGGCATCATCGAATAAATTAGCCAGTATTTCGGCCGCACTGGTTTCTTGGGCTGCCGCTGAGCCGCTGGACTCTGCGTGAAACATTTTTTTATTGGTAAGAGCCTCACAATACTCATTCATAACTTTTACTTCAGTCAATACATTAATTTTTATCAACTTTGTTTTTGTGTCAACTTCAGTGCCTTTTTTTCCACCGTAGCACTTAATGTACAGCCTATATATTTCTGTAACAGCCCTTTTTGGGTATACTCTTCCTCCCGGTGCCTTAATTCCATGCGGCAAAATACCTCCACTTATCTGCATGCACGCCGCAGCTAATTCACCTGGCAACATGCGCGGCGGGCGGTGATCGCTTTCCATCGACCGCACCAGTTCATCAACAGTTGACATGCGGTCAACTGCATTTATCATCTGATCTAGCATCGGGTTGGCAGGTGAGTTGGGGCGTGGCTCGAAGAAGTCCGGCGATTCCCGTCGCACAGGCTCCATGATATTAGCAAATTTTTTGCTTTCAATCTTGTACAAGTAAGACTGATAAGTCAAGATGCTTAGCGCCGCATATAAGAGCGCAATCGCGGGAAATACCGGGATTCTTCGACCTGAATACATGGTATATGATATAGATACGATCTGTCTGCAATTCCACCCCCCATTGTACACCCAGCGTGGCCGCAAGTTAGCTGGTGGCCGCGGGGATCCATTCATTTGCGGTTGCTTAGGCCGCCGTGCAACCGCCCGCCGCCTCATTTCGTGCGCCGCGCGGCTGCGCCGCCGCTGCATTTCTTGGGCGCGCATACCGCCGCGCACAGGTGATATTTTGGGATGTGGGCATGTTTTTGTGGCGCAAACGCCATCGCGTACGTGGTATTTCTTGTTTTTCGCGCAGTTGCACACGTAAACTACCCCCCCATCCAAACTTGCTACAGCGTGATTTTGCTTATTTTCATTTTCATTTTTATCATTTTCATTTTTAACTTCCGTTAATGCCCTGTTCTTCTTCGAACTGGCCGCCTTCCCGTTATTGTCACCAAGTCTTGAGAACTTGTCAACACGGTACTCTTTTTTATCAACATAAACAATTTTTTCGCATATACCTTTGTGGCTTTTGACTGTCAAATTATTTGCCAAGTTCTCCTGGCTGGGCCACTTGGGCATTTTACTCACTTTACCTATTTTTTTACCTTGCCGTGCACCATAACTTTTAACCTCATGCACGCAGGTAACTTCGCGTGTTAATTTTGCCGCGGCCTGTGTATTTTCTGGCGGGGTCGTGTGTTCTCCCTTGGTCATGCGCGCTGGGCCCAAATGCACTGGATCAGATTGTAACTGGACCAGCTGCATTGAACTACCTATTTCAGACATTCGTGGCCGCCCTGTATTCAGTGGGTCGGAGGGCGCAAGGAAAATTTCCTTTTCAATTTTTCCTAATCCCCCCTTATTCTCAAACACATTTTGACTTGTGACCAAATGAGAACATGAGCGCCGCTTAGTCCCAAAACTCGTGCTGCGCATTATTTTCATAGGATTTTTGCGCACCCCTGAAATTATGGAGAACAGATGCTCCACTGCATTTCCTTCACCTTTATCACCCTCGAAAGTAACCCCTGCCGCTAATGTAGACAGTGAATGATAAATGTGATTCACTCGCTCAGGCTGCCTGTTTTGTGTGCGTGGAGTTGTGCATGCGCGGGCTATGTGACCCACCTGGCCGCACTGATAGCACGTGCGCGGTGGACCTGCGCCCTGGCCCGCATTTGGACCTGGCCCCTGAGAGCGATACGGCGCATTCCACCCTGTGCCGCGCATACTTTGTTGGTTTTGGTGATTTTGCTGGACGTAATTCGGTGAACTGGGGGGGGGCCGAAGTGAAACTAGAATTCAAATTCTGGTTTTGGCCGTTTGGGTTCATATTTTGGAAATTTCGATTTGGGGAACTTCCTGAAAAGTTTGGATTTCCTCGATTTGGGGAACCTCCTGGGAAATTTGAATTTCCTCCCCCCCCCCTGCGAAAAGTAGCCCCACGCACCTGCGTGGAATTTTCCGCCGCTTTTCGTCCTACTTCTAAAATAGCACGCCTCATTTCCGAGGCATCATCCCGAAACTGGGCTTCTAACTTATCAACCCTCTCACTACCCTTTTTTATTTCGCCAGAAATTTCGTCCAATTTTTTTGCTATGTCCACACCCCTGGGGACAGATTCATTTTCTTCATTTTTATGGACTGTACGTGCAGATTGCAACACTTCTGCAGGGCGTTCCAACTGGCTCAGGGGGTCATTTGCCTGGTTTGTGGAGGCATTGTCGCGGTCTCCATATGGGCGCCTTTCAAACCGCCGCCTATTCAACACAAACCGGCCGCGCGGCACAAAGCCGCCCCGCCTATTTTGATCGCCCGGTGCACTAGGGCGACCCTCAAATGACGGTGGTGCACGTGTGTCCGTCACTTGGCTTTCATAAGTGGATAGACGCTCTAACAGAGTGTGAAATGGTTGGTTCTGCTCTACTGGCGACAGGGTTCTATAAAAAATTTGTAATTGGGGGGAAATGCTGTTGGCAAACAGTATTCGAAAGTCACGTTCTTTAGTCATTTCATCTAAATGTGCAAATGCAGACGCATGCATATCCCTTAAAATGTGATAAAATTCCTTCACGGATTGACTTTTGAGTTGTTTTGTGCGAGAAAGTTCATCTCGCGCCCGCATTTGCACTTCAGTATTTTCATATGTGAGCAAAAATTGTCTTTTTAGTTCTTGGTAATTAGCCCTAGTTGCGTCATCCACCCCTGCCAACCACCTAAGGGGTTCACCTTTCAAGCGAAGTGACAGACACAGGGGCCACTTCTTTTTCGGGATACAAAGTGAATAAAGTGCTACTTCTAGCTGTTTTATCCACACTGAGGGGTTTATAGCTCCCTCTGCACGCTCCCCCCCATATTCGCAACACTTTTGACTTAATGCAGTGATGTAGGGTCCCGTGAGTACTGAATCTTTACCCCCCCCCAACTCATAGGGGTTCACGTTGTCATTTAGGGCGGCGCGCTTAGCATGGGCTATTTCAAGTTCCAAATTTTGCAGGCGCTGATTTGTGGCATTGCGCAAATACTCGACGGTCTGTTCCCGATCGTCCATGTACCTTTGGTACCACTCGGTACCCCCAGTCATTGGCGCTTTCACATCCCCTACCAGGTCAATGGTGGTGCCAGGTCGGTTGGGTACCCCCTGATTTGGAAAGTTTCCCCCGACTCCGCCCCCCTGTGATGACATTGCGCGTGTTGACGCGCTATTATGTGGGCTCTGGACCCCCGACGAATCCCTTTGTAAAAGTGGTACCCCCCCTGGTGACGTCATACCATTGTTGGTTGAACTAGGGGCTGTAACCATAGTAGTACCATGTATGTTGCTCGCAAAAGATCCACTAAATGCGCGGCGGCGCGCAGTTGTCATCACAGTGGTGCGGGGATTCACAACTGTCCCCATCGAACCTTGTGCAGAGATGGTTGGTGCCGCGCTCGCTGTCGGTGATGTGCTGGCCGTGCCTGGTGGCGGAGTGCGAGGCAGGCCTCGTCCTGGTGGCGGGTTTGCAGCCGCGGGTGCCGTCGCGCCTCCCGTAAGCGCGCCCCCATTGGGATCGCCGGTCGCCGGAGGTATACTGGGTGGGTTTGTGTTGGTTTCAGGTGGGTTCGCGTTAGGTGGGTTCGCGTTAGGATCGTTTGTGTTCCCTTTAGACCCCCCTTGTACTTCACCCGGGTCATTTCGGCGTGCATTAGCGCGGCGCAGCGCCTCTTCTGTAACCAATGTTTTTTTTACTGCCTTTAACTGGGCTAATAGACCGTCCAATCTAGCTAAATAAGCGCGACATTGTGTGCGCGGGCTTCGATCTTCAAAAGAATAATTTTTACTTTGCAGGATTTGCTGCTGGCGAGTGACATTGGCAATTTGCTCGTCCAATTCCTCCATGGTTTTCACCTCTACCACGTTCTCGGGCAGACTGGGCAGTATCAATTTGCCATCAGCGTCAAACTCGGGCACCAAAGGCGGCAGCTCAAACACCATCGTGAGTTTTCGAGTGTGAGCGCCCCTTTATCCTTTTATTTACCTACTTCACTCAAGGTTTTCCAATCTGTGAGCTTGCACGATGGCAATGGGTGCTTCGCACCTATTGCACCTGCACTGCGGTGTAAATATAGGCACCAGGTGCCTATCTTCTGTGTCAAAGCGTCAGACGCTTTCTGCTGTTTGCCAAATGTGGCTACTGTCGCCAAAAGTGGCTTCCCCCCAAAATTTTTCAAAATTTGACCCAAATTTCAACTGTCAAAAAAAAATAAAAAATTGTAACGTACCAGGGTCGTACCGTTGCGTGGCGCCACAGACGATCACCACTTTTCTATGTGAAGTCAGACCTATACCTTTACAGGCTCCAACATCCACTTTGACTACGACGAGCTTCAGGAGGAGGACAAAGATACCAGGCAGCTTCACCGATACCATGTGATGTTGTACATGTAGGTTTATTTGATGTGATTTGATTGAGAGCTCTCTAGATGAAGTTGTAGGTTCAATGTCGTGTTCTGAGTTTCTTGTAAGCCGACGCAGCCGGTCGTTGCCCTTGGACACAACTTTATTGATCGTAAAACACTTAAATATATCAAACACTCACGATACTTGAAACACACGGCACTGAACTTCCACAGCACCTGCCAAGTATACGGGTTCCTCAAATCCAGTCACGAAGACTTTCAGCTACTATTTTCAGCTGCAGCTTAGCTTTGCTAGCTTGGTATATCTTCACTATTCCGGTTCCGAACCCCGAATACCTGACAGACGCTCTCTTTTATACGCGCCCATCCGCCCACACAAACTTCTCGCAATAACAATATTGTCGCATCTGATAATTACCATAATCTTAATCACCACCCTGGACTCATGCCAACATAAATCACCACTGCCTAATAACCATGGCAACAACAAATAACTCACTGGGGTTTTATTCGAGGATATACGGTATGCAAGTTCACACATTCTTGCCATCACTGAGGTTTAACAATAAGGTTAAAAACGTTAAAACTGTCCAAATTCTGTGTTAAAAGCTTCAAATTCAATACGTTTTTCAAAAAAAAATTCGAAAACTAACCAAGAAAATTCAAAAACTACCCAACAAGATTCGAAAACGGCTCGAAAAAGGTTCAAAAATTCAAAAAAAAAATTTGGGAAAAATTTGAAACTTGATTTTAGAAAAAAAAAACACTTAAAAATTGAAATACTTTTTTCCTGTGTTTGAGTGTTTGCCATCATTACATAACGCAAGAAAAGCGTCATCAAATTTCATAAAAATATTGACAAAATAACTCCTGGAAGCTCCGACCAATCCCTCTCAAGATTTGCTGGTGAGATAATGAACCCTCTGGGTGTATTTCGAGGAAATATGGCATCTTATTGATATATTTTGTTTACTCTGGAATTGCTTGGGTTGTACATGGTCGGGCTGAAAAGTCCCTGGGCAGTGCTCGCCATTCGCGCTACGGGTAAGCTACAGTTATAAAATTTTAACACGTTAATATATCAGGTGTTTTGAGTTTTCACCCAAAATTTCACCTCTCTAGCTTCACCCACTGCGGAACTGTGGGGGTTACAATTTCGGTCATTTTGTACTGATGTAAACTGCGTTCGGATCAGGTCCGGCAGTCAGTTTTTGAAGTTGCCGCTGTCGCCGTATCTCCCGCTATTGTGGGATTTAAAATGTCAAATTTGGGGAGGATGTAGCACACATCCACCCCCTACTATATACCAACGCGGGGGCGCAGGCGACCCACCTAAGTGTCGGCGCCTTAAATGCGGAAAAAATTTCCGAGATTTTTTCTGTCCGCATCAAGTCCGGCACCCGCTGGATTTCAACAACTTCGGGTGCCGTAACGCCAGACACGCGGGCGTCACAAACCTGAAACTTAGGGGATAAAGCCAACACCCCCCAACTATTGTACACCGAGTGGTGGGCGCCAGCAACCCACCAAAAGCGTTGCTCGCCGCGTATAATGTGATTTTTGTGGTGGCCTCATCAGGTCCAGCGCCCATTTGCGATTCACCCAGCAAAATTCACTTTAAATCGTCTTTTTGGTCGACACTTTTAAAGTTGGTTTAGGATGCCCTCTATGGGAGGGTTTAAGGTAAAAAATTGTGTAAAAGACCATACCCCAAAAATGCCCCACTAAGGAATTTTAATGGGGGTGAATGTTATCATGTCACCTATGACATCATTTCAGTACAGATTTTGACTGCGATGATGTCATAACTGACGTCATCACATTCACCCCCATCAGAATTCTTTAGAGGGACATTTTTGGGGTATGGTTTTTTACGCAACTTTATACCTTTAACCGTCCCAAAGAGGGCATCTTAAACCAACTTTAAAAGTGTCTAACAAAAAATCGATTTAAAGTTAATTTTTTTGTATGCGACTCAAACTTATCGGGGGTAGTGATGTTATCATTGAAATTTCATTGTGTTCCTGAACATGAAATTTCACTGTATGGTAGGGTAACATGGAATATCAATTACTGAAACATGGTGTTTACTGTATATATCTTCAAAATGTTTAGCTGCCAGAAAGAGAAATGGAAGGCAGAAAATCGAGATGTGCAGCACTTATTGTGGGTCACTGGTGCTCGCCATATCAGTATACAGTATGGGGGGGTGTCGCTTTGATCCCCCCAAGATTCAGCTTAATCCTGTCCGTGTATCTAGAGTTACGGCACTCGAAGTGGTCAAAAACCACTGGGTGCCGGACTTGATCCGGACAGCGAAAACGGCAAAACATTTCTTAGCATATACGGCGACCGCCACAGGGCGAGTCGCCGTCACCCCTGCATTGGTATATAGTAGGGGAAAATGTCGGCTATATTCCCCAAAAATTTCAGCTCTTAACTCCCCCCATAGCGGAAGTTATGTCGTCAGAAGTCAGTGAGGAAAATGACTGCCGGACCTGATCCAAACGCAGTTTACAAATGGTGCTCTAGCTCAACGCTGCTTTAAGTTGTGGTCATGAAACTTTGGTTAGTGTAAGCCACGAGTGTTGGCAATGTGCTGATAGTATTCAACACTTTCATCAACATCATTGCTATTAAGATAAAATTAATATGCAGATCAGGGTGATGTGCAAGAAACGTGGGAACTGTGATGGATGTTTTTGGTGATCGTCTGAGATCATGTTGTATTGCAGTGATTTTAATGTTGTTTTGAAATATGCAGTAAATTATTATGTCAATTAAATTTCATTTGTGTTTCATTACTAATCTGTAGTGGACACATTACCTGTGTTCAACAGCAGTGTGCATGAAAAATGCATCCTGTATTAACCTGTATTGACCAACTGTAGAGGCAGAATGATGAATTTGGTAGTGAGAGTAGTGACAGTGATGGCAATATGGACTAGGCTTATGATATCATAGCTAATGTTGGTTAGTGCTGGCACATTGCCAACACTGGTGGCTTACACTAGCCAAAGTTTCATGATCACAACTTAAAGCAGCGTTGAGCTAGAGCACCATTTGTACATCAGTACAAAATGACCGAAATTGTAACCCCCACAGTTCCGCAGTGGGTGAAGCTAGAGAAATGAAATTTTGGGTGAAAACTCAAAACACCTGATATATTAACGTGTTAAAATTTTATAACCGTAGCTTACCCCTAGCGCGAATGGCGAGCACTGCCCGGGGACTTTTCAGCCCGACCATGTACAATAAATGTTTTTCAGCATTGAGACGCGTGGCCGCCATTGCGATTGTCTGTCAGTTGTGTTTGGCGCTTTCATTTTTTTTGCGATTGCAGCTAGTTTTGTCAGACAGTCCGCCCCAGGGAACGGGTTTATTCTTTCAAACAGGAATGCATAATTATGTACCTTTTTCTAAATCGTAATTAGTAAATCGTAAATATAGATATACTACTGTTATTTATGAGATAATGATGTACCGTATTTCCACGAAATACCCCCCCTTGAATACCACCCTCGAAATACCCCCAGGTGTTTTCGAGCTGATGAAAAAGACCCCCGTCTTGAATGATGTATATCATGTATACAATGTACCTACATGATGTATTTTTGGGATCAAATTAAATCTCATCGCAGCTATACATACAAGTAGTTTGTATAGCTATACGTTGTATGTTTTACGTTTGTATGTTCTATTTAATACGTCCCGTTTAGTGACGTTTATTACCAGTTTTGGGTATGCAGAAGCTCATTCTTTACTACGGTATTTATGAAAATTTCTGGCGAAAAAATACCCCCCTCAAATAAACCCTCCCCCTCAAAATTTCCACTCTGAAAAAATAACCCCCCTGGGGGTATTTCGAGGAAATACGATATATAAATTACCTAGGCAAGTTTAACAGCTTTATTCAAAAACTAGCAGCATTCTCCCCCGGACTTTCTGTCCAGCTTTGCTGTATTCTACATTTTCACACATATTCTTCAACAGACATTAATTATGGATATAAAGGCACCTTGTATAGGTACATTCAACCCTGTCTTGCCGGTCCGTGGCACTCTCTTCACTATATAGGGGGATATAAAACATGCTAATGCAATCACAAATTGTAATAGCCGTAGTGACAGCGGTAAAAAGATTATGCACACTTTTGTTTGAAACACAATGAAACAATAATGCACTGATAAAAATAACAATGCAATTTGATGGTTTATGCAAATTATCATTAAAATTCACAAGTTCAACAAACAATGCTATCAAGCAGCCTCCTCTAGTTCAAAGTAAATGTAAGTCTGGTTGAACGAGAATCCAAGTGGCATGTCCACGCCATCCTTGACCCACCTGTGCAGCCGGCAGTGGCCGTAATGGGCCGAGTGACTGATGGCCCTGGGGGCACTCCCGGACCCTGTAAAATGTCACACAAAGTGCTAAACGTCATGCAAAATGCCATGGAAAATGGCAAACGTTTGCCACTTTCGAGGACATTTTACATGACTTTTCACACTTTTAATTACAGGACATTGTACAGGGTCTGGGAGTGGCACCTGCACAGCAGCGTGTCGACGCAGCGCTGCACGCAGATGCCCACGTGCGGCATTGCTGTGAAGTCGTCGATGCGGTAGTTGGGGTCAGTCTCGTAGCCCAATTGATCCCTTGATTTGCCAACGGCGCGCATGGGTCCCCGATACATGCACACTGCCGGGTACATGCTCCTGTCATCTCTGCATGCACGTTCAGCTATTTATCCTTCCACAAGAAAACTTGCATAATTTGTGAAATTTATCAAACTATGTACTGCATTTCCTCAAAATACCCCCTCGAAATACCGGAAACGGAAACAAAAAAAAATTTTCAGCGGCCGGAAAACGGAACGGAAAACGGAAAAAAATTTGCACTTGGCGGAAAACGGAAACGGAAAAAAAATTTCAGCAGCCGGAAAACGGAAAAAGAGGCCGGAAAAACGGAAACGGAAAAATCAAATTTGCACGGAAATGAAAAAACTTGCTGAAATTTTGCCGGAAAATGGATAAAATTTGCTGAAATTTTGCTGGAAGTGGAAAAAATTTGCAGTAATTTTGCTGGAAACAGAAATTTTTTTACATCATTGACAATCTGCATGAATTTTTACCAGTTTGGCTGATCAGAAAACAGAAAGTTGAGCCAGAAAAAGGTAAAATGAGGCGGAAAAATGGAAAATTGAGATGGAAAATGGAAAAAAGGCAGAAAAACTGGAAATTGAGGCGGAAAACGGAAAAACAGCGGAAAAACTGAAAATTCAGCCGGAAAACGGAAAATGAGCCGGAAAAACGAAAACGGAAAAAAAAAGTTGCCGGAAAACGGAACGGAAAACGGAAAAAAAATTTCAGCAGCCGGAAAACGGAACGGAAAACGGAAAAAATTTGCCTGCAGAAAACGGAAACGGAAAACGGAAATTTGACACCCTAGTTCTGGGCGTTCAAGCAATTCTGGCGAAATAATGAATCCAATCAAAATAACCCCCCTCAAAATTTCCATTCAAGAAAAATAACCCCCAGGGGTAATTTGAGGAAATACAGTAAGTACTTAGCTGTGTTTTCAACCAACAAATCATTGATGCCCCTAGAATGTATTGTTGCTATTCCGCAACCGCGCGTGTTGCTTGCAAAGTAATCCGTGATGATAGTGGTGTCTTTGCTCTGGAACCACTTTCGACCATCCGATTGATACCTGATCGGGTGGTAAGCGGTTTTTCCGCTATTGAATCCTTCGATGATTGTCAACACTGGTCGAATTCTTGACTATAAATTTCCGGCATTTCATATTTTTCATTTTCCAGTGATTTTCAGCCAATAGCATTAAAAAGGTGAGGGAAGTAAATAAATAGATTGGGAGTGATGTTTCATATTTAAGATGATACTGGAAGCATATTGGCAAGGATTTATTCACTGTATGCATTCCTGAAATCGATTCTCCTTACGGCACCCTGGCTTTGTATGGCCTGACACCTGTGTTATCCATTCACAGTTTATCTCTATTTATGGGATATAATTGGCACTAACCAATACCACAGATTGTCATCATGCTTATACAAAGCAATCCTGGTGTAATGCTCATCAAGTTTTGTCGCGGTGTCTATTGCCAGCGCATTCTACGATAAACATGAGATATATTATCTAATCGCATTTACCGTATTTCCTTGAAATACCCCTAAGGGTATTATTTGATCATAGTTGAAGTTTTCAGGGAGCTATTTTAAGGGGGGTCATTATTTTGCCGGAAATTCCTTGAACTCACAGTACTAATTTGTTGTGTGTAACGTATGCAGAAGTAGAAAAATGCAACAATAACCGCCATATACCTATAAGAGTCTATAGACTTGGTAGTATGTAGTAGGGTTCAAACGGGATCCTGATCCCGATCCCAAATCCCACGAAATTTTGGGTTTTTGTGGTCCCGATTCTGATCCCGATCCTGAAACCTCAATCCCGATCCTGATCCTGATCCCAAAATTTGAAAAAGCCAATCCCGATCCCGACCAGAGATTTTGAAAATCCCAATCCCGATCCCAAAAAAATGCCCCAATCCCGATCTCGATCCCGGAAAACTTCACAGACACAAAAGGTGCCAGAAATGACACTCTTAAAGGACCATTTTGTATGCAGTTTGCAAAAAATTTGCGCGCAAGCGCGCATTTCCCCACCTCCCTTTATATCAATGTTGCGGGGGGATGCACACCACTACAAATGGACTCGATACAGTGCCCATTACTGTAGTTTAAGGTTAATACACATGCACAGGGTTGGCAAAATCTCAGAAAAGAATAAAAATAAAATAAAAATAAAATGGAAAATTGAAGAATAAAATAAAATAAAATAAAATGGAAAATTTCAAAATAAAAATAAAAATTGTATAAAAATTTGAATTTTTCTAAAAATTTTGTAAAATTGTATACAAATTCATATTTTTGTAAAAAATTGTATAAAAATTCATATTTTTTGTAAAAATTTACTGTTGTTTATAGTTCAACCTGTTCATTTGCGGAGCTGGGGCAGTCCCAAGCCATGTAAAGTGTCAAAATGTCATATGAAATGGAATGGAAAGTGTCAATTGTCATGAAAATGTTAAGTGTCAATTGTCATGACAAACATAAATTTAAGTGGAAACTGTAAAGCAAATTGTATCCAACTCGTATCTTTTGTATCCAAATCTTGTTGTTTTTGTAACCAAATCTTATGTGAACATTTGGATACAAAAACATAAGATTTGGATACCAAAATATAAGGTTTGGATACCAAAACATAAGATTCAGATACACAATTTACACTCTGCATGACATTTGTCATGACAATTATACTTTGCTTGACATTTGAGATGCCAATTGACTCTTTACTACATTTGTCATGACAATTGACACTTTGCATGATGTTTTACAAATGCGCCCAGCACACTCCAGTAAACCTTCTACTGAAAATGCAAACCATTCTTATCGATAATTGTAACTTAACACTTGCAACTAGCTAACAATACCTACTGCATGCAACTTTTGCAAAGTAATGGAAAAATTTGTCACACGTTTTTCATGTTTAGGTTTAATTATCACATTTTTCTGACCTTGCATGCAAGATTCTGATTTTTTGTAAAATTTCTGTAAAATTTTTGTAAAATGGTCCATTTTATTATTTTATTATTATTTTGGAATAAAATAAAATGAAACAAGAATAAAATAAAAATAAAATACATTTTTATACAATTTTTATACAATTTGTATACAAATGATTTTTATAAAACCAACCCTGCACATGCATATATGGTAGACAGTGGTGTGAATGACAATGCCAAGCAGCCCATTGTGCAGTGCCTAAATGAATCTATAGCATTGTGTTTGGATGCCAATTTGATCCAACGTTTCTGGCATCCATTGTTTTTGATGTTTTGGGTCGCTTTGTGAAATGTCAGGAAAAAACCCTGAAAACCAATTTTTTAGGCCTCAATCCTGATCCCGAAAAAACGCAAATCCCGATCCCGATCCCAAAATCTCAAAAAGCCAATCCCGATCCGAAAAGGCCATTCCCGATCCAGATCACGATCCCGAAATATCAAAAAACTAAACCCGATCCGAATCCCAAAAAGTCAATCCCATTTGAACTCTAGTACATGGTATAATCCCAAAAAGTCAATCCCATTTGAACTCTAGATGGTACAATCCCTGTTTTAACATAACACAGTCATTGTTTTGATGTGTGTTCCGCATTGCCTGGATAAAAAACCACAGCTTTTGTCATTTACATGCTGTTTGCTCTTGATTTGGGGGTTATTTTGAGGGGGCCTGTGCTGCTTGGCAGTAGACAGCGGATCAGGGGTTTCCAAGGTTTTGACCCTCGCGGTGGATCATAGAGTGCAAATCACACCTCCAGGATGGATAGATAGCTGAAAATTATTCTGGGAACTCGCTGGAGCAAAATATATACGATATATGGCAAAATTTACAAAATGGAGCAAAATTTAGTGATTTTGGGTGAAGGTTTGCGAAAAATCAATTAACGTTTGCTCCACTTAGATATTAGATAGTTGAAAAATTTGGGGCAGGGCTCAGGGGATAGTAGCCCCATGGGACCCCCACAACAGGTCTACATGCCAAGCAGGTTTACATGCCAAGCTAGCAGAGTTGTTAAATGTACAGAATTATTTTCAAAGTAAATGTAAAGTATTTATTTTTATTCACCCCCTGAGTACAGAAAACGTTAAGTAAATTTTTTTACTTTTACTCATGAGTAAACATGAGTAAAATACTTTTTTCCACAGAAAATGTAAAAGTGAGTATTTTTGAAGGAATTTGTCCCAATTTTCACCCAAAATCACTGATTTTCGTACATTTTTCACCATCTTAGACTTCAAATTCACTAGTTAATGTGTTACTCTGCCTATTTTAAGCTATTTTTGGAAATGTTGTCCTATTTTTCGCTTTTGTCACTCTTTTTCCATCTATGTTTTGAAAAAGCCTATAACAAAGCCTATCTGAAATACGTTGTTTGTACTCAAGTACTTTCAAAAAGTATATGTAAAAGCGAGTACTGGTATTTTTTTCAAAGTATACGTAAACGTATTTACTCAGTACTTGAGTATACGTACTTTTTGAGTAAACATATAGTTTCTTAATTTATAGTGGTCATTTTGAGGGGGGTATTTCGAGGAAGTATGTACGGTATGATGATATTGATGTACACACACAATACGTGCAATGCTATTTTATGTACCGTGTTTCTTCAAATTATTCCCTTTGAATTTACCCTCCCCCCTTGAAATGCCCACACCCGGATTATGTGTAACGACTTTGATGTGAACTCCTCACTAGTGAAGGGAAGGCACCGAGGCGCCGGTGCCCAGGTGCTGGGCACTGAAGGCCACCAGCACCGGTGCTGGTGCGGTGCCCTTTTTCGAGGGTGCCCTGCCGGTGCCCTTTTTCGAGGGTGCCCTGCCAGTGCTGGTGCCATTTTTTAAGAATAGCACCGGTGCCGGTGCGGTGCGGTGCCATTTTTTAAAGAATAGCAGTGGTGCTGGTGCGGTGCAGTGCCATTTTTCCGCTGCCTTTTCCATGACTACTCCTGACGCTACACCGTTTGTGAAGCATCAATTTGTAGTTTTTCAAATGAAACGGTCAAAATAAGAAAACATAAATAGACAAACCATGAATGTTTTATCAGAAACCACAGCAAAATCACTCGTGTGTCCTTCAATCTGATTGCACACGTCTACACCTTTCAAAGAGTGAAAATTTACTTCATCGTAGATGAGGCTAGTCAAAATAAAACAATTGCCCTTGATAAAACTGCTCTTTGAGTGTGAAAGACATTTTTCCTTGAATGCTGCGAGCAATGAGTTAAGGCATGCGAAAACAGGATCTTCATTTATTTGACACCAAATGTAGTGAAGTATTTGCTTGCACACCATATTTCCTTGAATTACCCCCCGGGGGTTTATTTTTTCAGAGTGAAAATTTTGAAAGAAAAACGTGAAAAATGCAACAATAACCACCATTTATAAGATTTTACAGCCTTATATAAGGATGTAGATGGTATAAACGATGTTCTAACGTAACACAGTAAGTGTTTTGAACGTCTGTTATGCATTTCCCGGACCACAAATTCATAGTGCCGATTTTGAGAGGGGGTATTTCGAGGGGGGGGGTATTTTGAGGAAATACGGTAATTCCCCGGATGTTTCTATAAACTCATTCCACAAAACATGCTTTTTTAGCTTTATAACATGCTTTTTTGTTCAAATTAGACATAACAAATTGATCATATTTATTTATGCCTTAAGGAAGGAATTAGGTAAAATATTCAAGGGGGAATTATTTTTGATCACTCATCTTACAGGGGGGAATTGTTCAGGGGGGGGGGAATTATTCAAGCAAATACGGTAATTGCAAGACCAACTTTTTACTGCCAAGAATTGTCCGATGCAAAGGGAGATCATCAGCGCGCAAGTGAGAACATTTCCATGGAACATCATCATTGACTATTAATAAGGTGATAATTAGGTGATACGTGATGCCTGTCGATGTGGGTATAATAAAAAATATTCGATATTTTTCTGCAAGGGTTGCTGGTGTTTTAGTTACACTCCGAACGGTAGCGCTGTGGAAAAATGTTGGACAACCCCTGAATAATTGTACCGTATTTCCTCGAAATACCCCCCAGGGGGTGATTGTTTCACGGAGAATTTTTAGGGGGGTTTAACGAGGGGGTGTATTTCGAGTTGGGGGGCTTATTATTTCGCCATAAATTTTTTGAAATCCCGGTACAAATTTTTTATTTGTAACGTACGCAGACGTCAAAAAATACACCAATAAACACTATGTAATAGAGTCTATACACTTACATAAGTATGTAGATGGTATAAAAAGGTTCTCACGTAACACAGTGGTTCTTTTTAATGTCTGTTCTGCATTGCTCGAATCACAAACCGCAGCTTTAGTCATGTATGTTCCCTTTACATACAATTAGGGGGGGGGTATTTCGAGGGAGTGGGTCATTATTTCATAGTGTCCATTTTGAGGTGGGGTATTTCGAGACGGGGGTATTTCGAGAAAATACGGTAACTTTTGGGTCATTTCATTGAAAATTAGTGGCACCGGGGACCAGGAAACACAGTTGTTAAAATGTACATACATTTACTCGAAAAATACGCATACATGAGTACGCGGTAAATACATTTACATATACTTTTGTAAAAAGTAATGTACTCACTTTTACGCGTACATTTTAAAAGTACACACGTACAGAGAAAATGTATTTTTTTGCTAAAATCACAATTTTCTGTTGCTAAAATAACAAAAAAAAAAGAAGAAATCCATCATTTTTTCTAAAAAATACAAAAAAATCTCTAAAAAAGACATCAAGGTATTCGACATCTTCCAGTGTAAAACGCACTCTCACATGTAAAAATTAGTATAAAGTAAAAAGATAGAAAAACATAAGATTTGGATACAATACAATAATATTTGGATACACATGACACTTTACAGGGTCTTTTACATGACATTTGACACTTTACAGGGTCTTTTACATGTCACATGAAATTTTACAGGGTCTTTCAGGGTCTTACAGAGATTTTTACAGGGTCTGGGAGTGGCACATGATTATAAAATAAATACAGGTATGATACCTGACGGCTTGCAACATTCAAATGATTTGATACTTGATAATGATTTGATCTGATAATGATTTGATTGCATTATTCAAATTAGATTGAGTGGTTGGAGGGTGTGACTTTCCAGTCGCTAAATTCAAGTGCCATTCACTAATGTCAGCGACTGCGCGTATATGCGTCGCCTTGGTGAGGCTAACAGTAGTGATGGAAAAGCGCCAGAAGAAAGGGCGCGATGGCGCCATTCGGAAACTGGGCGCCAAGCGCCAAGAGCGCCACAAAAAAAGGGCGCCACGGAAAGAGGGCGCCAGGGGCGCCATGGCGCCATTTGAGAAATAGGGCGCCAGGCGCCAGGTTAAATAAGTGCGAACAACACACTATGTGTGTGCTAAAATATTTCCCTATAACTGTAGTGCACACACTTCGTTTTCCACGTTCTCCAGTATGTAGTGAACAAAAGGAGACTAGCAACGATTTTTGGATAAAATCATATTTACCCATGTTCAATTCCAACGCGATGAAAATTGTCATTTGACAAAAAATGTATTCACTTCAAAAAGCGGAAATTATGTTTTCTGTTCACAAATGTTTTGTTGAAATGGACGTAAACGGAATTGCAGCAATTTGAACCCGTTGATTTACGGGTTTGCACGTTGGACGGTCCATCATTCTCAGCTTCTGATCCGTCAGAAGCATCTGATGTACAAAAGATTTTCATCTAATCGCACCACTTCGTCATTTTCCCAGCAAATTTTGATTAAAACTCGGCGGACTTTTTGGAAGTCATTGTTCTACGGGATTCTTGTACGAGTGTGACTAATTAAACTTGGCATATGTCCAAGTTTTCGCGTTTCATGCAAAGAAGTTTAACGATGCACGATTTTTGTTCACGTCGCCAATAATGGCCGCGGAATGCAATTAAGCAAAACTTGTGTTTACTTAATCACATTCAGCGGCCATTATCGTGACGCGAACAGGAATCTGGCGTCTTTAATCTTTTTGGTATGAAACGCAAGGAATTTGGACGTGTGCCAAATTTCATACGTACTTTTTCGGAGGAATCTATCTGGGCCGCGACGATAAGATCGGGCCTAATGCCTTACAATCCGACTTTCTGTAACGATATGTCTATCAAATTCATATCGTTCTCTTAGAAAATGTCGGATTGAATTAAATGTATCGTGAACCGAATGGAATCCGTCCATTCAAGTTCAAATTAAAAAAGATACGTCATTGGGAACCAAGGGCCGAATACCTGATTCGTTTCATGTCCGCCGAGTTTATCCACGGCTACGCTTTTTCATTTTTTTCTCAGTTATGCAGCACTCCAGAGTTGTTAAAAGGTACGTACGTTTACTCAAAAAATACGCGTACGCGAGTACGCGGTAAATACGTTTACATATACTTCAAAAAAAAGTAACGTACTCACATGTACGCGTACATTTTTGAGGCATACGCGTAAAGAAAATGTATTTCTGTGAATTCAATTTGGCGCATATTTATAAAGTGACTGCGCTGCAATTTACTATATTTCCTTGAAATACCCCTGGGAGTGATTGTTTTATAGTGGCAATTTTGAGGGGAGTTAAACAAGGGCGGGTATTTCGAGGGGTTTTTTTGCCAGAATTTTTCAGAACTCTCAGCACTAATTCCTTCTTTGTGACATACGCTGAGGTAGAAAAATGCAACAACAAGCTCCATGTATAAGAGTATTTTTATTGACTTACGTATATATGTATGTAAATATAGATGGTATACACTCTGTTCTAACGTGACTTGGTCATTGTTTAAACATGTGTTCTGCATTTCACATAACACAAACTGAAGGTTTTAATATTTACGTTCCATTTACGTTCAATTTTTTTTTTTTTGGGGGGGGGGGGCTTTCGACAGGGGGTCAATTATTTGATTCGTAGGGCCATTTTGAGGGTTGTTTTTCAAAAACGTACCCAGTTCTACATATACTATGAAGAAAAGTGCTTGCTTTTGCATTTTAATGGGAAAAAAATTTTGTACTCACATTTACGCGTGCGTACGAGTAGTGATGGAAAAGCGCCAGAAAAAAGGGCGCCAGGCGCCAATGGCGCCATGGCGCCATTCAAAAAGTGGGCGCCAAGCGCCAAGGGCGCCGCAGAAAAAGGGCGCCAGGCGCCATGGCGCCATTCAGAAAGCGGGCGCCAGGCGCCAAGGGCGCCACGGAAAGAGGGCGCCAAGGGCGCCATGGCGCCATTTGAAAAATAGGGCGCCAGGCGCCAAGGGCGCCAGGATAAATAAGTGCATACAACACCCTGCGTGTGCTAAAAGTGTTTCTACAGCACCCTAGTACATGCATTCACTACTAAATTTGCGTTCTCCAGGGTGTAATGAACAAAGACAACACTAGCAACAAAAAAATTCGAGTAAAATTCACATGACAATTCAAACACAATGGATATTGTCATTTGACAACAATCCATTCACTTCAAATTGACTTTTCCAATCAATGTTTCCTCAAATGGACAAAAAACGGAATTGCAACAATTTGAATCCGTTGATTTATGATTTTGCAAGTTCAACGTTCCATTGTTCTCGTCTTCTGATCTGTCAGACACATCTGATGAACCATTGCACAAAAGATTTATACCCACTCACACCACTTCGTCCATTTTTCTGGCGAATTCAGATCATCCATGAATGCGTTTTTCATCTTTTTTCCATTTATACAGCACTCACCTTGAAACCCTGCTGGCGCCTTTTTTGGCGCCCTTTAAAAGCAGGGCGCCAGGCGCCAAGGGCGCCACGGAAAAATGGCGCCAAGCGCCAAGGGCGCCATGGCGCCTTTCAGAATGTGGGCGCCAGGCGCCAATGGCGCCACAGAAAAAGGCGCCCTTTGGCGCCCTCAAATGGCGCCATTCCATCACTACGTACGAGTAAAAAATAAGTATTTTACGTTTTCGATACTTTGTGGTGAGTAAAAAATAAATACTTTACGTTTACATATACGTTTAAAAAAGTTCAGTAATTATAACAACTCTGCAGCACTCACCTTGAAATCCTGCTGGTGCTATTTTTGCGTCCTTTTATTGCAGGGCGCCAGGCGCCAAGGGCGCCACGGAAAAAGGGCGCCATGGCGCCTTTCAGAAAGTGGGCGCCAGGCGCCAGGGGCGCCACAGAAAAAGGGCGCCAAGCGCCAATGGCGCCATGGCGCGGCGCCCTTTGGCGCCATCAAATAGCGCCATTCCATCACTAGCTAACAGTCAATTGTCTAAACAGACAAATCCAAAATATTTTAGATATGTGCACTTAGTTTATTTAGTTACATACTTACCGTATTACCTCCAATTTATTTAGTTACATACTTACTGTATTACCTCCAATATAAGGCATACCTCCAATATAAGGTACCCTCTAATATAAGGTATAACTTTTGACTTTTTTGAAGGTGACAAAATAAATATAAGGCATACCTCCAATATAAGGTATACCTCTAATATAAGGCACAGCTGGCTGCGTGCCAAGACGCGTAAAATCATGCAAACGGTTGCTAAACATGATGGACAACGATGAAAATGGCGCCGAACGGCACCCAGACAACTCTGTGGCCTGTGCGACTTGTTTTACGCCTGGTTCACTATTTTGTTACATTCCAGTTTGATAAAAAGAATTGCGTTGTTGTTCACTGTTGGTAAGATCGTTAGCAAAATCTGGCGAAAACAATATAAGGTATACCTCTAATATAACGTACCCTCTAATATAAAGTACCGTATTACCTCGAAATACCCCCATGGGGGTTTATTATTTCGCCGGCAAAATTTGAGGGGGGGTTAATTCAAGGGGGGGATAATTCGAGGTAATACGGTATATCAAAACACTGAAAAAAGCTGACGAAATCAATATAAGGTATACCTTGTATTGGAGGTAATATGGTATTTGCTTGAATAAGTAAGTACACATTCACCGAAATACCTAGGTATTATATGCAGAGATTCTGGGGTTTTAATTATTGTAACTTTCATAGTCTGAGCCAGGGTCGAAAAAATAAATAAACATGACTGACTAAACATGACAAATAAGTACCTAGTTTTCAAAAAATATTTATTTTCCCACAGTATGCTCACAGAAAGGGTTGGTTTTATAAAAATTATTTGTATGCCAATTCTATAATAATTGTATTTTATTTTAATTTTATTCTTGTTTCAATTTATTTTATTTTACTCCCAAATTTTACTTGTCGACTTTTAGAATCAGACGCCTCAATTAGATTGAGTGGTTGGAGGCTGTGACTCTCCAGTCGCTGAATTAAAGCTGTAGCAGCATGCATTTTATGAAAAATTTCATGTCAGCGCGTGAGCGTTTGTGCGTCGCCTTGGTGAGGCTAACTGTCAATTGTCTAAACAGATAAATTCAAATATTTTAGATATGCTCATGTAATGTATTTATTTACATATTTATTTGCTTTTATGAGTAAATACCTACATTTCTATTGAAATAGGAAAATATGTAGAGATTCAAGCGTTTTAATTAATTTTCAACGTCTGAACCAAGGTCAATAAATAAATAAATGTGACTAAGACAAATATTTTGTTTTCAAAACATATTTATTCTCCCACAGTATTCTCACAGATGCAATTGGGCAATTCAAAAGACCTCCTAGCAACAATCGAATCAACCACCATACACCACATTGAAATGGAAAATACCGTATTTCCTCGAAATACCCCCCCCCTCGAAATACCCCCTCAAAATGGGCACTATGAATTTGTGGTCCGGGAAATGCATAACAGACGTTCAAAACATTTACTGTGTTACGTTAGAACATCGTTTATACCATCTACATCCTTATATAAGGCTGTAAAAACTTATAAATGGTGGTTATTGTTGCATTTTTCACGTTTTTCTCTCAAAATTCTCAATTTGAAAAAATAAACCCCCTGGGGGTATTTCGAGGAAATACGGTAAATGTATTTTAGTCGCAGGCTGGTGAAACGCGTTGCGTTTCCAAATTATAGCATGTTACACTGCGCGGACATGATGCTCTGCCCTCGCACTGATTTATGTCTCACGTTGGAAGCGTGCCAATGATGATAAAGCCTGCGATTTTTGAGTAAAAGATGAAAAAATCATTGTTGTGAATAAGTTAACGGATAGCCTTACAACAGAGATGACTTTTTCAACTTTCTGTGAAAATCGCATGCGTAAAAGATCGTTGGCACGCTTCCAGGGGGAACCACGGATGCAGGGTGTGAAGTCACTGGGGTATAACTTAAACGCATGAAATTTCACATGAAATAACGCATGAAAAATGAAGGTACCCATATCAGGTAGGTATTTTTACATAAATAAACACTATGTAGAAAGTAGACAGCTATTGCAAGAGATAAATGTTGTTTCCAAAGAACAGTCACGCCAACATCATCATAAACCAGTGGCAGCAGTTTTTCCAGGGGGTGCAGGGGGTGCAAACGGCACCTTGGCCCCACCAGTGGCTCTACCCATCCAGATCAGATCCAGCACGGGGGTGGCCACATGTTTGAACCTGCGCGACTGGCGCAACGCGTTCTGGCCGCCGCCGCCGCCGCTGCCGCCGCCCGCGTAGAACGGCACCGGTTTGTTGCCGCCGCCCGGAGCTGGCGCTGCCGCGACGGCAGAAGCGCCGCTGCCGCTCTTGTACACGGCGCCTGGAACGACCATGGACAGCGCGCCGGTTTCCATGGTGTCGGCCATGCCGCAGTGGTTCAGGCCGTCGGCCATGGAAAGGGACTTCCATTGTTTGCTGGAGGCTGTTGACACGCTGTTTGCGACCAAATGGTGCTTTGTTTGGCTCCCGAGAGCGGATGTTCTGTGGGAGGATTGAAAATGAATTGTGTAATTACCATATATATATACAGCATTCACTTTAATGATTCTCCCGCCTGTTAGACGAGTGAGCAGTTGATAGAAACATGCTTGAAAATTTTGACAAGATGGTAATCCCCCCTTGAATAATTCCCCCTCAAAAAAGTCTGACAAAAGAAAACATTTCCCGGGAGAATTATTCGAGTAAATACGGTATAAACAAACTCACCCCCTTGAAAAGCTGCACAGTGTTAAGCCGGAATTACAGCTCAGGGGCGTTTGACGTGAAATGATGACGTTGTAAAATTGATTACATCAAAATAGACAAAGGTACAGCATTGAAATTTCAGAATTACCGTATTACCTCGAAATACCCCCAGGGGGTTTATTATTTCGCCAGCAAAATTTGAGGGGGGGGGATAATTCGAGGGGGGGGGGTTTCGAGGGGGGGTCTATTATTTCGCCAGAAATTTTCGAAAATTCCCCATACGTAGGCGTAGAAAAATCGAACAATTACATAGATGTATGTGTGTTTATAGGCATCTATAACTGTATATACACAAAAACCCTTCCCTAACGTCACTTAATCATCAGTTTTAACGTGTGTTCTGCATTGTACAGAACACAAACTGCGGTATTTGTCATGTACGTTCACGTTACACTCAGTTTTAGGGGGGGGTATTTCGAGGGGGGGGGGTTAATTCGAGGTAATACGGTAGATAGTTCTAGTAATTGTGTGTAATGTCCCAAAAAAAATTTATCAAATAATCATTATTTAAGTAGTTATTAATATAATGACAAAAATTTTTGGATACGTAAAATGTTTGACGTGAAATGATGACATAGAATGCGTAAATTTTGACGTAAAATCCTAATAATTATTTCCTTAATTTTTTTTAGGACATTTCACAAATAACTAGAACTATCAAAATCTGAAATTTCAACGCTGTACCTATGTCTATTTTGATGTAATCAATTTTACAACGTAATCATTTCACGTCAAACGCCGCTGAGCTGTAATTCCGGCTTTAGGCAAATGAAGAAAAGATTACCCCGATTCAATTACTTCCCAGTTTTTATCACTATTTTATTGTGCGCCATGCTTAAAAAAACGTTTTAAGCCAAATAGGTAAATACCCAAATAACAGATACACTGGGCCTGTGGGCATTTCCGCGCACTGTAGAGTGTAAAGTTCATCTAAAAAAAAACGATTTTATTACTGTAATTTTAACACTTTGCATGACAATTGACATATTTTTACTACATTTTACATGATACTTGACATTTGGGTGACACACTGCCCAAGTTGGAAAAAATGTAGGTATTATAACTTGTGATTTCTTGCTTTCAAGTATCGCCTGCGGGGTAGAGGCGGAGGCTCAGGTGATGCTTCTCGCTGCGCGGCGCTGTAACGGGGTTCCGCTGAGGTATTATATTTTACACAATTTGACAAATGGACATCGAATAACTGTGTAAAAATAGAACGCACATCAAGTCGCATTCGACTCCCTTATCTTCTTTGGGTTTCATAAAGTTATTCCCATTTCCCTCACCAGCCGGGTGCCAGCACCAATAACCACTCGAATCCACTGTGTTGCTGCTCGCAGTGCACTGCATACAGAAATCATTGCATGATTGATTGCAACAGCATTTAACTGAGCATGGTGCCTTTTCACAGCAATTCAAGTTGCCATCATGCCTGTTCCGCACTGTGGAACAGGCACAGGTTGGAATATCGTCCCAATCACGTTCGCAGTCACAGCAACGCTGCAAGTGAGCGCAGTGTATACAAACGATATTATGACTAGTGGGATTCACTCCGGCCTTCGTTCCGAGGGTATTTCGAGGGGGGGTTATTATTTCCTCAGCCAAATTTTAGGGGGGGGGGTATTTCGAGGGGGGTTTATTCAAGGGGGGTTAATTCGAGGTAATACGGTATAGGTAACGTACGAACAGACAGAAGACATTGACATAAAGTTTTGTGAACCACCTGCTCTAAGTCAAGACGTGACACGCTGCGCGCCCTCTGCAAGTGACGGCATGTGCACATGTCGCCCATTCTGTTTCCGGCGCTCGGACACAATGACCTCTCATATGCTGTACCTTTTACATTCATGCTGTTTTGTTTGAAGTTCACTTTCATGGATACATTTTCGATGGCGTTCACTTGCCTGGAATTTGTGCTCGGCGAATGTTGGTTTGTTGGGATAGGTGTCTGTGTGCATGAATTTGGAAGCATTATTAGATGTTGCTAAGTGAGAGAGTGGCACAGAAAGAAATATACCTACCTCAACGTGGCTGCGCAATTCCAAATACAGTTCACGTCTGAGCCGAGACTGCTCCGACAATACACCAGCATGTGCTTGAAACAATTGCTGTGCTGTTCCATCACCACCCCCACTGCCTGCACAAATAAAACACACGTCACTTCACGATAACAAATGACAATGTAAAATTGAGACAAACCAAAAGCGCTGTCAGAGTCCATGTCATCATAGCCAATTTCATCAAACGTTTCATCACCCACATCAACTTGCAGCACACAGGCAGCGTTACCATCATACTGGGGGCACTCCCAAACCCTGTAAAAGACCCTGTAAAGTGTAAAAGACCCTGTAAAATGTCATGTGTCATAAATATAAAAGACCCTGCAAAATTTCATGTGTCATGTAAAAGACCCTGTAAAGTGTCAAATGTCATGTAAAAGACCCTGTAATGTGTTATGTACATCCAAATCCTATTTAATCATATCCAAATCTTATGTTTTTGTTTTCAAATCTTACTTTTTGACATAATATTTGGATAGTAAAACATAAAATTTGGATACAAAAGAATAAGGTTTGGATATACATGACACATTACAGGGTTTTTTACAGGACCGTTGATACTTTACAGGGACTTTTACATGACATGTCATTTTACAGACTCTTTTACATGATACATGACATTTTACAGGTTCTTTTACACTTTACCGGGTCTTTTACGGGGTATGGGAGTGGCACCTGGTCATCTTCATGGCTTGTAGATGTGTTTTCGAGAGCTGCATCTACATTTTCAGAAGCTTCTGTTTGGATTCCATTGCCATTTGTAGGTTCCTCATCTAAATTAGAGGTGAAACCATTTGGCAGCACATTTTTCTGGTCAGTATCAATCTGAAGGACTTCTTCAGGAAGGAAATCATTTGTATCATCAGCAGTGGAATCTGACTGGGTGAGGGATCTGCTTCAAGGAGAAAAATTTCTGAATTTAGCAAATACCTAGGCAAAAATAGTGAAATAATTCACATACTTATGCGTATCATTTTCATTGGCAATCTCCGGCTGGGGCAAGTGTAAAAATCTCGGCAAAACACTGCTGTTTTCGGACCTCGCATTGGCTCTGAAGACTTGCAGTTGTTCTTCCAATTCATTGCGACGGCGCTGCACTTCGGGCCTCTGCATCAATGCCTAAAATTTCACAGAATTCATCAAATTTAACTCGTAACATCGTGTCTGCGCACACTATTTTTCACAAGAAATTTCGAAAACTCACAAATCAGCTTAGAGCTTAGAGTTGTCTACAATGAGGTGGCCGTCAACTACAGTTGACGGAGATGAAAAATGACTTTTTTGTGGAAAAATCAAACACTCATTTATGAGTTTTGGGAATTTTGTGTGAAAACTAGTGTGCGCAGTGCCATCAAACCAAAAATATTCTTTCAAAAATCACAGTCAAATCGGTATTCAATCTGTCCGCAGTGTTGGGCGCGTCGCAGCGGAAGCAGTGCAGCTGCAGCGGGTTGCCGCTGGCGGCCAGCAGTTCGAACTCAAACTGGGGGCAGTCCCAGACCCTGTAAATCGTCAAATGTCGTGCAAAGTGTCAAAAGTCATGTAAAATGCCCGGTAAGATTGCAAACGTACGTTTGCCATTTTACCGGCATTTTACGTCACTTTTGACACTTTGCACGACATTCTAAAGGGCACTTTACAGGGTCTGGGAGTGGCACCTGAGGCACGGCGATTAAAATGCAGCACAGCACGTCAGAATGTGGTGCCGGCGCGACGGTTGTGAACGTGATGCAGTGGGCCGGCACCAGGCTCTTGGCGCACTCCTGCTTTAACTTGCCCGACTTGTTCATGATGGGCACGCTCTGCACCACTTTGATGCCCTTGTAGCCGACTTGCAGCTGCGACCGGACACCGCGATTACGATAAACACAATGGGATCTATCAAAGGCAGCGGGTGTGATGGAAAAGCGCCATAGCGCTGGCACTAGCGCCAAAGGAAAAAGCGCCATCGCACTTTTGGGTTCTATTTTGCTGTGGCGCCAGGAACAATGCTTAGCGCTAGCGCCATGCCGCTTTTAGCGCTTGGCGCCGAAATCCTGGCACTTTTCCCATCACTAGGCAGCGGTAACCACCCAACCGTGATCTTATTGAGCACGCCTCCATCGGCGTTAGCGTCGAGCAGCCGGTACAGGTGCGGCAGTACGTAGCGCATGCCGCGCGGCAACGGCACCTCCGCCTGGCCCAACGCGCACACGTAGTACCGCTTGCAGGTCGGCTTGCCCAAGGACGACAGCCAGCCGGGCATGGTCAACTGTCAACTGCCACTGGTTGACGGCGTGATGGGAAGTTTGTGCGAGTTGACTTGACGATGGATGGTTTGCGGAAACTAATTGGCGCACTTAAGACGGCTTCTTTGCTTTTTTTTAAGAAACGATGGAGGAGTGAAGTTTTGATCGAAAAAATTTGCACAACTGTAAGATGGAAAACGATCGCGCTAAATTACCGTTCGGGTAGAACAATTGAACAATCGCAAAAATGAAACCTAAATGCGTGGAGCCGGTGGGTCATGAAACACTTGAACGAGTGTATGAAATCCAGAAAATCCCGCAGCGGCGAAAACAAGAGTGCAAAACAAACACTTCACACGATTCAGAATTTCATCCGAGAACTTATCCTGTAACAGCACCAAATATGTGCGTGACTAGATTTGTTTGTGTTTTTTTCTGTGCAGCCAGTTTTCATAGTATGTTTCAAGTTCATTGTCAAGCATAAATCATTTGGAGACAACGTTCACAAGCAACCAATATTCTACGGATCTCATGTGCACATTGAAATTTCATTTCATCTACGTGGGTTTATTTGAATGAAGTTTAACCAGTGCAGGTTGCAACAATACATTTTATCGGATATCGATCATTTTTGTTGTCGAATTTCGGCGCCTAAAAAATCTCAAATGTCGATATCGAATAGTGACATCGTTGCAACCCCCCCCCCCCCCCAAAAAAAAGCATCGATAAAACGACGCGCAAAAGAATGACAAGAAAGCCTAAACCACAAGAATCCGCGCCATTGGGCCCCCACTAGCTAGTTGACATCGCAAATTTTTGTCAACTGAAAGCCAACAAATGTCAAGAAATAACACAAAAATTTCTTTAAAGCATCACACTTTTCACATCACACACAAAAACAATTTAAATTTATTGTCGCTATATAAAATTAACGATGCTCTATCACAAAGGGAAATCACATAATCAACCAAAATTTAGTTGACATCCAGCTAGTGGGGGCCATTAAAACAAATTTAAAAAAATATAAATGCGCGCGGAACGTCATCCTAACTGGATTCAAACTTCCAACTTTTCCACTGATCCTTTGGCAATGCCCGCCAATTAGGCGACTGTTTACCGGCTGCGAGCCAACTAAAATCTTGAATCTCCTTCCACTTGTTGGGCCGGTTGATGTCGAGCCCGGCGGAGCTGAACAGTTCCTTCATTTTCTCGTCGCCGATGCCATCGAGCAGGTATGGCTGAACCTGCGAAATGGTATGCGGCGATTTGTAGTTGCAACAGCAGATTGGCGGTCCACACAGCAGTTGTCACGCGTGTGTCAACTGGTCTGTGTCAACTCAGATTACCGCAACACGTCTTCACGCTTAGGGTTGGCCGATGTTTTTTAAACGTTTTTTTTTTAAAAACACGAGGTCCGAAACGTTGTTTTGTTTAAAACATCGGCCAAAATTTTTAGTACTAAGCAGTAGGTATTTTGCAAACTTTTTGCGCGCAAGCGCGCAATTTCACACACAAATTGACATTGGTGGTTGTTTTCATTGGTTTCGTGGCATTTTAAGTATCAAAGCATCCATTTCTATGTGCTACCATGGGTAAATAAGCCGTCATATGTTGCTGTAGTATATAATATTCAATAAATGTGCTTCCATGTACCTCCACAGTGTGTAACATCACTCCCAAATTAAACACTGTGCTGTGCAGTGGGTCACTGGACATCAGAAATTTTTTTTTTGAAAATAGATGCACTGTGGGGCGTGATGTCATAGGTATGCGAAAAAAGAGTGTTCTAATAAAGACGAGAATATGCTGACATGCCTCTTCCCACCCCAAAGTAACAACCTCCTTTTATAACCTTGTTTGATCACTATTCCGTCCCAAACTTTACTTGAAGTCACGAACATTCGACTATAAGGCGATATATGAACATGTCGACAAAAATGGACATTTTTGACACAAATCACCACTTATAATGCTATCCCATGGCTCCACAACCATTAACTGGTCATGTATAACATCACGAGTATTGTCACTTGTCTGATATACCTATATATGATGACCCAGGAACATATATGGGAGCAATAAAAAAAACGTAAAAAAAAAGTTTTTAAAAACAAACAAACATGGCGTTAAAAAAACGTTTTTTCCAACCCTAGTCACGCTTCATGTTCACAGAGCGATCTCCAAATGCACATGCGGCAATGTTAAAAATAACTACCTATTACGGCATTGGAAGATCGCTCTGCGACAAGTGAAGCTGAAATGTGGGTTGACACAGACCAGTCGACACACACGGTGTCAGGGCCGTATCCAGGGGGGGGCGGGGGGGGGGGCTGCAGCCCCCCCCCTCCCGGGGTGAGACCAAAAAGTGACCGGAAAATGCGACTTTTTCAATGTCAGCGTAAAAAATTTTGCGCGCAAGCGCGCATTCTTCACCAGACATAAGGTATTATCATCGGATTTGCTCCATGTGGCAACAAATCGTTATAAATACACTCATTGTTGTGTTTTTTGCTGTTTTTATGTATATTTACATACATATACAGCATTCCATGGCGCTGACGCCAACGCCAATGGCGCCATGGCGTGGCGCCTACCAATGGCGCCAGTGCCATGGCGCCATTCCGCCACTATGTAGCTAAAATTTTAGGGGGGGGGGGGGCTGAGCCCCCCCCCCCCCCCTCGCCGGCCTCCGTAAACAAGCAGCCCCCCCCGCTCAAAAATCCTGGATACGTCCCTGCACGGTGTAAAATTCTTGACGCAAAATAATCGGTGCAAAAAAATCCAACAAAGCCCACATCGATCTGGGCGCAGCTCTCCATGATGGCGGCACCGGTCACGTGCAGGGCCACGGTGCACTCGGAGCTGGTGTGCGCGCGCAGCTGCTGGCAGCACACCACGAACGTGCACCGCACGCAGTCTTCCACGAAGACAGATGTGCGAGTCTGTGAGGTGTGACGAAAGTTGTGATATTTCCGTTGTAGACATGTAAACACACATCGACATTAAACACCGATGTGGTATAAGATAACAAGCATTTTTCCGATGTAAATATCAATGGAGAAACGTTTATCAAAATAACGATATTGGCGAGTCACACATAGGGTTCAAACGGGATTGACTTTTCGGGATCGGGATCGGGATTCACTTTTTGAGATTTCGGGATCGGGATCGGGATTGGGATTGGGGTTTCGGGATCGGGATCGGGATCGGGATTGGTTTTTTGAGATTTCGGGATCGGGATCGGGATCGGGATTGGCCGGGATTGGGGTCACGGGATCGGGATCGGGATTGGGATAGGCATTTTTCCGGGATCGGGATTGGGTTCTAAGGATAGATATTTTGGCCATTTTTCTGGCATTCACAGTTGTTCATAAAGGTCTCAAAACACTGTTGGATGCCAGAAAAGTGGCATAAAATTGACACTGGGGGTTTGCATCCACTTTTTTGCATGCAAAAACGTCATTATTTCACTTTTTATTATTTCCACTAATTTTTCCGGGATCGGGATCCCGGACTTGGGAGTTTCTCGGGATCGGGATCGGGATTTGAAAACTTTCGGGATCGGGATCGGGATTGGTATTTTTGAGATTTCGGGATCGGGATCGGGATTGGGGTTTCGGGATCGGGATCGGGATCGGGACTGGTAAATCCCGGAATTTCACGGGATCCGGGATCGGGATCGGGATCCCGTTTGAACCCTAGTCACACACTAGGTGCATGTTTTCCAACTGGTCTGTGTCAACTAAGATTCCAGCTTCACGTGTTGTTGAGCGATATTGCAATGCACTTGCCGTAATATTTATTTTTCAACATTGTCGCATGTGAATTTGGAGATCGCTCTGCGAAACGTGAAGGCGAAATCCGAGTTGACAAAGACTAGTTGACACACAAGTGTCAACAGTGTGCGGGCCGCCATCGACGTGTCACACCACCAACAACCCTATCAACGGCAATCTTCACACTCATTTCATCAAAGCTCCAACGCACCGGCGCCGCAACCAGCACACATCCAACACATCTGGCCACGTGCAGCGTGCCCGCCCCGCCCGGCAGAAACACGCGACAATCAGTCAAATCGGCCAGCGTAACGTCGCGCCCGTCGGTCGCCTCGGCGGGCAGCGTGTGAGACCCGCCCGACAGGTTGGCCAGGTCGCACGGCGTGCACAGAGCGGACACCAACGCCGACATGCCCGTTGACTGTGGGTGGTTTGCAAATTTGGGGGTATTTGGGTCCACATACACTAAATAGTTGACATCAAATGTTGTGTCAACTAAATTTTGGTTAATTTTGTGATGTCAACTTTCCTATGTGATAGAGCATAGTTAATTTTAAATAGTGACACTTAATTTCCATTGTTTTTATCATGTGTGATGCATTAGAAAATTTTTTGGTGATATTTAGTTGACATTCAGTTGACACGAATTTTCGATGTCAACTGGTGCGTGTGACCTTTATGGACACTAGTCGAATGAGCAAGCGGTGAGCTCAGGCGCAAGTGCGTTAAACACATTTCAGAGCACGAAATGATGAAGCTATTGGTCTCACTAAATAGTTGGACAAAAATGCTTTCAAATAAATACGCTCCGTTCCCGTCAACTAAAATGCGTTGAAAATAGATTTGAGGTTTGCGTAGCCGACGACCACGTAGCCAGTCATGTACCCATTTACTTCAAAGTATACTGCTGAAATAGGTGCAAACCCACCTTCTGTTGGGCTTCAATCGGTTTGGGAGCGTCACTTTTCTTCGCCGGAGGGTCAGACCTCGGCTTGAACGAGAATCCGGTTTTTGGTTTATATTCCCGCTGCATAGCCACATACGCGATGCGCACCTGTAAAAAATAGGGACAGTACAGAGCCTGACAGGTGATAGAATGTGGGGAAAACTAGGGTTGGCAAACGTAGTAAATCTTCAACATTCAAAAAATAGTAAATCTTTAACATTCAAAAACTATTTTTATCGAAATTACAACAACAACAACATTCAAAAAAGCCAACTTCCTCAAGCTGCTGTAGCGCCTTGCGCGCATCATAAGATGGCAATATGGCTTCATTTTCCCCGATCAACCCAGCCATGGCATCTATCTCAGCGCCGAGCTTAGCCAATGACTCTTCCAAATTGGCTCCGCCTTCTTTCTGGGATTGCGCGATGGCTTTAGCGTTCTCGTGGCGCGATGCGAACGAATTCAGGAAGTCGACGAGCAGGGGATCGCGGCCAACTGTCCCAGCTGGTTCGGCTGAGATGATTTGAGGCTTTTTTTCTAAACTAAAAGTCGACAAAATGCGATTTTGAGTCAATCGCATTTAGTGTCAGATCCAATTCACAGCCTGTGGTGATGTCCAATTTGGCTCTATCATGCCTACACTAAGTTCCATATGTTGACAATAAAGTGTCACATTTTGAGCCTTTGAGTCACTCACACTCTCAACGTATATGTAAAAATGGGGTGTCCATAAAATTCCATTCGCAAGTGCAAAACTGTTTTGGGGAGGGAAATGGACTTTTCGACTACTTGCGCGCGAGAACATATTTGTTCCCGGCGACGCTGAGGCTGCCTTATGAACAATTTATGGACTTGCCGACGTTTGCCAATTTTCCCTCAAAAATGTCAAATTTAGCACTATCATATGATGTGATGTCAAAAAATTAAAGTAAAATTATAAAACATGTAAGGGAGTAGCCCCAAATGACGTTTCTGAGTCTAAATAGAAATTCTCATATTTTGCACTTGTCGAATTTTTGGACCGCCTCATTTACAATTGGACATTTCAGCGGTGGCCGTGCAAATTCCTAGAACTCACCGCTATCGGTCTTGGCGACATTCCTTGCCTCTAGACGAGCGATCATTTTGGCCCGCTTGTCATCTATCGACGCCATGGTTAACTAATGGATTACGTGCTTAAATGTAAAATTTTAATAGGAAAAACAATTGAGCTTTGACGACCAGTTTCAAAAATAATATTGACCTAACAGAAAATAAAATCCGCCTAAATTACAGGACAAAAATGCGTCACTACATGCAGAACGGTGCACCTATATTTACAGAACACAATTTTGCTTGCTTAGTGGGTTTCGGTCTGTCCGCGCGGCGCCAGTCCCAGTCGAATGTTAGATGTCTGCTGGGTGCGAATTGGGTACCACGGCAGAAGGATGTCCCGGTATTTACGCCCGCTTTCTGTGGGTGGAGGATTTGGGGTTTTCATTTTGCATATTGACACGTAAAAGTAAAACTATTCGCAATTTGTTTTCAGATACCACCTTTACTCTGTGGACGCAAAGTATGCGCAGAATGCTACGATAATTTAATGAATAAATCTTGTGATAAATTTCGTGATTAACTGTTCCATAGTAAAACCGAATTATTATTATGCAAAAACTGTATAAATTTTGGTTCATTATTCAGATAAATAGGTTACGGTATGTTTCCATAGAAGTGTGATGTCCGCCGAGTACAGTACACGCATGGGATCTCAAAATCTACCTACTCATTTAAAATGTAAAACGTGCGACCAAACACACCAGGATTCAGGTGCTCGAAATCTTGTGGATGCAACTGTACGTAGTGATCGATGATACGGTCCCTCAATCCCATATGATAATCGTAGAACTGCCCAAGGAAGTAGGACGCGCCCACAATTGGTATACCCCAGGCGGTTTTGGTCAGCAACCCTGCAAATTATGAAATGAAATGATGAAATGAAAAGCGGGTGTTTTGAAAACAGCATTCAAAATATCGACTCGGCGCTTCTAAATTACCGTAAACCCTCGATTAGTTCCCTTGAACACTTCCCCTTACCGCCGGGCGAGAAAATAAATCCTTCTTGAATAGTTAAATAAGATAAATAACATGAATCATTAACGATTGATGATGCCAGGCAGCAAAAGACCCTTGAGTGATCCGATTCACAGAAAATGAATCGATGAACATTAATTTTAGTCATAAATATTATAAATTTGTTGAATTAATTAATCCTGCAGCGAATCGGCAGACCATCCTCTCTCTCGACAGACTACAAAATGTGGTTGCAAATTTTGAAGAAAAAATCTAGTCCCCCTTGAATAGTCCCCACTCGAATTTTTCTACTGCAAAAACCACCCAAGGGAACCAGACGTCTAGATACCCAACTCATTAGGTTTATCTAGTCAGTTGCTCTCAACCAGAATCCATGCCCAGACATAACTCACCAGTAAACGCCGGTTGTTTAGTCAGGTGCGTTCTAATGTAATGGGCAGCAGAGTAGGCGATCGCTGTGTAAAGGCCGCTCCTGCCGCCTGTTTGCCACGTAAACGGATCGTACCTGAAAAGTGTGTACAGAAATGATTTTAGAATCTTTTTGGAACGATGCCAAATGTGTGAGTGAAAGTGATCGCGAAAAACGGACCACGTCCACACTCCCGTTGGGCCGCTGCGATGCCTCAAAGGTTCGTCTTTAAGTTTACGCAGCCAGTGCACGTCTCTGTCGACTTCCGAGCCCATGAGTTACCGCCGCGGAAGCAAAAAACACAACAGGCAAACCGACACCGGAAAGAAATCTTGGCGGCGTGCCAAGGACAGAGATTTCGTGATCTTTTTGCGCGCATCAACTCGGTTACGGTATGATGTTCGTCAGCACAAGGTTCAATAGACTTTAAAAAAGTTTGATAGAGAATGTCGGATATTTCGGTCATCGTAAATAACCGTAAGCTTATCGACCATACACTGTGGCAGCTGGTGGAAATGGCGAAATAACGTTGACTGGTGAGTCACTTTACCTGGAAAAAATAACTTTATTGTGGCTTATGGACCTCACTGCAGAAAAATACAAATAAGGTAATAACCAAACTTATGGCAAATGTAGAATGTACCTCAAGAAGCTATGATCGGACACGAAAAGCCTAGGAGGCATTTTCTATAATTTTCGAATTAACACCACCAATCTTATAAGCACAATGAATCGTGAAAGATATGGTCTGACTGTATTGCTTTGGGGATATAAGTCTGTTGATACTTATGTACCCAGTAGAAATGTCCGTATACTCATCCACTGATGTCTGGCACGGACCAGCTTGTGTTTGGGTAAATTCAGCTTAAAACGTGAAATTTTATTGATTGCGTCGCCCTTTATTTAGGTTGTTAATAATGTGCTTCTGTCAAATGGCTCCGACGGATGAGTGTCAGTAACTGTTCAAAAAAATAAATTATTTTTGCTTTTTTTGTTGTCGTCTAGCCGTCGCGTGGTAGTGCCAATATTATGCCTTAATCTGTGCATCATTTGTGTCACCGCAAACGTTTTACACCCGATCTGGTAGTTCGCGCAAAGCACTATATGCGCTTTGAAAGACACGCCCTCTACCTGCGCAGTTTCATCCAGTCAACAAATTTCACATTTATTAGTCAGGTATATTTTATCGACACGTCTGGAACGATCGTTGATGCAGCTCCGACAAAAATTCCTGCCGCCATCCCGCTCAATTTCCTGACGCGCGTCTCTGCCATCAATAATTCGCTGGGCCTTTTTTATTTGAGCGGCATATCAGCGCCCGGCGATGGCAGAGGCGGATAAAATTAATTTAGACAGCATTATAGCACGTTTACTGGAAGGTCCGTGAGTCTTGGCTGAGTGCCAATTGTTTTCTGGCCTCTTGCATTATTTTGGCACCGAAGCTACTTAGGCTGAGTAACAAATTGCTGTTTCCCCTTGGAATCTTACGGTTTCTTTTATTGTCGTAAGAGGGTAAAGGTGTTGAGTAATTCAAGTGCAAAAAAGGGTGGCATCTCTATTTCCACAGTAATTGAATTTCCACTTGAATGCGTCCCATCATTTCCGCGAACTACAGAATTTCCAGAAGCCAAATATTTACCACTTAAGTACTTGATCTTATTTAAAGTTTCCATAACCTCAATTAATCCCCATGTTTACTGCTCCCTTCCTTCGCAGTACGTGGTTCAAAACCGGGCAAAAATGTGCAACTCACTGAGAGCGAGATCAAAGGTCTGTGCCTCAAGTCGCGGGAGATTTTCCTGTCACAGCCCATCATGTTGGAGTTGGAGGCACCCCTCAAAATTTGCGGTTGGTTTGTTCTATGGTGTCACATGTGCAATGCTATGTGCAAATTCCTGGTTACCCATTCGATTGTTTTGTTCGGGCACGATTTCTATCTGAGCTATGTGTAGCTGCGGTTCAAATTGGCGGCCATTAAGACATGTATATTGCATTATTCCATGCATGTCGAGGGGTGTTTACTCTTTTCTCAGCTCGCTCAGACCTGAGGGTATTTCGAGAGAGGTTAATTCAAGGGGGTATTTCGACTGGGTAATTAATTCAAGAGGGTATTTCGTGGGGGGCGGCTAATTCAAGGGGGTACTTCCAGGGGGTTGATTCAAAAGGGTATTTCGACAAAAAAAGGTGTGTTCTTTTTTACTCTGCAAAAAAACGTTTGAATTAACATTGCCAATTTGCGCCAGTACGGCAACTTCTGCCACTGCTGCAGCCCATCTGGATACGACTTTGATGACTAAATAGCCGATGACAAAAGCAATATTTAGTCCTTTATTCGAATGGTATACGGTAGATTCCACTACGAAGGTAACTATATGCAATTTGAATATTTACATATCGCTCGCAGGTGACGTCCACGGTCAGTACTACGACCTCCTGCGACTGTTCGAATACGGTGGCTTCCCTCCGGAGTCAAATTATTTGTTTCTGGGCGATTACGTTGACCGCGGTTTGTGCTAAAAATTTTTTTGTAGTTGTCCTTTGATCTCTTACACTTTCATACCCAAAAATGAAATTGAAGAAACTACTTGATTACAAAGTTTCGTGGCGTTTTGTATACATCGATTTTTCGACGGGTGCAAATCCTTTCACGAAAAACCCATTAATTTTCAGTTTTTGAGTTTTCAGTTTCATTACGTGGTGATCTCTCATTTACCTTTTTCGTTTGATTTTGGTCTGTGAGAAAGCATCACGATTAGCGTTCCAAACATGGGTGTTTTTCAGAAAATATAATGTCCGCAAATCTCTCAAAAATTAAATATTAAATCTCCCTGAAAACCTCCGAGAAAATAAAAATAAATATTTATATTTTCTCATAAAATAAATATAATCAAATCTCTGCAAAAGCCAGGAGAAAATAATAAAAAATAAAAAAATTTTATTATATTTTCTGAGATTTAAAAATACAAATCTTCCCGATTTTTCAACCCTAATCACGATCCATCATTTTTGTACGCAACTCTTAACTTCTCCCACTTTACAGGCAAGCAGTCATTAGAGACCATCTGCCTGCTGCTCGCGTACAAGATTAAGTACCCGGAGAACTTTTTCTTGTTGCGCGGTAACCACGAGTGCGCCAGCATCAATAGGATATACGGGTTTTATGACGAATGTGAGTCTTGTTATTTTATGCGATTGGGAATACATGCGAACGTAGTTGCCAAAGTCTTGCCACCGTTCATCGCAACGTAGTCGTTTAAACGTAATTACGTTTACTCGAAAAATACGTATACTTGAGTACTGAATAAATACGTATACGTTTCCCCCAGAAACAATATCAGTACTCACATTTACGTCGACTTATGGAAGTACGCGAGTACAGAAAACGTAAATTCAGAAATTTGTTGAGGGAGTTTGGGGTGTTTTTACAGATAGAAACGGCTCATACGGCTACGAAAATGGCACCGGAAATAATCAGAATTGCGACGAGTATGGTGACCGATCACCCCCACTATTCTTTTTTTTCACTTTTACATTTTCCTGGGTACAAAATTGGAAAATACCCACTTTTGCGTCTTTCCTGAGTAAAAATACTCGTTTTCCGTTTACTCACATTTTACGCAGTGTAAAAGTAAAAAAAATTTACTTTACGTTTTCTGTATCCAACGGTGAGTAAAAATAAGAGTTTACGTTTACTTTCAAAAGAGTTAACTACTTTTAACAACTCTGCATCTCACGCTTGGCCGCGGTGCAGCGCACACGTGATAACTGATTAAAGCTGGTCTGCGTGTGCCGTCTTAGCCGGCCGCCGGCGGTCACGCGGCTGGGCGCATGAATTGAAACTTGCTTGCATTCAGACGTCTAAATAGCGCGACCATTTTGCCGTCTCCCTTTACCCTTCAATGCTTTTTTGTTGTGTTTAATAGACGTTTACCCGGGCTGCGTGACTTGTTTAGATCCGGTGCAACTGCATCAATGCGGCTGATTATGTTAGCCCGCTGCCGGTTTTGTGTCAGTTTTGTTCGCCATCGGCGCTGGTACCGGGTGGGGTAGGGATGGCCGAGAGATTTTTAAATGGTTTAAAAAACGCTGTTTTTAACGAATTTAAAAACGCCAGCATAGATACTGTTTTTTAAACGCAGCCAAAAGTTTGTACTTCACTAGGTATTTTGCAATTTCACATACCATTGTTGGTTTTTCAATTGTTTATACATTTTTATCTTAAAAGCTTCCATTTTCTAATGCTAGTGTGTGTAATAAATGAAGCTGTAGTATAAGGTGGCGTAGTATAAGGTAATCCTGCCAATGTGCTCCCACATACTTCCACAAGTGAAACACCCTTCATGTCCTTTAGTATAACCTTATTTAAGCACTTATTTATGCCCAAATTCACTTGAAGTCACAAACATTCAACAAAATGTTATCATATACGCAACGAGCCGACAGAAAATTGGATTTTTGGGCAGAAATGACCAACTTTGGTAACTTTCAAAAAGGGATTTATTTAAAAAAAGAGCGTTGGTTTTCCATCCCTAAGTTTGCGCTCGCGCTCAGAAAAATTGCAGATAATTTGCTTGCATTTGAAAAAAAGTTTTTCAAAAACGCGGTTGAAATAAAAACTCCGGTCACCCGTGGCCGTTGCATTGCAATGCACATTCAATTGCGTGGATGCGTCGATGCGTCGCGCGGTACTATGCGCTGCGGCGCTCGGCGTGTTATTATTGCGAGTGGGAAACGCTTCTGTATGGGACAAGCCTAATCTCCTACGGCCTCGCCGTGGGCCAATTGTATGCGGAGGTGATAGATGGTCGCTTGCCGCCGGCCGCGGCTACATTTTCACTTTGTTCCGCATTGTGCCGGGTGCCGTTTTCGGGCTCGCACGCAGGTTTTTGCGGGCTATTTCTGTGTTCTGTGCTGAATTTAGATTGGTTACATGGGTACAGTACGGTATAATAAAAACGGTTCGGTGGACTGGAATTCTCATAGACCGGGTGCCAGTACCGTGGCCTCGTTTGAAAATCCAGAAAAAATGGTGCGGTCAGGTGCTCATCTATCATGTTTAGCCTGACTGAAAATTTGCCGCATGATACTGGTTGTCCAGTGAGCTACGCAACCGTTCACGTGTAAAATGCATTGCTTCTGTGCAAAGGAATTGCGCCGTTGGAGCTTTGAGCTCAAATACCTGTGATTAGAATATAGCTGCGCTGTCGCAGTGCGCGAGTTGCATGCATTGCTAACTGCCGCCAGTTGTGTCGTGCCGGCGCTGTCTTGCTACTTGAGAAATATGTAGTGATGGGAAGAGGGAGACGTGGGGCACGGATGTTGTGTATTTTACTCTGCGTGTCGCACGCTATGCATTTTCCTGAAGGAAACATTCCATCATGACGTCATCACTAATAAAATCAAAATTGTTCCAGCAAAAAAAGAAAAACCGTTTCAGGAAAAAAGCATTCATCGCTTTACGTGACTTCGCCTTTTTCGTTTTATATATTTTTTTGTGAAAGTGCGTACATAAGTATCCTGCTCGTGCGTTATCGACCAAGACGTAGTGATTTTGGCCGCATACCTTGCGGTCCACCGAGCACACGTGTTTATTTGATAGTTTCACCATAAGTTACGTATTTAGGAAATTCTGAATCATGGAACCCAGGAAGTGTCCATGTGCCGCCATATTGAACTTTTTCCATCTCCACTCGTGGCGACTGCGTCGTTGGCTGCCCAACTGACGAGCTTCCAGTCACGCAAATGGGGCACGGCTAGTTATGCGCTTTTCAAATGCAACCGCCCACCGCTGATATTGATTATGCATTGTGCGTGCTCGTCCCTTTCATTGTATTTAAGCCCCGGGGTTTTGTAAATTTGGACCCCCGCGGGGGTTCATATAGATAGCAAATAGCTCCTCCGGAGGGATAGATAGCTGAAATTTTTTTTTTTTTTTGGGGGGGGGGGTCAATATATATAGGTTTTTCCGAGAAAAGGGGAAAAAATCGCTAAAAGTAGGTGAAAAAGGCTAAAAATAAGTATATAAGCACATATATAGCCAAAATAGGCGATAATGAACATGAACAAGTGATTTTGGAGGTGAAAAACTATAAAAAGGTACAAAAATTAGCGATTTTGAGCGAAAAATTTTCAATGATCGCTCCAGATAGATAGATAGCTGGACGATTTGGGGAGGGGGTTTAGGGGATAGTAGCCAGAAACTTTGCCTCTGGGATAGATAGATAGGTGGCGGATTTGGGGGGGGGGGTAACCCCCCCCCCAACCCCGCCCTCTACTAAACCCCTGATTTAAGCGTCCATTTGCGGTCATTTTGTAAAGGTTTCCAGCAGGGGTCTCCTAGGGGGGGGGGGCTGCCCCCCCCAAATCGGCCAGCTATCTATCTATCCCGGAGGACGCTCAGCTATCTATCTACCCCCAAAGACCCCCCCCCCCCCAAATCGCTCAGCTATCTATCTATCTGGAGTGGTTTTTGAGAAATTTTGCCCTAATTTTCGCACAAAATCACCAATTTTCGCACCTTTTTATAGTTTTTCACCTTCAAAATCGTGCTTTCCGGCTATATACATGGTTATATACCTATTTTTAGCCATTTTGTACCTACTTTTGGCTACTTTTAACTGATTATTAGCGATTTTTTCCCCTTTCTGCCTTCTTAACCTTGAAAAAGCCTATATATTGTGTCCCCGCCAGCCCCCCCCAAGCCCCCCCCCCAGAAAATTTTTCCAGCTATCTATCCCTCCGCAGGAGCGATTTGCTATCTATCCAGCCCCCGCGAGGGCCAAAATCCTGGAGACCCCTGGTTTCCAGGGCTTCAGAAATCGAATATCAATTATTGATATCGAAAATTTTGAAAAATTATAGCTATCGATATCGAAAACTGAATCGTTTAACCCTAGCTAGCGTCAGGTAGTTTTGACAACTTCAACTTTCCCGTCGCTCGCTGACACATTCATTTCGTCGCGTGCCGCGCATTTTATGGTAGTGATAAATTGTTACGCCGTTCGCTTTGCACGCACGCTGGCCGCCGATGTTTCAAGTGGAAGGCAGCAAGGGGGGGGGGGGGGTCGCGCGGCGCGATTGTTTGTAGCCGGTGCCGCGGCGGCGCGTCCATTTTGTATTTCGTGGACAATTTTCGCCACTTGTCGTGACGCATCGCGTATCGGTGTTGTAGCGCGTGGAACCGGCGCATTGCAGCGCGAATGTTCTGCCGAGATGAGAATAGACACCATTGGTAGTCTCAATTCGCTGTCTTCGCAGTGTGACAAATGTACTGCGAAATCTGTCCGCGTTTGCATTGTGCCTGCGCACACTAGTTTTCACACGTAATTTCGAAAACTCAGAAATCAGCTTATAACGCATTTGAGTTTTCTACAATGAGGTGGCCGTCAACTACAGTTGACGGAGATTAAAAATGACTCATTGTGGAAAACTCCAACACGTTTAAAGCTCATTTATGAGTTTTTGAAATTTTGTGTGAAAACTAGTGTGCGCAGGGCCAATAGGCGTCCATGCAACGGCGGCTCATTTATCACGCCGGTGCCGCGCGCAAGCTGACGCACCTGCGGCAGCGTTCCGTTCGCGCCGCGCGGCGCACAAACAGCCGCGACACCGGGCCCGCCCTTCAAATCGATGCGCCGCTCCGCCCAGAAGTGCGGAACGAAACTCGCGCTCTTGTCTGCCCGTACGGGGACTCGTTTGGCTGCCAGCTAGGTGAATTCAATAGAATTTTATCTATCTAGGGTAGTATTCATGTTGCTTGTGTTATTTATGTTTGCGGCTGTGTGAATTAAACCACTGTTTTTTTTGTGTGGGTTTAATGCACTCACAGTAATGGTATATTGACCATTACTAATTTACAGTGCAGTGGACCATGAATTTCACTCTTTATGTCTTGATGTTTCAAGAAACGTCGGCTTTGTTAGCCCAGTTCATATCAATATTCGCGTATTCACGTTAGCGTGCATTAACGTAATTAACGTTAATGTACTGCTAACTAAAGCTTGAGTAAAAAGAAACCAAATGGTCATTCATGAGACATTTTTGTTGTACATACTCTATGATATACTCCAGTTACTTTACAACCTTTTCATTTTTTTACAAAAATCGCATGCTTTATCATCATTGGCACGCTTCCAATGGATACATAAATGAGTGCGAGGGTAGAGTATCATGTCCGCCGAGTATACTGGGTTGAGTAACTTGTGTCATATGACATGCTACTTAGAAGCTATTTTAGAACGTAGTTACTTACTACTGGAGACTGTGATGCATGGAGATGGAAGTTGTCAGCAATTTCATTCGCACAGTGGCTTCCACCTGTCCCTCTATCATTCTACAGGCAGGTTCTTTTATTGACATCGGTGCGTATTAGGTTACCCTGAAACATGCAGAACCGCCGCAGCTCTTATAAATTTGTGTGCATAATTTTCTCTTTCCTGCCTACTGACTTGGGTGGGGGGAGGGGGCGTATGATTTACGAAATGAATTTAACTTCCAGCTTTGAACAAAGTCAAATTGGTTTCATTAAAGTTTGAACTATAAATTTTAGAGTGCCATCGTGTATTTACGTTCAAGTAAAATAAAAGCACATAAAGTGTACGCTGCGTAGTATTGCGTTGTTGTGCTACCGCAAAGTCATTACAATAGAGATAGCGTGATGCGAGGTTCTACAGTGAGGGGTTGTGGGGGGCGGTCACTTTGAAAAAATTTTTTTGATTAAAGACGTTTTTGTTCAACCTGATAAGTATCTCAAGTACTCAGTGTACTCAGTGCCCAGAAACAAGTGTTACCCCGTCAAGTAGCGCTTTTTATAAAGATTATATTTTTGATTTAAAAATTTTAAATGTTCAACGCGTGTGGAATGAATACGTTAAGCACATTCTAGTGACAGCTCAGAAAAATGTCCGGACTCGGATAATGTTCACCCATTATATTGTCATGGCTACCAATGGTTTTTGTATTGAAATGGCGCCATTTTCATATTTACAGTCATACTTGTCAAAACATTCCGGGAAAGAAGCGTTGGAAAAAAATTTATGTTCTTTTATTCATTAATTTTTTAATTTTTTTGTCACTCATCGGGAAGGTGAACTGATTCCGATTCCGATGAATAAGTACTTTTTAGCGTTTTTCCATTTTAATTGAGCCATTGAAATGGGTATATTGTATTGAGCTTTTTAATGATTCTACCTGCTGTCTTAGAATTGATATGTTGACAGTAAACTTCCTCTTATTTCTCCAGCTAGTATAATTTACACCAGAGCCCTTGTGGCAGTCCCGGACCCTGAAAAATGTCAAATGTCATGCAAAGTATAGGGTGTCAAAAAACTTTTTACGGAAAATGGAAACGGAAAAAATTCTGCGGTCGGAAAACGGAAAAAAAATTGCTTTTGCTGGAAAATGGAAACGGAAAAAAAGTCAGCGGCCGGAAAACGGAAAACAAGGCCGGAAAACCGAAAACGGAAAACCGAAATTTGCACGGAAATGGAAAAAAATTGCTGAATTTTGCTGGAAAACGGAAAAAAATTGCTGATGTTTGCTGGAAATGGTAAAAATTGCTGAAATTTCGATGGAAAATGGAAAAAATTAACATAATTGAAAACCTCCATGCATGTTTACCAGTTTGGTTGAAACAGAAAACAGACAGTTGAGCCAGAAAACGGAAAAAAGCTGGAAAAACTGAAAATTTAACCGGAAAATGGAAAATGAGCCGGAAAAACGGAAACGGAAAAAAATTTAGTGGCCGGAAAACGGAAAGGAAAACGGAGAAAAAAATTCAGCGGCCGTAAAATCCTAGCATTTGACAATTTGACTTTGACGGCCGGGAATTTGACACCCTAGCAAAGTGTCAAAAGTCATGTAAAATGCCCTGCAAAATGGCAAACGTTAGCTATTTTGCATGGCATTTTACATGACCTTTTGCATGACATTTGCCATTTTACAGGGTATTTTACATGACTTTTGACACTTTACATGGCGTTGCCATATTACAGGGTGTGGGATTGGCACCTGAACACTTCATATGCCTTGCAAATCACGTGCCACCCAGATCGTGTCATTGTGCATGCATATGCAAGTGGCCGCCTAGAAGCTGGACGTCCAATGAAAAATGCAAAGCGCCCGGCGCGGCGCGAGGTAATTGGCGCGACCGCGCGGGCGGCTTCTTCCGTGCCAGCCGCGCCGTTGACTAAGTCAATCATTCTTGCCGCCGCGCGCCCACTCATTATCATGCGGCGGCACGTTTGCAACTTCGGCGGACTGAAAATGCCTTTAGTTTATTGGAGGAGGGCCCCACACAGTAGTTGACATCAAAATTAGTTTCAATTAAATTTTTGTTAATTAAATGATTTCAACTTTCGCATGGTTTATTTTCATTGTTTCTGAAGTGTGATGCTTTAAAAATTTTTGTGTTATTTAGTTGACATTCAGTTTAAATCTATTTGCGATGTCAACCAGTGTGTGGACCCAAGCCGTAAACTAATTGTGCAATCTTGTGCGTGATATAGTACTCGTTTATTAGTGAGGTTAATAAGGATCCTCGATCACGGTGTGTTAGCATGATGACGTGCGTTGCATTTATAATGCAAGCATAACGAAGTGTTTTCGCGACTTGCGTGCATGAGATTTGTTATATTTATTCATTGCTAATAAATATAAATATGGTATTTAGATAAAGTCGGGTGGTCCGCGTCAAAAATGTTTACAAAAAACCTTTTTGGAACGTGTGTCTACAAGTGCAATTGAATGAGAAGGAACCATTGTAAATTCCCGATTTATAAATAAATGCAAATATCTATGACACAATAGAGGGGTGCCGTTATAAAAAAAAACATTTTGATGCTTGCGAAAGAAAGCAATACTTCGCTGTTTGATAAAACAAACCCGGTCATCCCCATGATTAAACGGACTTCACTCGTAGTAAATATAAATTACAGAAAGTGAAACTGTCCACACAAAACGTGCAATATTGCTGGCGAGTGCAGTAAATAATCATCATGATCCATGTGGATACAACTAGTTGCGCAAATGAATAATAATTATTACAACGATTGTAGTGTAGAAATAAGTCATGAGATTTATGGACGGGGCATGGAGTGAATTTATTGGAACGACAAAATTGGGGCACTGTTATTTTACTCGTTGCAATTGTAAATGTAAAACTTATTGGCGCACCGCACACTGAAATTTTGCGTTCAGCGTTCGAACGTTTTTGCACGCTGAACTACAAACGCTGAAATCAAAATCTAAAGAACACAGCGTTTTTGAAGCGTAAATAATTCGAAATTTGAAATATTTCTCGCATTTTGCCTGCGAGCCGATTTTTTACGCTTCAAAAACGTTGTGTTCTTTAGATTTTGATGTCAGCGTTTGTAGTTCAGCGTGCAGAAACGTTCGAACGCTGAACGCAAATTTTCAGTGCGGTGCGCCATTGACCATAAAATTCTTCAGCATTGCTACCCTCTTGCAGGCAAACGGCGGTACAACATAAAGTTGTGGAAAACGTTCACGGATTGCTTCAACTGCCTGCCCGTGTCTGCGATTATCGACGAGAAGATTTTCTGCTGTCATGGCGGTCAGTTTCACACTCAGGGTATTTGAGCGGGGGGGGGGGGCTGTTTGTTTACGGAGCCCACGGTGGGGGACCTAAAATTTTACCTACCTAGTAACGGAAAGGCGCCGGTCGCCATTTGTAGGATCCAAAATCGTCTGCATGTGAAGGGTGTGCTTCTAAAAGTACCGATCTACAAAAAATCGATTTTGAGATAATCGCGATTGAAAGTTTGGAGCATGCAATACCCATACATGGGTATTGGGTATGGGAATTTTGGGTAAGGGTATTTCGGCCATATTGTTGGGTATCCACATGCATGGGTATAATCATTGATTATACACATAACACTAGCTATATAAAATTTAGGGAATCCCCGGCTAGCGGACACCGATCAGACATCGGTACTTTTAGGAGCACGAAAAATAATGTGCAGATCGGTACATTTAAAAGAACAATTTTGAAAAAAGTGTGTAGATCGGTACTTTTAAAGACACAAAAGCTGAAAAAGCTTGTAGATCGGTACTTTTAAAATTTCAAAAACTGTATTTTGCGATTTTTTGCTTTTTTCGACCCCCCATATCTCAAAATTGAATTTCACCCCCCCCCACATATTATATATATTTTTGAAGCGCATTTTTATGGGGACCCCAAAAATGGTCCTAACTCAAATTTGAAAAATTTGTAGATCGGTACTTTTAGATGCACACCCTTCATATGTAAATATGTGAAATACATACACAATTGAGGGCATTTTAACAGATTTGCATTGATATGGACCCCTATTTTTACCCCTATTGCTGAAAATACCCCTATTTTTACGATACACCTTCAAATTTGCACCGAAAATTACATAACCCTGACTGTTTGATGTCTCTCCCTGGGAACGGGGGGCTGCAGTATTAAAATGATAGCATTTTCAAAAAGGTACAAAATCGTCAAATCTGCATATGAAATTTGCACATCACTAATCTGACCTCAAAAATTGAAATTTCCATGTTTTTTCGATAATTTTAGAAGTAAAACGATAAAAATCGGTTGAAAAATAGCCAAAATATCGAGGTGAAAATTTTGCTTGTCCTGACGACATAAAAAATTCGAAAATTTCCCATTTTGTGGATTCACCATATCTCCAGTTAGAGTGGTCGTACAAGTATGCTTTCGATTTTCATGTTACCCCGACATAAAATGATATTATATAAAAATGTCAAAAATCAACAATGTCAACAAGTGCCCGTGTGCCCCTCCCCCTAAGACCTAATTTTCTCAATGCCTCTCTTCCCCCCAGGCCTCTCTCCCGACCTTCAATCCATGGAGCAGATCAGGCGCATCATGCGGCCGACCGACGTGCCCGACCAGGGCCTCCTGTGCGACCTGCTCTGGTCCGACCCCGACAAGGACGTGCAGGGCTGGGGCGAGAACGACCGCGGCGTGAGCTTCACCTTCGGCCCCGAGGTGGTCGCCAAGTTCCTGCACAAGCACGATTTGGATCTGTTGTGTAGGGCTCATCAGGTTGGTTTGTGGTGTGCGTGTTGATGGGGGAAAGTTGTTTTTGCGTTTTTGGTGACGATGGAGATGTCAATGTGTATGTTTTGTGGTGTTAATACTAGGGTTGGCCGATGTTTTTTTTAAACGTTTTTGTTAAACATGACGTCCGAAATGTATTTTTTTTTAACATCGGCCAAAATTTTTAGTACTAAGCACTAGGTATTTTGCAAAAGTTTTGCGCGCAAGCGCGCAATTTTACACACAAAGTGACATTGGTGGTTGTTTTCATTGGTTTTGTGGCATTTTTAGTATCAAAGCATCGATTTCTAAGTGCTACCATGGGTTAATAAGCCGTCATATGTTGCTGTAGTATATAATATTGAGGTAATGTGCTTCCATGTACCTCCACAGTGTGTAACTTCACTCCCAAAGTAACAACAACCTCCTTTTATAACTTGTTTGATCACTATTCCGTGCCAAACTTCACCTGAAGTCACGAACATTCGACTATAAGGCGATATACGAACATGTCGACAAAAAATGGATATTTTTGACACAAATCACCACTTATAGTGCTATCCCATGGCTCCACAGCCATTATATGGTCATATTTAACATCACAGAGTATTGCCACTGTCTGATATACCTATATATGTTGACACTAGGTCATATCTGGGAACTTTAAAAAAAATGTTTTTTATTAAAAAACGTTTATTTTAAAAAACAACGTTTTTTTATTTGAAAAACGTTGTTAAAAAAAATCGATATTAAACGTTTTTTTCCAACCCTAGTTAATACTCGTGGTGAATGAAGCCTGGGCGGCTTCTGATATGCTTGTGTAGTGAGATGAAAAATGCTTAGTTCTATCTAGGGTTGGAAAAAATCAATCAAAACGCTTTTATTGAAAACAAAAACAAAACAAAAATTTTTTTAAATCAAAATCAGATTTTTCCAAAATGAGGATATAAAGAAAAATATTTATATTATAACTGGAGTCATGTAATAGCGTTATAAGCAGTACTTGTAAAAAGTGTTGTAAGCAGTACTCCACCCACATAGTTTCGCGTATTATATCGCATGATCATCGATCCCGATTCTATGCAGGTTGTGGAGGACGGGTACGAGTTCTTTGCCAAGCGCCAACTGGTCACGTTGTTCTCCGCGCCCAACTACTGCGGCGAGTTCGACAACGCCGGCGCCATGATGACCGTCGACGAGACGCTCATGTGCTCGTTTCAGGTTGGCGCCGAAAATTGAAATATTGGCGGCCTGCACACTAGTTGACAAACGTGTGTCAATTGGTCTTTGTCAACTCAGATTTTTGCTTCACTTGTCGCAGAGCGATCTTCAAATGCACATGCGGCAAGGCGTGAAGCCGAAAGAGGTGTCACAGACCACGGGGGGGGGTGTCGGTGCACAAGTAGACCCGGTGTACAAGTAGCAAAAGTAATAGAAGGGCGCCATGGTGCGGCGTACTTTGGCGCCCTTAAATGGCGCCATTCCATCACTAATCATGTGTATATTTGTTGTTTTTGAAGGGGGGTCGCAGGGGTTCAATATATGGGGTTTTTCAAGCTTTAGAAGGAAAAAAGGGTGAAAAAATCGCTAGATACATATGTAAATAGCTGGAGCGTTTGGGGGGTAACCCAACCCCCTCCAACCCCCCATACTGAACCCCTGCAGTGCCCATGATGACCCTATGCTCAATTATGGGGGCCGAACCTAGGCACCGCGTCTACATTGGCACCGGACATTGTGACTTGTGCACCGGGTTTACTCGTGCACTGGTCCTGCGCCTTTACATACATGTGTCAATTAGTCTGTGGGACGCCATTGTGTTTTTTTGTTGTTTTTCAAATCTAACAGTGTTTGCCTATCATTTTTACAATTCCACTGACACACAATTTACTCTCAGATCTTGAAGCCAGCCGACAAAAAGAAGTTCCCTTACGCGGGCGGCGGCGGCGCCGGCTCAAATCGACCCATCACGCCGCCGCGCGGCGCCCCAGTTGACAAATCAAAGAGCAAAAAGTGATTTTCGTGTTGAGTGTGTGTTTTTGTTGCCGGAATGTGGGGGACTTTCGAGTTGTGCGTGGCAGTTATTTGATTTATTTTGCCGATCCTTTTTTTCCTGATGCTCCAGTGCTCGGTTTTAGCGCCGCGGCGACGTTCGTTGGCCGTCATTTTTGCAATTATTCCGTTTTGCGGACGTTTTTTTTTCTTTAGTGCGTAAAAACGTATCCGTTTGCTTCACGCGTGAAAACACCTTCAGGAAATCCATTTAGTCACTATAGGCAAGAGTGAAATTGATAGGCTACATTCATGTTTACACCCAGTGCAGGATCAATAAATGCCAGTGTTAATATTTTAGATTGCAAAATGAGTCAACATTTTTTTTATCAAATCTACGAGGGCTTATGTTTCACGGTGTGATAGATTTCGATAGATTTGAAGCTATGTTATTTCGGCAGTGTAGGTACATTTTGCGTGTGTTTGGCACATGTACACATAACACAGGTGTGGAGTGAGTGTATTTTTCCTTGTTCCTCCCTCATTCGCAACTTGTTATGGTGCCTAGATATGCATTTGTACTGATCTTGATCCACGGCTCATTTTTTTACAAATTCAATTTTGTTTTCTTTGCGTTCGTTTTCAAATTGTTTACGCGGAATTCACCGACGCAGATTTAAGCCAAGTTCAAACTGTTCAAGCTCTTACTGATAGAGTGAAAATGTGGCGAGTAAGAAAGTGTCCGTCTACATCATACTTATAACGTTGGTGTGTTTTTCAAAGGGCAGATTTCTACGTTTCTTTCGAAGTTTTTTATTCAAATTTTTTTTGTATAGTCCCTTTTTCATGAATGTTGATCATGGGTTTCGTCGTGGCATCTGTGTAAACGTGTAAGTGTGAAAACGATGTAATAATACCGTATTTCCTCGAAATATCCCCCTCAAAATGGACCCTGAATATATTAGCCCTCCCCTCGAAATCCCCCCCCCCCCAAATTGAGTGCATGAGACGTAAATGACAAAAGCTACAGTTTGTGGTCCTGGCAATGCAGAACACGTTAAAACAATGGCTATGTTACGTTAGAACATGTTTTATACCATGTACATTCTTGTATAAGTCTATAGACTCTTATACACAGTGATTATTGTTGCATTTTTCTACGTCTGCGTAAATTACAAACAACAAATTAGTACTGGGGGTTAAAAAAAATTCTGGCGAAATAATAAGCCCCGCCCCCGCTCGAAATGCCCCCACCCCCTCCTCTAACCCCCCTCCCCCCTCAAAATTCTCACCCTGAAACAATCACTCCCCAGGGGTATTTCGAGGAAATGCGGTATATAGGTATATCGCAGTAAGTGATGGCTATACAGTACTCTTAATTATCCGTTAAAAATACATATGGTGTTTTGCTAGAAACTTCCCAATGGTGACCTAAACTTTTCAGGATGTTTTAGATCAATTTTGAAATGATACTTGTATAAATTTTATGACGTGTGATTGTTCACTGTCCTTTTTTCATTTGACATTTTTTTGGCGTTCATGTGTCGCGATCTGAACAGGCCATTATTACACACATTTTATTTTCACGTGAAAAAAATTTTAGTGTTGTGCAAAGCGCGGGGTGTGAACCTACTTTTCCTCCGATATTGTTACTCTAGTAAACGTACCTACAGCGTTTCCCATAGAAGCTCTTCAGATACGGCCGCCCCGGCGGTCACAGCGTAAAATAATCAAGTTTTCAAGCGGCAGAAATTTTCCAACACTATCGGCGTCGACTACTCGTAACGATTTTCTGGCTTTCTCTGATTTTTGTCGCGAGTTCGTGTAGTTTTACAGCTGCTTTTCATGGAGACTTATGTACTTGATTCTATGTTCTTGGCGATGTCGACCGCGATCGCTGTTTAATTGAGACAGCAGTCAACTGAAAAATCTTGTGTTGACGTGTTTTAGCGGGGACTCGTGTTATTCTTGTTCCTTGCATAAAATACGACAGTTAAGGACGTAGAAATTAATTATTCGGTCATGTCTAAATGGCCCCTGAAACATCAACGATTGCGCGTCGCTTCAAGCGGCAGCCGATTTCCATGGATTATCATGCGCACGTGCAGTTTTTCGCCTTAAACCGTGTTTGTTTATCCACATAAACAACTACTGAACACCCTGAATGTTGAGATCTCGGGTAGCGTTGTCTCTAATCTCAGCTCTAACCGCTCGCCCTTGACAACCAGACCCGATCAAAAGCATCACTAAATGGCCAGCGATTGTGACACTAGGTGGCAGTCCTGGACCCTGTAAGGTGCCCTGTCAAATGTCATGCAAAGTGTCAAAAGTCATGTAAAATGCCCTGCAAAATGGCAACTCGGTTTTGACTCGGACTTTTGACACTTTGCATGACTTTTACAGGGCACTTACAGGGTCTGGGACTGCCCCCAGTTCTTTATCCAACTCTCGGAGCGGCGGGCGACGCGTAGCTGGCGCCCGGGCTGGACTGCGCGTGCTGTGCCGGCACGCTGCCGCCCGTCTCGACGGGCCCACCGATTTGAGGCCGCTGGGCGTCGTCGTGGGCAGGGTGCGTCGTTGCCGCCGGTCGCCTTTACTGGTTGATGGGCCGCCTATTGTTGTGGTTTGTGTTTTTTGTTGGGAAGGGGTGCCTGTGATAATGGGCCCACAAATACTAGTTGACATCGACGCCAAGTGTCAACTGGTTCCTCTTCCGCGATTCAGAGCTTGCGCTTGAACGTCATTCGTCTGCTTGTCAGCGAGCTTTGAATCTGGATCGGAACCAGTTGACATTTGGTGTCGATGTCAACTAGTGTGTGTCGGGCCAATGGGCCTACACACATTAGTTGACATGGCAAATAAATGTAAACTGAATGTGAACTAAATAAAAAAAATATTTAAAAGCATCACATCTAACAGAAATGATGAAACAATTAAATTCACTATGCTCTATCAAGAACGGTTGAAATCGCACAATTAACCAAAATTTAGTTTATACTAGTGTGTGTGGTCCCATACCGTTATGACCCGTCTCCATCTGACACTCTTAATTCGACGTTCACTTACCATGCCATACATCATCATCTCAGCACCCCTCGATCGCTTCGATGTCAAGCACCAACACTCATTGCGGCCGGCAGTGCAACCGCGGCGAGTCGCCCGACTGCTCTGGCAGCTCGCCAATGGCGGTGACGGCGACCAGCGCCCGCTCGCCGCCCACGTACGCCGTGTGCGAGGACAAGTGCGGCAGGCTCAAGGCACCTGGTGAGGTGGAAAGTTGGATGGGGTTGTTTTGGTACATACCGTGTTTACTCGAATAATTCTTCTCTCTTGGATTTTTCCCCCTCGAATAATACCCCCTTTCGGTAAACAGGTAAATTATATAGGTATGATAAATTTGTTGTTTATTGTCCGATCAAAAATCGCGTGTTATGTTGTTTATAAAGCATATTTTATGAACTCAAGTTTGTAAAAACTGCTTGAAAATTTTTACGAAATACCAATTTCCCCATTTACAATCCCCGCTCGTATAGCCCCCCCCAAAAAAAATGTTTGACGAAAAAATGATTGCCCGGGGGATTATTGGAGTAGAACTGTACATATTATTATTGTGTTGCAGCCTTGTCGTGCTTCTGGCCGGCCGCGCGTCACTTGCAGTCCGCGCTGTCGTGCCAACATTGGTTTGCTTACGATACCCTTAGCGCCACTAAATACCCATCAACGTTCCGTTTGTTAATGTGCCACCCCCATCGCAGCGGCGGCTCCGGCCGTCGACCCGTCGCCGCCTCGTTGTCGAGCGAGCTCAAGTGCAGCGACGACGAGACCTGGTGCCAATTTTAGACCCTGTAATAGCCCTGTAAAATGTTAAATGTCATGCAAAGTGTCAACAGTCATGGAAATGCCCTGCAAAATGACAACTCGGTTGCCATTTTGCAGGGCATTTTCCATGAGATTTGACACTTTGCGTGACATTTGACATTTTACAGGGCGTTTTACAGGGTCTGGGAGTGCCCCCCAGGCGCGACATGCCCTCGCCGCGCGCCATCTTCGGTTTGAACATCGGCCCCTGTCCGCACTGCTCGCCGCGGCCCGTCGCCGCCGACTCGATCAGCACCGCTTCCAGGGCGCCGATGAGGTCGACCGACAACGAGCGGAGTGAAATGGCCACTGCCACCGGCGACTCTAGTTACTCGCTGTGGCGTTGGTTTCCATTGTACCGTATTTCCTCGAAATACCCCCAGGGGGGTTTAAATAGAGGAAATTTTGTGGGAGATAGGTTAACGAGAGACGGGGATATTTCGAGGGGTTTTATCGACCCTTATTTATTTCATAGTGGCCATTTTGAGGGGGTATTTCCGGTATTATAGGTGATGTTTCCGATGGCCTGTGCATATTATACTGTCAATCAAACTTTTTCTTAAATCTATCACTTGCCACGGTCCCAGCTACTTTTCGTTTTATCAGGAACATTGCCAAAAATTCTAGTTCCGCAAAAAATATCGAAAATCAAAAAGTGAAGGTTGAGATGCTTTTTCGGGAACAAATGCTTATTTAAAAAAATTATACTTGATAAATTAAGTAATTCACATTTAAAAAACCTTCATTTCATTTAATTTGACTCTCAGACGGGCCGCCGAGCGCCATGCGCGTCTACTCTCCGAAATCACTCAACCTAGTGCCACGATCCAAGCAGGATGGCAGCAGTTCAGAAAACGTGAGCGCCGTGATTTTTCTCTGTTTTTTTTTAAATGCCAAATTTGCCAAGAATTCCATACTCAGGATGCCACAACATATTTCCAGCCTTCACCCGGGAACAATTATTACGATGGGATGGATGATCCAACGATAATGGACAACGTGAACATGTCAGATTATTTTCCTGGGATCGGCACGTGCGAAACATCCGGCACCGCTACTGTAGAACCCTCACAGCCAATGGATTTTGGAAATAGGGCTGAAACTTCAAGCCAGGTATTTACCGTATTTCCTCGAATTACCTACCGCCCGGGGGTTTATTTTTTCAGAATGGAAATTTTGAGGGAAATTAAACGAGGGGGCGGGTATTTCGATGGGGGTATTTTTTCGCCAGAATTTTTTTGAAATCCCGGTACTAAATTGTTTGTATCGTACACAAAAATGCTTTGTATTGAAAAATGCAACAAAAACCGCCATGTATAAGACTCTATAGACTTATATAAGTACGTAGACCGCAAAAACCCTGTTCTAACATAACACTTTCATTGTTTTTCACGTGTGTTATGCGTTTCCCGGATCACAAACCGCATATTACGTCATTTACGTTCTTTATGCACTAAATTTGGGGGTTCAAAAATTCATAGTGTCCATTTTGAAGGGGGGGGGGTATTTCAAGGAAATACGGTACGTCTTTTCTTCTCAAACCGTATCATAAATCTTACATAATATTATCAGCACTGGAATTTAACACAGCCGGAGCCACGGGTTGACGCAAATAGCGGGACAGACGACCCCACCATCAACGACAATATGCACGACACATCCGCGTATTTTCCACAAGTCCAAGGGAGCATCGATACTTTGGTCTGTTTTAAATAAGAATAGTGAAACGACACCCGCATACTAAACAGTACACCGTTGAAATTTGGGAAACTCGTAAATATGTTTTGAACTCATTTGAGTTTACCGGAATGAGTGTTTTTATCCATTCCAGCGTATTCCTCATTTATGTAAACTCAAAGGTGCTCAAACAGATTTTGGAGTCCCCAATTTGGGTGGTGTACTGTTTAGAGTGCACAGCGCCAATAAAATGATCGCAGCCGCGAATGGTGATGTACCGTATCTCCTTGAAATACCCCCTCCCTCGAAATACCCCCACCCTCGAAATACCACCACCCTCGAAATACCTGCCTCAAATTATGCACTATTGAAAAATAAACCCACTGGAAGTATTTGAAGAAATACGGTAACCCACTGGTCCCAGAAACTTACCGGTCCCACACCAACTCGCAGCAGTCGGACACGTCAACTTTCAATGTGCCATCTTCGAATAGAACGCCGTTCGGCGGCACCGCGCGGCCTGCGGTATTTTTCGGCGTGTGCACCAGACTGCAAGTGAACGACAAGCTATCGATGCCCGGCGCCGCGGCGGCTTACTACGAGGTGCCCGACTGCGTAGCCTACGGGGCCGGTGCGGCCGTGCCGCACGACACGCCACCCTGTCTGCGGCTTACATTGGCTTATAGGTGGGGGTGTAACGAGTTGTGGTGCTTGCCGCATTTGATCAGCCCATTTGATTTGCAGGTCGCGAAGCACCGGCACACTTGTGACTTATCCGATCGAAATCACCTCCTATATGATTCCGGGATTCGACCGTTCACGTCAGTTTCACACTGGGGGCAGTCATAGACCGCGTAAAATGCCGTGTAAAATGTCAAATGTCACGCAAAGTGTCAAAAGTCACGTAAAATGCCCGGTAAAATGGCAAACGTACGTTTGCCATTTTACCGGGCATTTTACATGACTTTTGACACTTTGCATGACCTTTGCTATTTTACAGGGCTTTTGACTTTGCTGGCACCAGGGTGGGTGGTTCCATATCCGAATCCCTTGGTGAAAATTCCTTCCGACGACATTTCAGGCGATTACTATTACGTGGACCATGGGGGTAGCGACGACCGGTGTACATTTGGCTCGCTGCGGCAACTTATTGCGCACTACGACTGCTCAAACTCTCCATTGAAGCAACCTGGCCCGTGAGCTATTTATTCCACTTATTTGTGGCGCGAGTAACAATACCGCGAGTAACAATACTCCGGGGCAGTCCCAGACCCTGTAAAGTGTAAAGTGTCAGATGTCATGTAAAATGTCAATCAAAGCAAGAAAGCAACACTTTATTACTGAACATTGCATGGCAATTGACACTTTGCATGACAATTTACATGACATTTGACACTTTACTTTACACTTTACAGGGCCTGGGATTGGCAGCAGTGCCTGTTCGCTTAAGTTTTGATCCATTGAAGCCGCCAGCAAAAAATCGCTACCAGAAACGTCGTGCCAACGCCAAGTTCAATAAAACAAACTCGAATGCACGCAGCGCATCTCCTTTGGCTGTTTGCGGGCGACAACCGGCCGACAGCAGCGGCTCCTCGTCCACCCCGGCCGTGCTGCGCAAACTGCCCTGGTTCGACGGCAGAGCTGCCAGGGAGCAGTCCCAGACCATGGAAAATGCCCTGGAAAATGTCAAATGTCAAATGTCATGTAAAAGCCCCTGTCAAATGTCATGCAAAGTGTCAAAAGTCATGTAAAATGTCCTGCAAAATCGCAAAGCGCGTTAGTCATTCTGCTGTTTTTCACATGAATTTTGACACTTTGCTTGAAATTTGAAAAGTTACAGGTTTTTTCATTTGACATTTGACAGGGAATTTGACATTTTACGGGGCATTTTACAGGGTCTGGGACTGGAACCAGGAGATCGATGCTGGCCAACGTGCTCGTCAAAAGGTGCAAAAAGGGGCGACAGGGCAAGAACAGGCCACCGGGTGTTAACGAAGACTCCAGGTGAATACCAAATCTCGCACACTGTCAAGTATCTTGTTGAATGGCCAACACAATGTAAAGTTTCGTATTTCCTGTCAAATGACGGCCTAACTTGCACGTTCCTTGTCGAGAGAAAGTTTCTAATTCTCATCAAGTGACAGGTAAATATGGCTCAAATACTACAGAGACTGGTTTGGAAGTTCTACCTGATTTCCAGTTTAACGAATTTGAAAATTTGGCGAAATTTGTCACTTAATAGAACCCTGACCAGTGCGAGATTGGCATCAGGTGAACTGAGTTGGGAGTGACTAGAATGATATGAGATACATGTGAAAATGGATGTAATGTGAATTGCTATGCGATGCAAGTGAACTATTGCTCTGACTGATTTATGAATGTGCTCTGCTTAATGAGGAAATATATTTACAGGGGTTGGAATGGAGGAGAATGTAGGCCATGCGCACTGCGCAGATTGGATTCTAGCTAACTTTAAAATTCGATACAGTATTAAATATTTCATCTCATGACATCCGGATGTAAAAAAAACTACTTCTAACTTCACTTCAGAAGGCAGGATCTTATTTCTCAATGGAACAGAGTTGTTAAAAGGTACGTACGTTTACTCGAAAAATACGCGTACACGCGTACGCGGTAAATACGTTTACATATACTTTTTAAAAAAATACCGTACGCACTCGTACGCGTACATTTTCAAAGCATACGCGTACATAAAATGTATTTCAGAAAATTCAATGTGGAGGATATTTATAAAGTGACTACAGTGCTAAATATGTATTTACAGACGTGGTTCCGTTGAATATAAAAGATACGCGGGGGTAGCGCGCTTTAGAAATAAAAAAACGCAACCAAATCGAAATGGCTGCGGAGACAATCAAAGTGGAAACAAGTCGCGAGAGCGACGATGGAATGGATGATTCATCCGGTACCGCTGAAATCCCAGCTGGGGATGAACTGGGCTGGATGAAGCTGGGCACTGGTTTGTGTTGGGAAAAGGTTGCACCTCGCTCCCAAAACATTAGAGAAGGAGCTTTTCATTCGCTTCAATTATAAGAAGTGTTTCTAGTGATTTACCAGATTTGGATGAGTTAGGTTATATTTTTGTTGCCGCTATTCTTGCTATTTTTATCTCCTACAATAAAGAGACCCTAAAAACTATGTTTTCTATCATTTTCTTAAACAAAAACATATGTTGTGCGGTACAAGCATGAAAAAGTGCCCACTTTACACCCACTTGAAATAATATTGACGCCTCACGAAAGGTGTAGCGTCAGGAATGACGAAAAGTGGTCGTTTCTACACTCGCAAATAAAGTACCCAAATTTACGCGTACGTACGAGTAAAAAAAAAGTATTTTACGTTTTCGATACTTTGTGGTGAGTAAAAAAAAATACTTACGTTTACATATACTTTTGAAAAAAGTTCAGTAATTCTAACAACTCTGCAATGGAAGGCAATTACGCCCTCAGAGTCTGTCTAATAGTGTGGTGAAAAAGCGCCAACACTTTCAAGCGACAGTGGCGCCAATGCAAAATGGTGCCAAGCGCCGCGTCGGTTTTTACGTAGCGCTGGCGCCATGGCGCTTATACGTCACTAGTCACGAAATTATATTTGCCTTAAAAAATTACCGGGCATTACCATGTGCGGTAGTTTTTAACGTAATAGTCTATTAAATGTAAATAAATAAATGCTGCCTGCGCTGCGGGCTATGCACGGAATGTTACCATAATTTGATAAATAGGCAAGTAAAGTCCATGGGCTGAAATAATCCATCCCATAGTGAAATCAATGTTAACCTGGTCATTCTCATTGTCTCTGACGGTGGGCACCTTTTTGACGTTATTTCGGGAGGTAACCAACATCTGGTGTTTGGATTATACTGATGGAATTTTGCACGCTTCATTGAATTTTGATCCGGACTCTTTTTAGGGAATTTTACTGATTGTCAGCAAGCATGGTACATAAATACCTAGTTTTGTTCATTATTCAGATGGTATACGGTAACTTTCCGTGCAATGAGCGGTCAGTAGACTAGACTGCGCATATCACTCAAGAATGAGCTACCGAATCAACTGGCAGCGGGGGGCCGTCGCTTCTTGTCAGCGTGCTATTCCTCAGAGTTGTTAAATGGACTTTCAAAGTATACATAAATGTATAGTATCTTTTTTTCGAATACAGTAATGGGCCTCCACACGCTAGTTGACATCGCATTTCAGAGTCAACTCAGAGTCAACTAGTGTTTCAGTTAACGCAATCACTCACCACTTGACTTTTTTAAAAGAGCATACGCGTTAACCCATATTTTTGGCATTTAGCTCATGTATTTCATTGAAAAAGTCAACTGGAAAAATCCATTCTCAGAAATGAGTTGACCCTGCTTTCTACGATGCAGTTTGTGTGATTTAAAGAGTGTTATGTGATAAACCATAATTAATCTGATTTTTTGACACCTAATTATCATATATTGTGTGAAGCATAACCAAATGAAAAATTATTTTCATGTTCCATATTCAATAATTTTTTATCGTTTACATGTGTGAATGCTTGTTAATTAGATAGTTGTTTCATGTACTATAAATGTCTGTGAATTTTTCTGTAGTAATTATCATTTGTAATAAAATTTTTTGAAAGAATAAAAAATCTTTTTCTTTAAATGGAAATTTATTTTTCATCACACAACACCGAATCATATCATAATGCCAACATAACCAAATGAAAGGCGAAAGAAACGCTAACACAGCAGTATTTTTTTTGAAAGAATCACATAACATAAAAGAAAGATATGAATTTTTCAATATTTCAAACTTCAATAATTTTAAAAAGTTTTCCTGGCAAGTTATGACAGCACTGAATGTGAAATTTGATATACTAAGACTATTGAAGCAAGTAACACAAGAAATTTCAAAAAACGGCAGCTTTTTCAATTTTTAACACCTAAATATCTAACTCTGAAAAAAATTGATGAGTTGACACTGACAGTTTACGAAAATATGTCAACTGATTCATTTCACCTAGAAATGGATCAGTTGACATAACTTTTAAATCTGACTCATTAACTCAGAAATCTTGCCAGTATACAGTATCTTTTTGTATTAAAAAAAACATAATTAATTAACATAAAAAATTAAATTAAATAAGGAAAATTTAATTGAAATATAAATAAAAAAGTTATAAAAATAGGAAGAAAAAATAAAAATAAAAATTATAAAATTCATAAATAAAAAGTAATTATAATATGAAATAATAATAATAAAAATTATAAAATTCAAGTAAAAATATAAAAAAATTAGTAAAAATTAAAATGAAAACAATAAAATTTATTTAAAAAAATAAAAATAATTGAAAAATAAAAAATAGATAAAATACCCATAAAAATAAATATAATAAAACTTTAAGAAAAAAAAACAATTTAAAAAAATGGACATTAAAATATAAGTAAAACATTTAAAACAAATAAAAAAATAAATTTTAAATAAAAATAATTTAAAAAATAATAATAATATAGCAAAAAATATAAGTGTAAAAATAAATTTAAGGATGCACATACTGCACACACAAATCAGCACTTGCAGAAATGAACAGAATCACCAAGTAGTGTCCCTTGTGATAGTAATATCTGGTGCAGCTACCTCTGCATCAACAAAATCAGAACATTAGTATTGAAAAGCATTGTTTACTGAACACATGAAGTGTAGAAAAAAATTTGAAGTTGACAAAATGTTTATGTAGCTTATGTCAATATGCGTATGCACTCATAGTATACAAAAAACGCGATGTCAACTGACTTGGAAATTTTGAACAAAAAAAATTCTCACACTTTTTTGAACTGTTCCTTTGCAAAAAGTTCTTCTATGAAAGATGCGCATTATTTTTCTCTATGTGTACCTAAAATTTCGTATAAATAGAATGTAAATTGGATAAATAAAGTTACTTTTGGAAAGTCGGCGAGTGCTGAGTCAACTGCCGGAAATACACACTTTTGCATACGTTTTTTGACGTTTTCATACGATTTTGGGTACTTGACATCGTACGCACAACACTTGTGTCAACTGAAATGAAAAAAAACGTATACTAGCGTACGCAGCGTACACTTTCAGCTCAGTTGACATTTTCGATCATGATTTTCACTTTTATTGAAACTTTTGAAACAGCCAAAAAGTCAATTCAATGAACACTGTAAATGAAAATGTCAACTGCAAATGTAAACACAGATTAGTTGACATTTATGGTTGCATGTTGTCATTTATGTTGCTTAAAGTTATATTTATAGATTGAAAATGTCAACTTATATAAGTTTGAGTGTGTGTGTAAGTGGTTGGCTCCACCTCATAATAAAAAAATAGGGCCCACACAGGCTAGTTGACATTGACACCAAATGTAAAGTTCCAAACCAAACTGATCCCCATTCAAAGCTTGCTTTCAGGAATTGAATAGCAAGCTTTGGATTGGGACAGGAAACAGTTGACATTTTCTGTCGTTGTCAAGTAGCCTGTGTGGGGCATGGTAGTGAAGTAAACAATATATAAGTTGACATTTTATAGACTAATCCATTCTTAACTCTATTGATACTTTCAGGAGAGTGGCAGCAGTGGGCGGTGTCTGAAGTGAAATGGCTTGAATGTTTTCTGGAATTAGTGGTTTTGTTTGGTATTTTGCGATGATTTTTGAGTATTTTTGAATTTTTGGAAAGATTTGAATGTGCTTGTTTTTATAATAATTTGGAAACTTTTTGTTTTGTTGTTAATAGTAAATAGATAGCAGATATGAATTCTTTGTTAGACACAAAAATGCAACTTTTAAAGAATAACTAAATTTTGAATTTTTTTTACCTTGAATTTTCAAAAAAAAAATTTCAAAAAGTTGTGTCAAAAGCTGTAAATTTTTTTTGAAAATATGCAAAAATGCAACAATTAAAGTTTTCATGTTTGCTATTTTCAATCTCCAAATTGTTCAAGTTTAAAATGAATCTCCTCTTCTTTTTTTTTCTTACAAATTTTTTGATATGTAAAGATTATCTGGTTCAAAAATTTTTAAGTTGTCAGTCAACCCAAGTATTCTGTTGTTAAATTTTTATTTTATACAAATTGTGTCTGGAAACAACAGTAAATTACATGAAATATAAAGCAACATTTAAAAGGCAACAATACATCACTATCACATGAAAAAATACATCACTATCACCACTTTCATCATTAACCTTTCAAGTTATCCTATTTTGGCAATTCAAAATAAAAGTACTGCAAATTGTGTATGCGTATGCAAGAAAACATGAAAAAATACATCACTATCACCACATTTCATCATTAACTTTTGAAGTTATCCAATTTTGGCAATTCAAAATGAATAAATTGTGTACGCGTACGCAAACATTTGTATAAGTACGCAAAAAAACATACGCGTACGTTTTTTTGCGTTCGCGTATGCCAAAAAAACATACGCGTACGCAAAAAAACATACGTGTATGCTTTAGTTGACTCGGCCAGTGACAAATATCTGTACTGCCCAAATTTACTAGTTGACATTATCACTAGTGTGTACGCAGTCAACTGGAGTCAACTGAAAAAAATTTCAGTTGACTCTGAGTTGACATTTTACATGCGAAAAATGCGATGTCAACTAGCGTGTGGAGGCCCATTGTGAAGTAAATTTTTTTACTTTTACTGATGAGTAAATGTGAGTAAACGTACTTTTGCCCACAGAAAACGTAAACGTGAGTAGTTTTTGAGAAATGTCAACCCAATTTTCACTCTAAATCACTGATTTTTCATCACTTTTTGCCCATTTTAAGCAACTTTTTGATATATATGTGCTTATAAACTCACTTCTGACCATTTTCCCTTATTTTAGCATAGGTATTCTCTCCCTTTTTCCCTTCTATGCCGACAAAAATCGATATAAAGACTGTCTGAAATACGTTTTCTGTAGTCTCAGTACTTTCAAAAAGTATACGTAAAAGCGGGTATTATACAGGAACTTTTTTCAAAGGAAACGTAAACGTATTTACTCTGTACTCGAGTATACGTATTTATCGAGTAAAAGTAAATACGTTTGAACAACTATGCTATGCACTTTTTAGGTAGTCTACCCGCCAAAAAGCAAACATCGCTTATCACTTTGTATGGACCATGCAAATACAGTTACAGGGCTCGTCTCCGCTGACGCAACGCAACTTCGCTGATGTTCGTAGTTTCTGAATGTGACCGCCTTTTCTGACAATGTTCGTTTTTCTTCGTTACGGTCTCAGAAAAATGGTGTTTATATTTTTAGGGATTTTAAATTTTTCCAACTATTTTCGATTATTGTGTTTTTGACCGCGAAAAACGTAGGGTTTTTTTCGAATGTCTGTTTTCTTCGTTACTCACAGCTGCATTAATACTATTTACAGCAACAAATTCACACAAAGAAATGATTTCAATCGGTAAATATGCAAAAAAAAATCGCTCACATAACTCTTTATTCAATCCATGCCTATGCGCTTCATGTATTGAACTTTATGCGCGGAAACGCTTGGACTTCGCACTCTGATTTACGGCATGTGATAAAAATAGGTCCTTTGAACCGTTCTCAGACATAACTCGTGTTCTTGCATTGTGTGGATTTGCATACATATTTTTAGCAAGGCTTACACTTCATCCCATCGTTTAACCATTTAGGTGGGCAATCCAAGACCCTGTAAAGTGTAAAGTTTTGTCAAATGTTATGTGAAAACATCTGTCATTCAAAACAAAAAAAGAAAAGATTTTTTAACTGAAGTTTACAGACAATTGACACTGGTCATAACATTACTCTTGTCATAACAATTGCCACACTGCATGACATTTCACACGACATTTGACACTCTACTTTATACTTGCCACCTTCCCAACACATATCCATCCACAACATCACTACCCTTTTCCCCAGGTATAATACCAACCACCCTCCACAATGCTATTGATCCTACTTCCCTGCTTGGCTGCTCTCTTGCCAGGCTGCCAGTCGCAGATGGCCTTCTACAGCGAGGCGGACATGGTGCGATACGTGCGCCAGTCGCACGCGCTCAGCTCCGCTGACCAGCTGCTGTCGCTCAAGTGGGAACTGAGGCACACGCTGCATGAGATTGAGCAAAAGAGTGAGTGTGGAGGGGTGGGGGGCGTTTCAGAGCCTGTGAAGTGCCATGTAAAATGGCGAATGTCATGCAACGTGTTTGCCATTTTACATTGCATTTTACATGACGTTTTGATCGTACATACGTTTTGTGTCCCAGGCGTCCTGCAAGATTAAGTACTTTTCTATTTTTTGATGTAAAAGATCGTATAGTGCATTACTCTACAACCTTCTCCTCAAACCTCCAAAAGTCGGAAAGTCGCGTTACTAGCGTGATACAATGCCAATGAAATATGGCTAGCGTTCCAAAAAATTCCTGGGAGATTTATATTTTAAAAATCCCAGAAAAAAATGAAAAATCTTCTATTTATTACATTTTCTCCTGTTTCTTTTTCCATTTAATTACATTTATTTTAATTTAATTTAATTACATTTATTTTATGAGAAGACAATAATAAAAAAATCTCTAATTTATTTATTTATACCACATTTGTATTGTCTCTGCGTTTTTGAGAGAGATTCAATTATATTTTATTTTTTGAGAGATTTTCTAAGAGTACCTATATGTATTTAATATTTCCTGTAAAACATCATTTTTGTAATGCCAAAAATGGCCATGTCGAAGACAATACCCCTCCCCTGCAGACAAACTGCACCCGCCCGGTCTACACGATCTACCGGCCGGCGTGCAAGCCGAGCGGCCCGCGTGCAAAGATGCCGACTTGCTGGCGGAGCTGCTGGGCTTCCCGTCGCAGTTGCCCGACCACGTGTGCGAGGAGATGGGCAAGTGGGACAGGCAGGGCGTGAACGACATGTGCGCCGCGAACTTGCAGGTACGGGCCTGTTTACGCACACTAGTTGACGTCGCAAATGAATGTCAACTGAATGTCAACTAAAAACCACAGAGAAGTTTTTTAAAATAGAAACAATGGAAATTCAGTGTGACGATCAAAAATTAACTGCTCTATCACATGGGAGAGTTGAAATAACAACCCCTTCCCGGGCCCGACCAAAAAAATGTGCCAGAAATGGCACTTTCAGAAGACGATTTTGTCGACAGTTTGAAAAAAATTTGCGCGCTACGCGCATTTTCCCTCACAACATATATTTTTGGCTGACCAGTCCCCGCGGCCTCGAAGCCAGTGACAATTGACTCAATTCGTGTCCATGTCGCTGTATATGCCTGTAAAATACAGACGTTTACTGCTGCTTTTGGCGCCAATGCCAACGCCAGTGGCGCCTACGAATGGCGCCATTCCCCTATAACAGGGGTAAAATTTTAGGGGGTGGGGGGCGGTTCGCCGGGCTCCGTATACAATCCGCCCCCCCCCCCCCGCTCAAAAATCCTGGCTACGTCCCTGCAATTACCGTATTACCTCTAATTTAAGGTATATTGTTTATATTACTCTTATGTTGTTTTTGTCAAATTTTTAGAACCAAAAGTTATACCTTGTATTAGAGGGTACCTTATATTAGAGGGTACCTTCAATTTTTTTCGCCAGATTTTTGTCTGGTCGACAACTCAAAGTTTCTCTTCGAGTGAATAGTGCCGCCGTAAACTGACACACTTTTCAGCGACGGAAGTTGACGAAGAGTCATTGCAGTGCCCTTCTGCACCATTTTCATCATTTTCCGCCATGTTTAGCAACCGTTTTTATTATTTTGCGTGTTTTGGCACGCAGCCAGCTGTGTTTTATTAGAGGTATGCCTTATATTAGAGGGTACCTTATATTTATTTCGTCGCGTTCAAAATAGCCAAAAGTTATACCTTATATTAGAGGGTACCTTATATTAGAGGGAGGTAATACGGTAAGATAACCAAATTTCAGTTGACACTAATTTTGATGTCAACTATGTGTATGAGTACCCTATAGCCGGAATTAGAGCTCAGCGTCGATTCGACGTGAAATGACGACGTAAAATGACGTCGTGAAATTAATTACACGAGTGTGGATCATGCTACGGGTCTACAATTTTCTAAGGATAATATATGAATCAATACCTTAATCGTGTCCAATACTGAGTGTTATCAGCCACAACTAGAGCGAATTGAAAAATTCTATTTTTATCATTTCACGTCATCATTTTACGTCAGGGAACTAACTTTACATTTCACGTCAACGGTTGCTTGCAATCATCGGCACGTCGTCATTTCACGTCGAATCGACGCTGAGCTCTAATTCCGGCTTATGAACGCAGCCTCTGTTTGGCCCTGTCGAATAGCTGATTAATTTGCGTAGGACATGGTGTGCGCCTTGGCGGACACGATCGACACCGTGTGCAACGGTTCCTCCGTCAACGAGGCCATCAATAAACACCTGTGGCTCTTTCGAAGTAAATTACACCTCATTTTTGATGCCAATTACCGTATTTCCTCGAAATACCCCCTCAAGATGGCCACTGTGAATTTTTAAACTCCCCCTTTATACCCCTCCCCATCGTTTACACCCCACTTCAAAATTTTCACTATGAAACAATCATCCCGTGGTATTTCGAGGAAATACGGTAGTTTTTGTATTCGTATTTTTCACCTCGATTTTTGTATCCATGTGTCGCGCCACTTATAAATTGAATAGCTAAATTGGTGACAAATTCAAGTGCTGGACGCGATGGGCAAGCTGCAGCCGGGAGTTTCGCAGGGCTCCATATTGAAGACGTACGGCGCTTATGACGCCTGCCAGGCTGTTGATGCCAGGGTGCCACAGGAGGGAGACCACTTGGCTGAGTGTGTTATTTAGCATACGCGGCGGACAGCACACTTAGTATGAAAACCTACCACAACCCATCTGAATAATGAACCAAAATTATACAGTTTTTTCATCATAATATTTCGTTTTTACTGGAATAATTAATTACGAAATTTATCACAAGATTTTATTCATTAAATTATGGTAGGTTTTCAGACTAAGTGTGCTGTCTGCCGAGTATACCTATATTAAAATTGCATTTGGTATCTATTCATTTTTTATGCAGTACCATATGTTCTTGAGAAATCTGCCTCAAATAACTTTCCTTTGAGAGACTGTCGCATGCGTTTGGTTATGTGGGGAGGAATTACTCCCTTTGAAAAGTGCCGGTCCCGAGCCCTGTAAAGTTCATTCAAATTTGTCAATTGTCATGTCACAATTTCAGTAAAAAAAGCTTTTCTTATTTAGTTTTGATTCACATTTTACGTACATTTGGCACATTACACTTTACTGGGCTCGGGACTGCCCCCAGCCAGATCATACTAGTATCTAACATGACCTGAAGTTTTTCTGTCTAACATTAAGCAAAATTTTGACATAGAGTGTTCATTGAGTATTTTTCTCGTTTGGTTTTAAAATATTTATAAAAGCAATTTCGTACAGCCACATCGTCAAAGGCCAGTTCTGCAAGATTACTTTCGCGTTAAAAACGTCGGGTTCTCAGAAGGATCTATCAAATGCATGCCCAAATGAGATGGAACCGAAATCGGTGAGTACGCTTGATAAATTCAGCATTCAACCGCTATAGCATTGAAAAATATGTGGTTTTGAGAAAATACAATTAAATAAGTACCTAGGTATTATTATTATCATTTTATTTTAAATCTACCAGCACGAAATTATGATTAAATCTCTCTAGAAAATCCTGGAAAAATATCAATACGTATTATTTATATTTTTTTCATATTTTCTGATTTTTAAATACAAATCTCCCAGACGTTTTTTCGATGGTAACCGCTGTCGAATCGTAGCCAGTTGCAGAATAAAATTGTCCTCGCGACAGATTATTGCAACTTATCACCCACTTGAGAACGAATTGCCCTTTTTTATTGACTAATAATGTATACTTTCAATCAAAATCGGCCGCTTCAAACATAGTTGTGAAAACGTATTTACTTTTACTCGATAAATACGTATACTCGAGTACAGAGTAAATACGTTTACGTTTCCTCCGAAAAAAAAGTTCCGGTAATCGCTTTTACGTATACTGTTGTGAAGTACTCGAGTACAGAAAACGTATTTTAGATCATTTTTATATACAGTATTTCCTCGAATTACCCCCCGGGGGTTTATTTTTTTAGAGTGAAAATTTTGAGTGAAAAACGCGAAAAATGCAACAATAACCACCATTTATAAGTTTTTACAGCCTTATATAAGGGTGTAAATGGTATAAACGATGTTCTAACGGCTCAGCAGCTGTGGACATCAAACACCCCTGGACAACAAACACCCCCGTACAACAGCGTGCGCGCAGTGGGCCGCAGTCACCTCTGGACAACAGCGACACGCGCATGCGCCCGCCAAGGCGGCGCCAGGGCGCCGCCGCCGCCGCCGATGTGCGAGCGGCGCACGCACTCTCGCGCGGCCGGCTGGCGCCATTTCTGCCGCGCGACTGCGACTACTTTCATGCAATTGTTATTTTGCCTTTAGCGCGCCGCCGCGCAGCACTGCAATCTAGGCCGCAGCCGCGCAGTCATGTCAGCGGTCATCAAATAAATTTAATTACATAAAAATGAGGAGTCCACTTCCAAATAAATAATTGAAGAGATTTGAAGATTTTCTGATCACTTCACACTTTTAGAAATAAACATAGTTGTTAAAATGTATTGACATGTACTCGAAAAACAAATCAAGTAAAAATAAGTGAAGTCAATAAGATTCTGATAGCATCAATTTATACTTTCCTATCTATATATTGTAAATATATAGGATATCAGCACTGCATGAAATTGATTGATAAGATTAGATTTGAGCGAACAATGCATGACAATGCGTGAGGGTGGACGCGGCCGCCACGCGGCAGAAATGGCGCCAGTCGGGCGCTAGTGCGCGGCTGCTCACGCATTGGCGGCACCATGGCGCCGACTTGGCGGGCGCGTGCGATCAATACGCACGCGTCGCTGTTGTCCAGGGGTGATTGCGGCCCACTGCGCGCACGCTGTTGTCCGTGGGTGTTTGCTGCCCAGGGGTGTTTGATGTCCAGGGGTTATTCGCCGTTCTAACGTAACACAGTAAACGTCTGTTATGCATTTCCCGGACCACAAATTCATAGTGCCCATTTTGAGGGGGGGGTATTTCGAGGAAATACGGTAGGTTTTAAATGTTCTAGAAGGGGAAAAAGGGAGAAATAATGCTAAACATGTAGGAAACTAGTCGAAAATGGGTATACGATCAAATATATAGTTAAAAATTGCGTAAAATAGGCAAAAAGTCACAAAAATGAGTGATTTTGAGCGAAAATTTTGGCAACACTTCTCAAAAGTACTCACGTTGACGTTTTCTGAGGGGAAAAGTACGTTTACTCACGCTTACTCATGCGTATAAGTAAAACAAATTTACTTTACGCTTTCTGTACTCAGGGGGGTGAGTAAAAAATAAATACTTTACGTTTACGTATACTTTGAAAAAGTTCGGTACTTTTAACAACTCTGGCTTCAACTTGACGCAGAGTTGCGGCAACGACATGCAATACGGAGCGTGTCTACCCGCCACATGCACCTCTGAGGATCTATACATGCTGTGGCATCACAGTCGGTCTTCAAAAAACGACTACCGTATATCCTTGAATAAGACCTCTCTCTCTTGAATAACATCCCACCATGAATAACATCCCCGCATGAATAACATCCCCCTCATGAATAACATCCCCCCATGAATAACATCCCCCTCATGAATAACTACCCCATGTCGGATGCCAATGAACATGAATTTTAGCATTGATACCTTTTTGTTGTTGTTTAACTTTTAAATACATGGATTACATCGGTTTACGGAATAAAATCATAAAATGGATTAAGGACAAATTCTTAGGAAAAAACTCCCGTTGAATAGCACCCCCCCCCCCTCCAAAATGTCTGACGAAATAATATTCCCATGGGGTCTTATTCGAGGATATACGGTAATCATTACAAACCCGGTAAAGAACTCGAACACTTCGATTACCACCACACTTTGCAGTTGCACCGAAATATAAACCCCTGAAACCGGTGATCGAGACGATCAAAAACCGCACCTGCCACGTGTTTTTCAGCGCTGAGCCGCGTGTCACTATTTGGTCAGATTTCTTCGCACTCAGCATGACGTCAGTTTTGTACTTCGTTGTTCGGTTTCTGAAATGAAGCTGAAATTTGGGTCAATTCCGCAAGCGGATAAGTAGAAGACGATTTGCCAAGTGAGAAGTAAAATTAGAAGTGAAATGGCGAATAAAAAGTCAAAGGAAAGTAAAATGCGAAATAAGATGTGAAATGAGAAGTGGAAAGTTGAGAGCAGAGTAAAAATTTTTTCTCATTTCACTTTTACATACAGTTTTTGCCTTTTTACTCGCCGTTTCACTCAACTTGATTTTAGCTCGCTTTTAATGTATTATTTCCCATTAAACACCTCTCACTTCTCATTTTACTTCTCATGGTTTTTCACTTCTCCACTAGCGGAACTGGCCCCAGATCATTTTCTTTACACCCACATTCACTTTACAGAATATTCTGCATCCTGGTGCTACTGGTAATGATATTTGGCACTATTTATGATTACTTTATTTATCAGCCAACGTTGCGAAAATTGGCAGCTCGACAGAAATCGAATGCACTCTTAAAAAATCAGCGGCGCAACGTGAATGATGAAATGGATAAGATAGAGGTTTCATCTCAACAGGATATGGGACCCACGAAAGAGGAATACATTTATTATTTGGGTTAGGCGTCTACTGGTGCCAATCCCAGACCTTGTCAAGTGTAATAAAAAAGTGTTATGTCATGTAAAATGTCATGCAAAGTGTCAATTGTCGTGACAAATGTAAAATAGAGTGTCGATTGTCAAACTTTCAGTAACAAAATTTTTTTTTTGTTTTGATTGACATTTTACATGACATTTGACACTTTACTTTACTTTTCATTTTACTTAACCCTTTACAGGGTCTCTGTGACTGCCCCTATCCATTCCAATCAGCCATTACAGTAATCCTCCAATCACAGCGTGGTACTGGAAAGCGTTGATGGCGTTTTCGGTGTACACGAACGGGTTCAAAATCATGACGACCCAGCGCCGCGAGGGCACCATCGAGTGCGTGCACGGCATCCGGGTGCTCAGCATGGCCTGGGTCATGCTCGGACACACTTACTACTTTGCCGTCGGTTTCATTGGTAGGTTCTTGTGAAGGGTTGTCTTTTTTCTGCTGTGAAGTGTGTACTGTGTCGGGTGTAGGTAGAGGGAGGTGTGGAAATTTATAAAAAGTTGCTAATCAGGGGCCATTTCCGCAAAATGAGAAGTGAGAAGTGAAATGGCAACGGCGAAGTAAAAGCCCAAAAACGAAGTAAAACGGCAAGTGAATTGGCAAAAGCGAAGTAAAAAAATAAAAAAAAGTAATTTCTCTTCGCTTTTGCCACTTCACTTGCCAATTCACTTGTCATTTCACTTCGCGTTTGCGCTTTTACTTCGCGTTTGCCATTTCTCTTCTCACTTCTCATTTTGCGTAACTGGCACCAGATGTCAAGCGGCAAACGCAATTTAATTATCCTTTTCTACTCTTGCCCTGAGACGAAGGGTGGAATGCGCCCGAAAAAAACATTGCTACGCTCAAGCGGCAAACACTGACTAAGCCTCTTTTCTTGACAAACTCATAAATAAATAAAAAAGAAGAAAAGGTGGTTCTATGGCTTTTCAAGGTTTAAGTAAAGCTTCCGATATTTCACCCCGAGTGTGAAACATCGTCTATATTACTCACTTACCAGGATGGGATCCCTTGATAGGACGGGATCCATTGATGGTTTTTTATTTCAATCATATTTTTTACATACCGTCTTTCTTTGATTTTATTGACCGTCAATGTATTGTTTCATAAGCTCTTTTTGGGGGTCAATGTAAATGAGCACGGCAAAGTGAATAAACATGGCAATATATATTTCAGATCGTATTTTTCATGTTCATTTGTAACATCAATATGAATGTGGAATATGTGGAATAAAATTTCCACTTTGCATTCATCATAAATTAGCTAAATTGTCGCAGCAGAAGAGTTGTTAGTAACTCTTGGAGCTCAAACAATGTGATAAATCATATAATGTAACATCCATATTTTCATACGCCAATGTATTTGAACATGGCAATGTATTTTTCGGATGCCACTCAGACCCGTCAAAGTAAACGAGCAAGGCAATGTAAATGAACAGTCAATAAAATCGAAGAAATACGGTAATTTATTAATATGTCCTCGCAGAGAATCCCGTGACTCAACTCCATCTTCCTACTGAATATTTCTTCCAAATGATCAATAATGCCACTGTGTCTGTGGACACGTTTTTTGTCATGTCCGGATTTTTGTTGACATATCTTTTCCTAAAGAGAATGAAGTCCACAAAGGGTGCTCAGCTGAAGTCTCCAAAGTTTTGGATAATGTATTATGTGCATCGATACATCAGGTTAGTACAACGGGCCGATCTGGCATCCGTAAATTTTAGAATGCCATATCGAGTGGGAAGTTTCGGACAAAGATCAAAATTCCGGAAAGCTAACATGTAAAAGTGTCAAAAACTTTTTAAACGGTCAGTGTAATTTCGTATAACCTTGACTAACCTATTTACCAGGAATTTGAATTCTAATCCGGAATTTGTCAGCTGACAGGGCACTGCTTTTTACGAAGTGCGCTGATGGCACCAGGGGCCAGTTTCACACCTTGTCATGTGAGAACAAATTAAGCTCACAAACAGATAGCCATGCGGAAAAATGCTTTAAGAGTAAATTTTTTAGTTTTATTACTTTCACATGTGAATTGAGATGAATTTCACCCCGAGCAGACTCACCCCGGTCTACATGATCGTCATACTGCTCGGCTACGCATTCTGGGACTACCTCGGCGTGGGCCCAATGTGGGCCGGTAGAGATGAATCGATTGTGTTGAAGTACTGCCCGTCGTCCTGGTGGCACAACGCGCTCTACATCAACAACTTGTTCAAGTTCGGCGAGCAGGTTGGGTTTTTTGTTTTCTGTGCTGAGATTTCTAAATGTGGGTTTGTTTGTAAATACTGTATTTACTCGAATAATCGTCCTGGGGAATTCTTTTTTCGTCAGACTTTTTGAGGGGGAATTTTTTTCATTGAAATTTTCAAACATGTTTGTAGCAATTCATTTCATGAAATATGCTTAATTAGCAGCCATCTTAATATACCACCTTTTGTTCAAATTATATACAACAAACTGATCATATGGGGGGGGGGGGGGTATTTTTCCTCACTGGTCTAACAGGAAGGAATTATTCAAGACGGGGGATTATTCCAGTAAATACGGTAAATACATATTTCATTTGCATTGCACAGTGCATCGGCTGGACGTGGTACCTCGCCAACGACATGCAATTCTACTGGGTATCGCCGCCGCTGCTATTAGCCCTATACTAGTCTGTTACTGGTCATATTTAAATATGTGCCCATTCATCTCTATTCACTCACATACCGTATTTCCTCGAAATACCCCCCCCCCCTCGAAATACCCCCCTCAAAATGGGCACTGTGATATTGTGGTCCGGGAAATGCATAACAGACGTTCAAAACACTTACTGTGTTACGTTAGAACATCGTTTATACCATCTACATCCTTATATAAGGCTGTAAAAACTTATAAATGGGGGTTATTGTTGCATTTTTCACGTTTTTCTCTCAAAATTTTCACTCTGAAAAAATAGACCCCCGGGGGGTAATTCGAGGAAATACGGTAGTCGTAATCAATGCACGAACAGCCAGCCGCGGTTCGCGCTGGGCGCCATTGGTCTACTTATCGCTGCGAGCGACTTCGTGCGCGGCTACGTCACTGTGGAGGAGGGCTTCCCGCCTACCGTTACTGTTTCGGTGAAGCCGTTGAAGTGAGTGATGGCGTGCTTTGTGCTCGAGATGGGTGCAGCCAGACGGCATGTCTCGATTAACGTTGAAAATAGTGGTTGATTTTAAGACAATATAATGAAACATAATGTCTGAAAATCCCCCAAAAAAGAACCTATGATTAAATCTTCCTTGAAAAACGCAGAGAAAATATCTAAAAATGTAAATGATATATTTTTTCTATTTTATTTTCATATATAAATAAAATAGAAATTCAATATTTTTGGGAAAAAAGCAATATAAAATATTTTAATATTTTCTAATATTTAAAAATATCAATATCCCGATACCTTCCACTACTACTCTCAATTGTACAGGTGGGCCAACCCAGATTTCGCTGAGGAGGTGTACCAGCGGCCGTACATGCGCATCAGCACCTACCTGGTCGGTGTGCTGCTCGGCTGGCTGCTGTACGCGCGCGACGGCAGGAACAACGGACCTACCAGGGTTGGTCTTTCACTTTCCCAGTGTTCAGGGTGCACTAGTAGACCCTGTGAAATGACATGTAAAATCTTAAATGTCATGCTGTGCCATGTGTCAAGTCATGTAAAATGGTAAACAGAAGTTTGCCATTTTACATGACTTTTGACACTTTGCGTTACATTTTACATATTACAAGGCATTTTGCAGGATTCGGGTGTGGAACCAGTTGTGTACCTATGATGTGTGTAAAGGTGGCCCGCAATCACTTGCAGGGCTGGGCGCTGCTCTCCTGGGTGGCCACATTCGTTCTCAGCCAACTGGTGCTCTTCGGAATGTTCAACTTCGCTCGCACTGGCGATATCGACGTGACCACCAGGGCGATCTACGCGTCACTTTTCCGCACTGCCTGGGGCGTAGCTGTGGCTGCGACGATTTACCTTTGTGTGAAGGGCGCCGGCGGCCCTATAAACTCGTTTTTGTCATGGAACATGTGGTTCCCCCTGTCCAGACTGACCTACTGCACCTATCTGTTGCATGAGTTTGTGCTCATCTACATTTACAGCACACTGAGGAGCCCCGAATACGGCTGCCACTATCAATCCGTGCGTCGTTGCATTATATTTAGCACCTTTCCCTACCATGGGCAGACCCAGACCCTGTAAAGTCTAAAGTAAAGTGTCAAGTGTCATGAAAAATATCAACTAAAAAGAAAACATTTTGTCACTGAACTTTGCATAACAATTAAAACTCTACTTTACATTTGCCATGACAATTGACACTTAGCATGACATTTTACATGACATTTAACACTTTACTTTACACTTTACCGGGTCTGGGCTTGGCACCAGCATGCCCATCTCATCTCTACCCGAAATGCAGGTCTACGTGTTCCTATCAGCACTGGTTATGACGACCGCCCTGGCACTCGTATTCAGTCTGGCTTTCGAGGCGCCCGTGATGGCCCTAGAGAAGTTGGTGTTTGAGCGACCCAAGCCGCCGGCGGAGCGACGCATGTCCGAGCGGCACGACGGCGGACAGAATGCCGCCGCTCAGCCCAGCGCACCGGCGCCGCAGCCGCCGCACGCCGACGTTTGAGTATACTCGGTGGACCGCAAAGTATGCGCCCAAAATTACTTATGTCTTAGTCGATAACGCGCTAGCAGGATACTTATGCACGCACTTTCACAAAAAGGAATATATTTGAAAAAGACAAAATAGTCGCGTACAGGCGACGAATATTTATTCCTGAAACGTTTTTCTTTTTTCTGGAATAAATTTTGACTTAGGTAATCTACGATCACGTCAGTATGGAGTGTCTCTTTCAGAAGAATGCATAGGGTGCGGTCCGCCGAGTATAGTCGCGGCGAGAAATGTGCTTGTTTTTTTTGTTGCTGTTTCTACTTTCTGCTGCGCCTGTATTCATTACCAAGAAAGTTTATTTTCAATTTTCACAAAACTAATACTTTTCGTCTGTTGTTTATCGCTGGTCCTTGTGTATTTATATTATCGAGTTATCACCAATTCACTGTTATGTACATAACTAACAGCTGATAATATTTATGTATATATTTGAAACTTTGAAAACGACTGATTTACATGATGTTGATCGATTATGAGCAAAATGTGATAACCATGAAGAGATTGATTCCCTAATCAATGCACAATCCTCAAACGGGACAATTTTCACGTAAAAAACAGCGCACTGCACACAAATGACTACACAAGAAGGTAAATAACTAGACTTAGATAAAGATCGCTTGGCTCGCTCAATTCTGGGCCGTGTGAACCGCATTGAATGCGACAATTTCCGGCTTGTTGCTGTGCAAGGGCAGGGCGGGCGGCGGCGTAAAGTGCACCGGTCTGTAGTGCGCCAGCGGCGACACCTGGCTCGGCACGTGGTGCTGCGGCTGCAGGTGTTGGTCATGGTGGTGCGGCTGCAGGGGGCAGTCCCAGACCCCGTAAAGTGACTGTCAAATGTCGAATGTTATGCAAAGCGTCAAAAGCTATATAAAATGCCCGGTAAAATGGCAAACGTACGTTTGCCATTTTACCGGGCATTTTACATGGCTTTTGACGCTGCACGACATTTAACATTTTACAGGACATTTTACATGGTCTGGGACTGGCACCAGGTGGTGGTCGTGGTGGTGCGGCTGCGCGAAGTGCAGCGGCGACGGCGCGGGCGGCTCCACGTGCCTGTAGCCGGGCGCGGGCGATAACGACGAGTGCTGGTGGCGGTCGGGCGGCGCCGGCGACGTCCAGCCCAGCCCCGTGGGGAACGGCGGCGTGCTGCTGTGCTGCTGCACGTGCACCGGTTCCGGTGGGCTAAGGATCTGCACGGCCGGTTTCGGTGGCGGTGCGGGCGGTGCCGGTTTGCCGGCTGTCAGCGGCGCCGTGCCGCTTTTCTCGAAGGCGACGCCGAGCGCCTTGCGGGCCATGAAGCGCGCCAGGTCGGAGTACTCGTGCGGGGGCGACCGGCTCTCTTGGACCGCGCTGCCGTTGGCGTAGCTGTTGGTGACTGGGTCGATGTGCGGCGGCGGCGGTGACCGCCAGTCTGGTACTGCAGATGGAGCGCTCTGCGGGCGTAATTGACTGTTTCCTCGCAGTAAGGAAATAGATACCGTATAGGTATACTCGAATAATCCTCCCGGGGAATTATTTTACCGTCAGACTTTATTCAAGGGGGACTATTCGAGCGGGATTATTCAAAGGCGGTGGAATTTTTCGAGTACATACTGCACATTTCATTGTTTTCCGGTTTGAATACAGATTTCGAATACGGTGAAAACGCAGTTTTTCGTGTTTGGGCCCCCACGAGCTGGATATCAACTGAATTCATGTCAACTAAATTTCAATGAATTACTGTATTTCCTCGACATACCCCCATGTGATTTATGTTTTCATACTGAAAATGTTAAGAAGGTTATTTCGAGGAAATAAGGTTTTATGCGATTTAAACTTTCCTATGTGTTAGAGCATAGGTAGTTGATTTTTTAGGGGCAGGCCTGATACGCACACGCGCCCGATACGCACATATGCCCGTTTTTTTCACTTGACACTTTTTCAAGTGATTTTCAGATATGAGTAAAGTGAAAAAAAGTTGCGCAATGACATTAGGGAACTTTTTTGTCAAGTGTCAAGTGAAAAAAACGGGCATATGTGCGTATCGGGCGCGTGTGCGTATCAGTGCACGCCCGATTTTTTATAGTGACACTCAATTTTCATTGTTAAGTTTGGTGCTTTAAAAACGTTTTTTTCGTCGTTTTATTTAGTTGACATTCAGTTGACAAAAATTCGCCATGTCAACTAGGTAGCTAGTGGGGACCCCTTACTACGCTTTGAGCAACCGACATTAGTCATGGGTTGCGTGAGCGTGCGCATGGGCGGCCCCTGACGCTGCACCTGGAGCGGGGGAGCCATGTCGTGCCCGGTCACGTTCTGCACGGTCACCTCGCTGATGATGCGTCGCGCGCCCGACAGCGGTGCGCTTGCGGCTGGTGTAGATGTTTTTACGTCACGTTTTATCTAGCAACAGAAAAAAACAGTCGAAAAAAGGCCAACTAGTTGTAGCTGATGGACTGCCCTGTTGCTTTGGCAGCGTAGCGTTCGGAAAGTTCTCAGATGGGGTGCTAGATGAGATAATTTGCACACGCCCCGCCGGCTGCAATGTAGAGTTTAATTTGAACGGAACATTTTCGATCAAGTGAGTAATATTTAGAAGACGAAGAAAATCACCAGTGGCGACGTATGTGCCTTGGCGTGATGAAGCTGGTGTCCGCCTCTAACAGCTGGAGCCTGTGGGCCACTCTGGGGGCAGTCCCAGACCTGTAAAGTGTAAAGTAAAGTGTCAAATGTCATGTAAAACGTCAATTCAAACAAAAAGGGAAATATTTTTTTACTGGACTTTGCGTGACAATTGACACTTTGCATGACATTTTACATGACATTTGACACTTTACTTTACACTTTCCAGGGTCTGAGATTGGCACCTGGACTTCGATGTCAGCGTGGTGGTCGGCTAGCGGCCGTTTACCGCCGAGTGCCTCGTTCAGTTCCTGCTCGCTCTCACTGGGTGCCACAGACGACTCGTCGACCGGCTGCACTGGCTTTTCGTGGTCGTTCTTCTGTTCCGCCCAGGGCGTATATTCGATCAATACTGGAAACTGATTGGATGGATCTTGAGCCGACTGCCTTTCTCCCACTTGGCCGTGCGCGTGCACTTTTTGCTGTTGCACTGTCGCCGCGGCGACGGGGGCAGCTGCTTTTTGCTGCGGCGCGTCTGCAACTGGCACTGCAGCTGCCGCTGTAGTCTGTATGGATTGAAACTGTGGCTGGGATGAGTTTTCGCGAAGAAATATTGCAAAACATATCTTGTGTGGAATGTTATGCGACAGAGTTGTTATAATTACTGACGTTTTTGCAAAGTATATGTACATATATGTAAAATACATACTTTCTTTACTTACCCCTGAGTACAGAAAATGTAAAATACTTTTTTTGCCATAATTTTTTTATGATTATGAATATTTATGAATACTTTTTGGCAGGAAAATGTAAAAGTGAGTACTGTTCCCCAGAAAAGATGTAAGTGTGTGATGTAAAAAGGGTACTTATAATCATGGAAAGCATAAAAGCTACTAAATACATGTGAAAGCGATTTTTACGTTGGAAGACATGTCGTTTTGCAATGAATTTTTATTTTTTCTACATGTAAATCATATGATTGCTTCAAGTTTCTTCTTTTTGTAAAAAAATTGCAATTTGAAATTTCTCAAGTACGTTTTCTCTACACGTGTATTTTTGAAAGGTACTCGTACAGGTGAGTACAGGTACTTTTATCAAAAGTATATGTAAATGTATTTACCCTGTACTCGATTATATGTATTTTTCGGGTAAAGGTAAATACATTTTTAACAACTGTGTTATGCGAACGCATTAGTTGCATAATGCATTAGTTCAATGCGAATTGCGCTGCAGCTGTCGCGCACAAGATCGACCGACCTCCTGTTCATGAGGCTCCGGCTGCGATACTTGAGCGAGCTCGGCTACCAACGGTGCGTGTGCGACAGCCGGGGGCTGTTCCACCGCTACGAACACTTCTTGCGCCACTTTGCCGCTTGGCTTGTTGCCAGACTGCAAAGCGGCCGCATCTTCGACGGCGAATTTCACGGCCGCTTCTGCTGCCGCATGCGCCAGCGCCAGCACCACTTCCTCCTCGACATTGTACACGTCGGTCTGCGTGGTCGCGTCCACCGGCACTTCGACCGGTTCCGGCTCTGGTTCCGGTTCTGGCTCCGGTTCCGGTTCCGGCTGCGGTTCCGGTAGACGAGGTGAGTAGCATCGCATCAGAACGGCGCAGAAGGTGGCATAGCTCAGGGCGCAGAATGTAACGAATTGGTAAAGGCAGTAAAGTAGATAGTCCAGCCAGTTCTCGTCCACGTCGAGATCCATTGTTGCGCCGCGAAAAAGAGGGTAGTTTATCAGCACAACAGCTTTCAATAAGAGTTTACCGGACTAGAACTCGAAAAGCAGTCTTGCTGATTTGTTTTATTTAAACATCGTTGCTTCGGCAATCCGACATAAAATCGCGGTTAGGCACGCCGAGTAGCTGAGCGGCATCGATTACGAAATACAAGTTCTGCGCGACGAGACTGGCACTGCATTGAAACTTCTCATCGACGACAGCTGTTAGGCCCTACTTTCGGGATTGATTGATCGCACAACTTCACAAAAATGTGTAGTTCCCTCACAAGTACCATCGAAACAAGCATTACCACCAGAAAACCAGGATCGATTTTAAATGGACACGAATAAAATCTTCGAATCCCGATTGAAACGAGGAAGTCCTACCTACTAAAGCAGTGCTCCGCAGCGACACGGAAAGGCGGTCTTTTTGTGCGCACTGCACTGCAGCCGGCACACAAATGGACAGTTGTCCCAGTTTCAGCTAGCCTCTGCATATTTTGTTGTAAAAGGGCCTTGTCGACAGAATGCTGCCTCAGTATACGTTTCGGTGGAAATGTTGAAGACGGATTTTTAACCATCTCGATTTGTAAGCTCGCGATTGGCAAGCCGAATTTTGCCAAAGTCTGTTTTTATATTTTGCATTTAGATTTTTAAGCCAGAAACAAATTCATTTTTAACCATTCAATTGGTAAAGCATGGTGTGTCGATATTTAAATAAGCCAATATGTCGATTATTAAACCATGCACACACAGAATAACATAGTGGAATTACAGAAAAAAACATTGGGGTCTGTAATCAGAGGTGAAAGTTCAATTGAGCTGTTCCAATAATTTCTGTATGCTTTTTAAGTTCTCGCACACAGATAAATAAGTAGTGGAAAAGCGCCAGGTAAAATGGTTCCAGTGCTTGGAACTTTACCATTTTACCTGGCGCCTTTCCACCACTTTTTATCTGTGTGTGTCAATTCAAAATGGCACTGGGTGCCAGTAAACACTCTGATGGCACAGATTTATTTCATGATGGCTTCAGGAAGTCAGGAAAAGCGTTGTGTATGTGATGCTTGCATCGCAGCTTACTAATCGACACAATGGCTTTGTTTATCGACACTGAGTTAAAAATCGACACATGTTTTGAATCATGTGTTGGTTCACAATCGAGAAAGTTTGGGTTACCCATCGAGGTACCTTTTTAATCGAGAGCTTAAATATCGGGAAGGTTGAATAATGTTGCACACTGGCGCAAATGTAGACGACGGAAACGCGGGACCACGGAATCAATGTCGATGAAAGCCGGTAGAATCGAAAAAATACATTTGATGCCAAAAAAGATTCGTTTCCGTAATGTCAGCTGTATTGCAGTGCTGCGTATTTCACTTCGGAGGGTTTTTTTGTTAGCCTTCTTCTGCTTTCTTTGTCATCTGTTCAACAAAATTTCTGAGATAGAACATTTCATTGCAAATAATAAGGAAATGATGTAGTATCACAATTAATATATCCAACAAAGGATAAAAGAATAAGCGGGAAAAAATCAATGTTGAAGTTGTATGAAAAACATGTCTGCTATATATCTGTCGTAGAAAAGCGACTGCGTCCATGCGATGTCACCATGATTTAAAAAATGCTGTTCCCACGAGCGATTTCGCAAAAAAAAACCCGGTGGTGATAAGGCATTGACGCATTACATTCCTGGTGTCACTCGCAGACCCTGTAAAATTTCAACGTACGTTTGCCATTTTGCAGGGCATTTTCCATGACTTTTGACACTTTGCATGACATTTTACATCTTATAGGGTCTGGGAGTGTCCCCAGTTTTCACAACATACAGCACAACACACACAATAATAGAACTGGACAAAATAAAGCTGATTTTGATTTTCGAGGACAGTAAGCAATACAGTCTACACAGTCTGTGCGGCAAACTGTAAACGTGTAAAATAGATAAATATTTTCATAACAGGATAGAAAAAGATTTGTCGATATGCACAAATGTACGGATTTACAACGATGCATGGCCCATCGATGAAAGCTAGAATCTTTGGTATTTCAGCATTGGACAAAAATCATTTAATTAAAAATACGATACTTGATGTTTTTCACATTTCCAATGAAAATGTTTGATGCAGTAAAAAAATTACCTAAGCACAAAACACATCCACTGGAATTGAGACGGAGATCTAGGTTCGGTGATTTCTAAATTTTATAAAAAAATTTCAAGTTTTTTTTGCAGATGATAGACAGATATTTCAACAGCTATACAAGAACAGAAAAACGAACAAACTGTGTCTTTTTCGATGAAGCATGAGAAAAACCTGCCTGAAGATATGAATAATGTGATAACACCATTTTCACGCGATCGAATCATCACAATAGCTGATAAATTAGCACGAACTACGGGGGAATTGGGAATTGGTCTAATAAAATCGACAGTCTAAAAGTACCAATTTATGCGACCGCGGTCGCAATTATGGCGAGAAAAATTGTTGAGTCTGTACAACGAAATAAATATTGGTTATATAAATATGGTCCGCACAACGTAATGCGCGTTCAAGGGTTTTCAAAATAAATTGATAGAATCTGAAATATTCGAGCAGTTTTGACGACACATTGGTACACTCAAGCACACGGATTCACCACAGCACGGGCAAGTATACAAATGAGTTGTCTCATCCAGATCAATACAACCGTTGCGCACTATCAAAACCGAAAGAATGCCCGTAGGCGTTGTGCGTATAGGCGGCGTAGTCGAAGTAGGGGTGCGGCGCGCCGTGCGGCATGGCGTGCATGCCGGCCACGGGCGGCTTGATGTCCATCACGCCGGGCGGCACCGCGTCCAGCCGGTGCTGCTGCTGGTCGGCGGACACGCACGGCAACTGCGCGTGGCCGCTCTGCCAGCCGACGGCCGCGTTGTTCGCCAGGTGCGCCGCCGCCTCCAGGTACTCGTTGCCGGGGTACATGTGCTGGATGGCGAGCGCGGCCGCCGCCTCGCCGTTGTACTGCGCCGCCGCGTCGCCCACCTCGCCGAACATGTGCTGCTGGCCGGCGGGCATGAGCAGCTGGTCGCCGAACGCGCCCGCCGCGCACGGCCGCTCCGCGCTGAACGCGCTCGACGGCGCTGCTGAGTCCATGTTGGCCAGCGACTGGCCGAAGTTAGCACCGCCGCACGCGGTCGACGGGGAGCACGGTTGCGCCGCGGTCGACGGGCTCTGCAGCTGTTGGTGTTGCGGCGTGGCCGCGGCGCGACGCCGTTGTGAGCCGTTGCTCGATCTCGGCTCAGATTGTGAAGTCGGCCGGAAGTCACCTGCAGTCGGATAAGAACAGATTGCGTTACGGGAACGTGCCATCAGACCAAAAATCTAATTTCTTTCCCAAATGAAAATCACACTCACCAGGCGAGCACATGTCGACGTTATGCACGCTGTGCATGTTCATCTCGTCGGCGGTGAGGTCGTCGCACTTCGACTGATTGGGGCTGTCGTCGGTCGACGCGGCGCTGCCGCCCGACGTGTTCATTTGCTGTGAGGCCGCCGCCGCTGCAGCTGCTGCAGCTGCTGCCGCGCTGTTCGATGAGTTGGGCGTGTTGGCGCTTTTCAGGATCTTCTTGAACTTGCTCCGTCGGTTTTGGAACCAGATTTTGACCTGTGATTGAAATGCGGTTTATCTTTTTAGTTAAAAAGTAACGTGAATGTACTTAGACGTTTACTTTATTTTGACTTAAATTTCCCAGCGGTTTATTCATAAACATTATCAATTAAACAATCACATTTCCCAATCGCATTCATCCCCTCCATTTCAACCATGAACATTTGCCAGCTATAACAAGCCCCACGTGAAGAATATTTAAGGGCGCATGGCATGTGTCCAGATGAGATAAGGCTGATCGTCTACACAATTCCATGACACAAAGCAACCTGGCCCAGCGATTCCAGCGTGACAAAGGCGTTATGCCAGGTAGTACGCAACAAAAACGTATTATCTCAGTGTGCCATCAGTTTTTTTTATAGACTCCCTTCCACCAACGCAGCGGGATTCTTAAAAAGAGTGTGCCATTTTCATTGTCCGCTGCCTTGTCGAAGCAAAGTAACATTTGGCCGCGGCGACGGATGTAAATGTGCAACTAAATCGGATCGGCGCGCAAACTCCTCACCGGCGCCAAGTGGCCGGAGTTGTTGTCGCCGCGCGGCGGGCGTAGCACAATCCGATCAGTCAAATCACAACATGGACGCCAGCCTCGCAGCGCATGCACACAGGGACGTATCCAGGATTTTCGAGCGGGGGGGGCTGTTTGTTTACGGAGCCTCGCGAACGGGGGGGGCTCAGCCCCCCCCCCCTAAAATTTTGCCTACAGAGTGACGGAATGGCGCCATGGCGCTGGCGCCATTAGTAGGCGCCACGCCATGGCACCATTGGCGTTGGCGCTGGCGCCAACAACCGCTGTATATGTATGTAAATATACATATTTACTTTCCGGCTGGCACACCTAGTTGTCATTTTCAGCGATATGCATGTGCAAAGCTCGATCCGCTGAAAATACCTCAAGTGCAATGTAAGATTGCGCGCTTGCGCGCAAAAAAATTTATGGGTACCTTCCAAATTCCACTCCAAAATCGCATTTTCCTGACCTTTTCTGGTCTCACCCCGGGAAGGGGGGGGGCTGCAGCCCCCCCCGCCCCCCCCCTGGATACGTCCTTGCATGCACATGCATGCGGGCGAGAATGGGGTAGGAAATCGATGACATTCGGATGATCGACTCGGCGTCACGCGTGTCACTGGCGCGCGCGTGGGTCAGGTGGTCCACATTCGGGTAGGGATTGCATGCGCACAATGCGCCGCGCGTCAAACATCTGCCGCCGTTTGCCACTGCTGCTGCAGTCGGCCGGCACTGCGACAGTCGCGCTTGAATCATGCGCGCTGCGGGAACAGGTGAAGATGACACCTTTACACCGCGGCGGAAGCGCGAGTGGGGCGAGTTGCGGCCGTCGCCGCTGGGCAGAGGCGGCACGACTGCGGACATCTTGCATTGAGTGCAGCAACGCGTGCGGCGGCGGCGGCAGCTCGGCCGGCGTGCAGTTGTGCAGCGCGGGCGCGGCCGCGGCCGCAAATGCTACCGTAATTCTCCAGAGACTTCGTGGTATGCATGCGCTGCGCGCGTTCAGCTGCGGCGGCGACGAGCGGCCGGCAAGCGGCCCATTGACACATGACAGGCGCCAGGCAGCGCGGCGCCACCGCCGCGGCAGCCGTCGCGCACACTTTTTCCAACATAAAAATCCAAATGGAATTCCATGATCCCCGTTTAAATGAGCACGTATTTTCTAGCGTCAATCACTGGTATCTATCTACTAAGCTGGGAAAACACGAGAAATATATATGAAAAAATGCTAGTTTTGACCCATCATGCTAGACTAGCATACCTAACTGAGCTGGGTCGCTATCAGTAAGGAGTTGTAAAAAGTACCAAACTTTTTCAGAGTATACGTGAACGTGAAGTATTTTATGTTTACTCACCCGGAGTTCAGAAAACGTTAAATAAATTATTTTATTTGGACTAAAAGTAAAAGAAACACACAAAAACGTTTCAACTAAGAAAACGTAAAATTTGTTCTGCTTTTTACTGTAGAAAACCTAAAAGTAACGTAAGAGAATTATCTTCCTAGGAAAATCAAGTATTTTTTCTAATCTATTCACTCCTGAATATTAGTAATTTTTATTTATAAAAATACTAAAGGAACGTTTCTCAACACTAGTAAATACGCTTTCGCAACTGTCCACCAGTAGCAATTCATCGAACATTGAATATGCATTAAACAATAATAAGATTTTAAGATAAACATACAGTTTTTAGGCATGTTTTCCGCCCCCCCCCCAAATATGATTGTCATTTTAATTCCACTTGACTGCAGCCAAATACCGCTTTTTTTCACGTTACCTCAAACAGACGCCGTAGCAGCTAATAAAAAGAGGAAAAACCAAAAACTGGTTTGGATGTGAAACATCGTCAAACAGAACGACAGGTGATATTTTACTATAATAGTAATATTTTTACACCATTGGTATATCCGCTTTAGTTAACATGTCAGATTTTTTGCCCCAAAGTTCCCACGAACACGGAACTCCCAATAAACGACAAGATTTTCCCACAAAAATGGCGCAATTTCACTTACCTAATCCAATTAAGAAGTGGAATTTAAAGTGCAAAGGTACGCAAAGATGCAGCGTGCACATCTTCACGTAAACGCGAACAATAGAAGACAAGTTGAAACGTTCAGAGTGACCGGTGGTCAACCCGATGCGCAGAGTGAATAAACGATGTCGAGTAGTGCGCAACGGGCATGTTGCATTGTTCCATGCTTTCATCTGTGGGAAAGGCGTTCGGCAGCTGCGGCGGCGGCGGATGTGCACATGCAGTGCGACAAAAGAAACGTGCGAGGGTGGACGCGATAGGCGTAATGTAAGTCGCGTCTAGCCGGACGGCGTGGGCAGCAAGTCCCCGAACCGGGCGGCGACCTCCAGCAGCCGATGCTGGATCGCACGTGTTGCCTGCGTGTTCACGGATGAACGGGCAGCGCGCATGAATCCGGCCGCCGCGCCGCCGCGTCCAGTCCACTTTTCGGTGCTATGAAAAGGCCATCGGCAGCACGTCAAGCGTGCAGGTAGGGGCGGCACGCCGCCGCGCCGCGGGTTGCCCGCTATAAAGCGCATCCAAACCGCTTATTATCTCGTGCACATGCTCGTGCACAATGCATGCGCGCACTCAGCGAAGCGGTCTGAAAAACATTGGTGCGTTTTTATCCGAATGGATAACGCGGCAGTAAAGCGCACGAGAGCACAAACACGCGGAAGATAAACGAGCGGGCCCCCCATTGGAAAACGAGCGTGTAAGCGCCCGGCTAGCGGCCAGGCAACGCGCGCAGGTACGGCCAACTTGCGCGCGACGCTGCGGCCGCTGCAGCCGAGCGACCGGAAGCCGGTTTCCTACCCGGCCCGCAGCGCACGGCGAATCGGAAGACAATATAAAGCAGTGCAGCGCAGCGTGCGTCGCGATATGAATGCTGCCGCATGTGAGCCGCAGCGGCACCTGTGCCGGCCGCCGCCGCCGCACCGCCGCCAGTGGAGGTGCTGTCGATGGCGGCGCGGCGCAGTTCATTCAGCCGCATGACATTGTCTAAGCGGCACGGCGCTGGGTGGAATAAAGCACTGCGGCGGCGGGCAGGCGGCTGGCTGCCCGGCTCAAGGTCGCCGCGGCGTCTTGGCAGCGTTGTTGTCTCCGGCCGCCGCGGCCACCCGCCTCGCATCGACACTCAATTCGCATGTGTCCACAAGGACGGCGCTGAATCGCAAATATATTTACCTACCTAGCCAGGTTCACTTGCTGTCTTGGCACGACACAATCATAACATGCTCGCTATAAAAAAATACATAAAGTGCACACGTACCCTATTTATACTCCTCGGCTCATGGTGGAAATGAAGAGGGAAAAATCGATCACACATCCGAAAAAATTGCAGTCCCAGCAAAAAACTTCAGCACAAATCGAACTATGTAAACACAGAAACGCCCAAACCATCCAAAAGTAAAATGCCACAAAAAAGTCTTCGAACCGCCCGAAACGGACCTGCGTCTGAGTGAGTCCCAAAGCGGCGGCCAGCTCTGCGCGCTCGGGCAGCGCGAGGTACTGCGTCCGCTGGAAGCGCTTGTTCAACGCCTGCAGCTGCAGCGACGAGTAGATGGTGCGCGGCTTGCGGATCTTCTTGCCCTTGCCGTTGATGCGCACCTCGCCGCCCTCGATGATCTTGGTCGAGTGGTCTGCGCAGTGGGGTGGCGTGGGGGTAAGAAAGGGGTAGGAAAGGGGGGGTGGTAGCCCTCAAATCCACAAGCTATCTATCTAGCCCGGAGGCCGCTCAGCTATCTATCTATCCCGGAGGCCTGGTCATAAAATTGTTTGGTTACTATCCCTCACCCCCCCCCAAATCAGCCAACTATCTATTTATCTGCAGTGATTTTTGAGGAATTAAATTTTTTTAATAGGACTTTAGTACCCCAACTTTTGCTCAAGATTGCTCAAAACCCCGCAATCACCCAGAAATTTTTTTTAAGCAATCTATCCAACCCCACAGTGTCAAAATCTAGCTACGATAAAAAGATACTTTCCTGGCCATTCACCATTCATGAGTGGGTGCCCAATTGCAGCCCAGATAAGCGACCGGAAATTCGATGAATATGTTACACATTTATAACTATTGGACTATTAATATCGCCCAATATTCCGCTGTTATGGGGTGGTAGTGTAATAGCACTTCGACACACGTTTACATACACGTTGAAACAAAAAAACACCGATTTAAAAATGCCAAATTAAGTAAGCCATCCTAAAAACTGTGTGTAAAGCAAAAAGACCACAAAAAGTTCACCGACCATCAGACTCGAAACCGTGCGGTGAAAAAAGTCCAGGCGGCATGTTTCCCGACGTCAATCCGCCATATCCAGTTGGCGAAAACGCCACTGGCGGGCCGGCGCCATTTTGCGCGCCATAAAAATATCCGGCGCCCATAGCCGCGGCTGCTCGTGAAAAATGGTTCGGGTCGCCGGATTCGTAGGCGGCAGCTACCTGTTGATAATCGTAAGCGTTGAAGGGCGCCATCGCGACGGCCGCTGCAAGTGGTGAGGAAAGTTATTTCACAACTTTGAAGTTATGAGCAGTGATCTAGGATCTCAAAGATGTGAAGAATAAGGGGGGCCCAATCAGGGGTCTCCTAGATTTGAACCCTCTGGAGGGTTGGATGGATAAATAGCAAATCGCTCTTTCGGATGAAGAGCAGCTGAAAAAAAATTTTTTTTTTTGGGGGGGGGGGGTTGTGGGTGTTCGATACATTGGCTTTTCCAGGGTGTAGAAGGAAGCAAAGGGAGAAAAATCGCTAAAAGTATATGTAAGATAGCTCAAAATAGGTATACAACAACATATAGTACTATAATAGCTGATAATATGCTACTAGGAACATGAACTAGCGATTTTAGAGGTGAAAATCTATAAAATGCCGATTTGGGGGGGGGGGTTCAGGGGATATTAGCCAAAAATTTGGCCTCTGGGTTAGACAGGTGAGCAGCCTCTGGGACAGATTGATAGCTAGGCGGTTTGGGGGAAGGGGGGCTTACCCCCCCCCCCCCCCGTTTGAAGACCCCTGGGTCCAATCACTCAAGCCACTCACCAGCACCAGGCGTGGGCGCGGCACTAGTAGTGGGCGTCGCGGCGGCCATCTGCGCGCCGGGACTGGCGGACTTGTCGTGCTGCAGCCTGGCTCGCTGGTCGTCCGCGCTGGCGTAGCTGGCGGCCGACTCGTTGCCGGCCAGCGCGTTGCCGCAGCCCGACGACTCGGCCACCGACGAGGACATGTCCGTCGACGGCGATGAGGGTGAGTGAGGCGAGGATCCGGGCGCCAGCCAGTCGATGCTGAGGGAGGTTGGAAGGCGGTTTTGTTAGATGGTCGAAAAGTTTGAAGTTTTTAAATATTTACCAATGATGGCTGAGAAAAAATTTATTAAAGGAAAAACAATTAAGGAAGTTAGCCAGCCTAAACTTTTCATCTTTTTTCAGTTGACCTATTACACCAGATACTTACTTGAATTAAAAAGATATTCGCGTCTAATTATGGGCCGCTTCGCCGCGCCAGCCTAAATGACATGACGCAAGAAAAAGTTACAAGCGATGAAATATGCATGACAGATAACGGGCGAATGAGTATCATGACGGGGGCAAGGGTGAATTCGGGAGGGGCAGCGTTAATCACACCGTTTAACCGTCCAATCAGATAGCGCATGGGAACGGGCTGCGGTAAACGGAACTTAGATGGTATCATGAATGATGCGCAGCTAAAAAACTCAATCTGGATGATTGGCATGAGAAAACCAATTAGGTGCATCTTCGGGCGCAAAAACAAACATGATTTCTTTAACTGAAACACTCGACTCCCAAGGGGGCTACTGTAGCGCGGCAATGCGAGCCGGCAGACGCGCGTTTACTACCACCTCGAAACAGCCGTTCGCCGCCGCGCCGGGGTGTCGTTAAAAACAAGCGTTCGCGCCTTCCACATTGTCACGTCGCGTCCGACGCACATCACTCGGGATCTTTTCTCAACTAAAAAGACACTCGGCACACGGCGGGGTGGAATAAATCGAGTGAAAATGAGGCGAAAATGGACGCGCGGCGGCGGCGGGACGTGAGCGAGCGCAGCGCCGGCGGTCAACAGCAACAGCGGCGGGCGACGGGCGGCGCGGCGACGCGTCCGGCCCCAAGGGCATACTGTAGCCGCGGCGAGCGCGCCAGCGTGCCAGCCGTGCGCCGCGCAGAGATATGCTCTGCCCGTCCGTCGCCTCCGCCCGACTAAATCTCCAAAGTACACAGCGAGCGGACAGGTAGCCAGCGCGCGGCGGCCGCGGCTGGTGCACGGCCGACTAGACGCCGGGCAGCGCCGTCGGTCGGACACGCGGACGCATGAGCTCGCCGCCGCCGCCCGTGTTGTCGCCGCCGCGCCGAGGCAAGGGCGCAAAGGCCGCAATCATGCCGCACCGGCGCTTGTCCGGCCCGCCCAACAATGGGGCGCCCGGCCCGGCTCGGAGCGCCGGCCCGACTCGCCTTCCTGCTACAATGGCGGGCGCGCGCGTGCACCTCGACCCAGTCGCCGGCCGGCCGACCCACTATGCGGGGGACACGCCCGCGCCGCGTCCGTGTCCATGTGCACCGCAGCGGCGGCGGCAGCGGCGCCCGACGGCCGCGCGGCGTCACGCACACAACATGCGCGTTGCGGTGGGCGGGACGGACCCACCGCGCGGCCAATGGCTGCGCCGCGGCGACGGCAATAAACGAGTGCCCGCACGAGGGCCATCGAGTACCTACTCGATGCAAACTTGAGCACCGTGTCAACTTGTCAAGAGCATGTTAGCAAGTTCAAGTGCACGACGTTGTTCAGATCATGAAAGTGATACCGGCGTGAAATGGGCAAATGTAACGGACACGCAAGCAGGCAGAAGACAACCGTTTATAGTATCAAAGTCAATAGTATCAAAGTCATAGTGCGTTTTTGTCCGTCTGGGCAAATATGCAAATTACAGTTAATATTTCTGAAATTAAATTCAAGCTTTTTTGTGGTCTAAATGATACGAAGGCGTATAATTATATTAAAAAAACAGCAACAGACAGAGAAAAACGAACAAGTCAAAAACTCAACCGCAGAACTATGCGACAGGTGTCACCTCCCATTTACGTCAAAAACCGTCGCAAGTAAACACCACATAATATCTTACAAAATTTGCCATATGTGAAATGCTGTCGCACTGTCGGGAAAAATCAACATCGATGATTAAAAACACCTTTTTAGATCATCATCAAAATAGTGGAGGTTCTTTTTATAAATACTGATTTTGGTATCTCGTATTTATATTTAGATTTGATCCTATAAACCCCACTTTTAGGCCAGTTAAAAGTCTTATTTCTTAAACAATTCAAAATCGGTGGTCTTCGTGGGTGAATGCGCTTTTACTCTTGTGGTGTATTTACCCTGCTAATTAGTTTACCTTCTGGGCTTGTCCATTTACTTTATGTATGAATGTACCTTACAGACATAAGATTCACCCTACACAACAAATATTCACCCACAATGAGGGTATGTATTTACCTTAACACAAAGTATGCACGCCTGTTCATGGTAAACCCAGGGTTTGGATTTACCATTCACTATACATAGAAATCAATACCATCAAGTTTTTTATCTTCATAATGCAGATTATCGGCTGTACTAACACATGCAGATCCCTCTGTTGTTTGCACAAAGCTTTGCACCTGATTTTACGCAGATAACGCACCGTGTTTGTGGGTTTGGGGTGATGGGGGTGGAACCGAAGTTACAGAAGTTGATGGAATACATTTATTGAATGGATAAAGTGCCCCCCCCCTTGAATAACTCCCCCTCCAAAACTTCTGATGAAATAATAACTCCTGTATTGACCGTGGCAAAATGGATGGATAAAGAAATACAGAGATTTGATAATTAGGTTCATATTTGCCCATTTATCTATTTGCACTATTTTATGTTTCATGCACTATATTAATTTACCACGCAAATATATTTCCTGCACTATATTACTTATCTATGAAGAATATTCAATTAGGAAAGTGTCTTATGAGTTATTGATAGAATTATGTGGGATATTTAGGTTAAAAGGTTAGATAAGTTAACAAGTGGACGTTCGGCTACAACGGGAAATCAAACCACTCTAAAGGCTGTTTCTCACTACGGTCTTGGAGTTGCCGGATTCGGTGGTAGAAGACGCTGACTTCGGTGGCTTCATCACAACTCCCCTGGGGACTTTTTCAAGGGTATACGGTATTTATGGAAGATATTTTCAGTTTCACATATTTTCACACAGATTTACACCCTTCTGGCCACATTCATGTCAGAGGCAGCAGCATTGGGGAAGCTTTGTAATTGTTGCTTGGTGTTGAATTAGACTAGTTTTCTTATGCCAAATGCTTATGCTTGCTTATACTCATCTGCACTTGCACTCATCTGCACACATGAAAATGCACCAACCAGACACAGGTACTTATGAATCATGCCTTTCAGTTCACCGCCTATACTTTATTATGGGGGTAAATCCACTCATGTGAAGGTAAATTTTTGCCACTTGAAACTTACCTCCAGGGTAAATGCATGCCCTACCAAGGTAAATTAACAGCATGTAAGGTAAATATTTGTTTTGTTAAATGGGCAGGGGATCAGGGTAAACACCTTCAAATAGTAAATGCGCGACAGGGTAAAAACACAGGGTCGCGGTCTTCATAACCAGCAAGGGGTATAGGGTATATTTATCATTCAAACTTCTGGTCATATTGACTATCATCAAAAAGATCAAAAGTCCCCACACAGTTTACTAGTTGAATAAACTTAAACATAATAATAGGAAAACGCCTTCAGGGCCAAAGAGGGGGGCTCTGGCGTGAAATAAGATCATTACTAAACCTATAAAACACCATCTCCCAGTTGATTTTGTTTAAATTGTGAACATGCATTGCGATGCCATTTAGAGTGAAATTTTTGCAAGAGGTTCCAAAAATGTTGGAACTAAATAGTGCAAAAGTGGGTTGAAAATTTAAAAAAGTCCAACTAATCTCAAGTTTCTAAAAACAATTTTAAAAAAATAAATAAAATGGTTGAAAAAGACTCGCCAGCGCCTGAGATGAGAGAGACACGCATAAATGGTTTTCAGTCCTTATCATTATCATGCAAAATACTATCGAATATGAACGAATACGCCTCGGCGGCGCGAAAACGTGTCGCATGCGGCGGCAATGCGGCAAATTGATGGTTTCAAGCTGAAGGAACGCGTCGGCGACCGGCGACAGGACCACATCAAAGCGACGCCGCCGCCTCACCTGTGGCGCGGCGCGTGCCAGCCGGACCGCATGACTTCACCGCCCAATAATCAATTCATAATCTGTCAACAAATTGCGTACACCAGATATGTGGAACGCTCAATCATCACCCGATAGTTTTTTTAAGAGACTAGAGTCACTCAGCGGGGAGCGGAATAGTGGGGAACTGCAAAAATATTTTCGCATTGTGAAGCTGATGCACTAAATTTATCTATGGATGCGTAATGTTCAAGACGCAATTAGGGTTGGCCGATGTTTTTTTTAAACGTTTATTTTTTATTTTTTTTACGTTTTTTTTTTAAAAACATGACGTCCGAAATGTTTTTTTTTAATTTTTAGTACTAAGCACTAGGTATTTTGCAAAATTTTTGCGCAAGCGCGCAATTTCACACACAAATTGACATTGGTGGTTGTTTTCATTGGTTTTGTGGCATTTTTAGTATCAAAGTATCCATTTCTATGTGCTACCATGGGTTAATAAGCCGTCATATGCTGCTGTACTATATAATATTGAGGTAATATGCTTCCATGTACCACCACAGGGTGTAACTTCACTCCCAAAGTAACAAGCTCCTTTTATAACCTTGTTAGATCACCATTCCGTGCCAAACTTTACCTGAAGTCACGAACATTCGACTATAAGGCGATATACGAACGATATGTCGACGAAAAATGGATATTTTTGACACAAATCACCACTTATAATGCTATCCCATGGCTCCACAGCCATTATATGGTCATATATAACATCACAGAGTGTTGCCACTGTCTGATATACCTATATATGTTGACACAAGGTCATATCTGGGAGCTTTTAAAAAAAAACGTTTAAAAAAAAACATCGAGTTAAAAAAAAACGTTTTTTTTCCAACCCTAGACGCAATTGAGCGAAAATGTCAACTTTTTTGACAAGAGCATGATAAGCAAGTTGTCAGAGAAATCTGGACTACACATGATGAGCAACGCAGCACATAACCGCGTCAAGTTGGGCATTTGTTGTTTTTGGGTACTCTAGTATGGCTGGAAGTTTTTAAAATGCTTCTATGAAAAGTAAATATATTCAGAATGGCAACCTCGAAAAATCACCAGCTAAATATTCATGTATCGCTAGGCAGGGAGCACATTTTGAAATATTTTCGATTTTTAAATATTGATGGCCTTATGATAGCGACGAAAAATAACGGAATTATAAGAAATATGTATTTATGCGATCATATCAGGTGCGGCAGTTCGAATATACAATACACATAAATAGGGGAAATAATACAGGGAAAAAATAGTGAAAAAGTTTCTATTCATGAGTTTGAATTGGGTGACAGGTCAAAGTATTCTCCTGGAGGCACTCCCAGACCCTGCAAAAAGCCCTGTAAAATGTCAAATGTCATGCAAAGTGTCAAAAGTCATGGAAAATGCCCTGCAAAATGGCAACCGAGTTGCCATTTTGCAGGGCATTTTCCACGACTTTTGACACTTTGCATGACATTTAACATTTTACAGGGCTTTTGACAGAGTCTGGAAATGGCACTTGCACACCATGCCACACTGTAATGCAACAAGTCCAGGACCACTCACTTACCGCGGCGGGATAATGAGGAAGCGCGTGCATGCGTGACCGAAATTAAATGGGCGTGACGCGACGCGGCGGCAAAGGGCACGCCGCGCGGCACAAGCTGCTGCGCTGACGCAACCAGCTGAAGCAGCGGGCCGCCCGACACCAAATGGGATTGCGCGACCAGGCGGCGCGAAAAGGGCGCCAACAAAGCGGCACGTCGCGTGTCCGCCATCTGAGCGACAAGTGTTTCCACAGCCGCAAATGAATCAAATGCGCGCCGGAAGCCCGGCGTCGCCACGGCGGCCATGTGTCGCCGGCGACTCGCGCATCGGCTCGCGGTAATCCCCGCCTAGTTGGCGCCCACGCGGCCGGTTCCATGGAGCAATGCGACAGGCAAGTGCCGCTCGACGCTCAGTTCACAGTCGTGGGGCATCATTGTTCGATTGGTAACAGAATTAGGACAATCAAATGAACCACTGCCATGCCCTCAGGTGTCCTATTGCAAATCGAAAAGAGGAATAGCTTCACAAAGTAGGGCTAGTAGATTTGGATACCTGAACATATACGAAACATGCGCACTGGGATCGCTTTTGGATTTGGGACACGATTTGGATTCTATAGGGTAGTTCATACCGATAATAGATCCCCCTCTAGGGATAAAAATGGCTAAAAGTGCTTTAGGTGGGTTTGAGGATGGAGATTGGGTGAGCTTGAAGGTGTTCAATATACCTAAGCAGAATGAATAGAAGGCAAAAAATGTGAAAAATAGCAAAAAATAATGTAAATATATAACAAATCACAAAAAGCTGACAATACGCAATAAGCGGTAGAAATTATATAGCTACGCGAAAGGCAGTCGCTTGTAATCACGTAGTTTGTAAAATACAAGTAAGAAGTACAAGATATTCGTACTATAGATATAGACTGCAGACAAGAACGACAAGAACTAGGTAGCCAAAGGTGCAGGCAGGTAATCAATATAAATCAGCGCATCATAAATACAGATAGGTTCAACTTAATTAAATGACTTTACAACATTACAACTTAATTGAAGAATGTGTAGTTTCAACCTCGAACTGATTACCAAAGGCAGCAGGTAACATTCGACGCAGCGCAGATATATAAATTTTTCTAATCAATATACCAAAATGCTATGCTGGGATGCCAAATGCTGGAAAATACGAACCCTGTAGTGTAGCCAAGTAAAAAACGCAGAAAGCACCTCAAACACGACTTTATGTTGTATTTTTCACTTAAAATTCTGGGATTTTATTTTAGAAAATTGTACAGCGCTTTGTGCATGGAATGATAGAAGTTGATCGCCCCCGATTGGAATCGATAAGTCACGTGCGCGTATTTAAAACAAAGCGACGCATCGCGGCAGTGTCCAGGAAATCCCGATTTTTAATCATGTCGTTTGGGCAGCTCACGATTTTTAAGCCAAGTTGTTTCGATTTTGAACCCAATGTTTTAAGCCACAAACACGTTCAATTTATTATTTGATTGGTAAGCCATAGTGTATCAGTATTTATCCTGACTATCTCGGTAACTGAGTGATTCAATAACAACCTTATGACATATTGATTTACTGTCTCTGTTGACTGCATCCATTTGCAAGACTAAAAATATCCTTGATCCACTTCATTGGCTGTGCATGAACGCATTACCAAAAACGTCTACTATGTATTATGCCACCACAACGTCTGATTACATTTGCTCTATACATTCACAGCATAAAATGGGTTTGTGAAGTGTGTGGAAGCGAGCTCTGTGAAGATGCTTCCACACGCTTCATGAGATTTTCAGTGAAGTGTTGTCCACACTTCACCTAGCTTCACAACACCTGAAATTTTTTGAAGCATGCTTCCTGATGCTGACACAGTGAAGACACTTAACAAAAAATTTGTGTAGTGTTGTGATGCATGTCTGTGATGTGAAGTGTCCTCACAACAATTTTCATAAAATGCCGGAAAGTGCTGACCACCTTTTGAAGCATCGCTGTGAAAATGCTTCAAGATGCTTCACAGTGCATCATATGCATCACACAACACACGCTTCATTTTTTGCTGTGGTATGTACGTCCATAAGTATATGTGGTTTGTTTGCATTGTGGCTTAAAGTCAAAATATTGGCGTTATTTTCTACATAGAAATGGTTGAAAACCGAGTTACTTTTTTAACCTGCATGAGGCTTTATTATCGATAAACTTTGGCTTACCTATCGACCTACTTTTGGCTTTATAATCGAGAGCTTAAAAATCGGGAAGGTTAGATATCACTACACTTTCGCAGTGTCTAATGACTTTATTTAATGCGTGTTAAATTAAATTAGAAGGGCCCGACGGCGGGAAACGATGCCATATCGATTGATACGGCAAGATTTTACACATGTTTCAAGTCTATCGATCGATTGGGCGAGAAGTCACCAAGCGATTTCACATGAAGATTTTGGATCGAAGAGTTTGGAGAGAAACATCGATGATGAAACGGGTGTCCACGGCAACTTGGAACCGAGCCAAATTGTACCTTTAATGGCGCTGCGCACACTAAATAGTTAACTGACAGTAAGCTAAAAATAGGGTAAACTCATAAATCAACCTTGAATGACATTTGAGTTTACTGGATATAGATATGTTCGTCGACTACAGTTGATGTATAGTAAAGTAACTCATTTCAGTCAACTCAAATGCGATCAAGCTTGATTTATAAGTTTACAATTTTTTAACGTTCATCGGTCAACTAATGTTTGTAGCGACAACGGGACAGCGTATAACTTCAGATACAATTTACGGCGCCGCCCGAAAAAAATTTGTCAGACAACTGAATTTCAGCCGGAACTCAGGTGAGGAAGGCCACCTATGAAGCCAAACGCTAGATGGAAAATTCCCAGATATTTAAGCAATTCCCTCTACAGGTAAATTTCTGACGCCGGATAGCCAGAACACCAATAAAAACGCAGTACACATTTCGATGTGAAAAAACACGATCGCCCGCCCATGGCGAAGCTGTTTCTGCGTTGGTGATTTTTCAACTGGCAGCGGCGCGGCCGGTTTCAATTGCGGTCGTACGGCCGCCCGACTAGAAACACGCGTGAAAAAAACACCTGGCAGGGTACAATGAGTTATTGTCGTTTTACTACTAGAACAACTGCACTACAGGTGCAAGTACTACCTGTAATTACGCAGTTTGGCGGCGGATTTTTTCATTTATATACTATAGATTCCAGTCGCCTTGAAAATGTACAATGCCGTCTAGTGTAAAGTGTACGACGGGGTGTAAAACATTCGATGTTCACGCATGTGTACATAAATATTTGCGTACACAGTAGTATGCATCTATTTATATGTATCTAGTCGGTATAGGTATATATTTCATAAAAACGACGTCACAGGAAAAACTGCAGATTGCGGGCGGCGAATGATAAGAATAAGTGTTTAGAATGTTCTGCTACAACGTTCGATCTACTTAAGAAAAACTACATCAGCATAATGATAAAGATATACTGAGCGGATCATATATGTATGTATTTTACCATGTTATGAATAAGATAATGCGGCAATTAAGTGCCTCACCGTTCCATGCTGAAGGCAATATAGTATTATGTGTTCATTTTTCAGGTGAAATATAGTAGGTAAACTCACAAATTTCTAAAAATCGCTGTTCTTGCATTTTTATCGCTAATCATATCAACGATGCGCGCGAGACACGCAGTCTGTGACAAAACTGGGTTCAAATACTGAGACATCAATGGGGGTTGTCGTGCTTATTGATGATGATTTTTCGTGAGATGCCATTGTGTGTTGAAAGAGGTAACACTGATGAATGGAAGCTTGTATACTCCGGTTACTTTACACCCTGCACGCGTGGTTCCCGCTGGAAGTGTGCCAACGATGGTTAACGCGTCCGAGTTTCATAAAAAGATGACAAAATTGATTGTTGTTATAATGTTATTCACTAACATATTCACATTCGATGAATTTTTTTCATATTTTTACGGAAATCGCATGATTTAATAATCATTGGCACGCTTCCAACACGAGCAATAAATCAGTGCGAGGGCAGAGTATCACGTACGCCGAGTTATATAAACCTTTTTTGACACATATTTACCCGTTATTAAGCTCAAATCAATAAATGACATTAATTCATCATGCACACTGGAAATAAATTTCTTGCAGTTCAGATGCCAGAAGCATATCGGCATTCCCCATATTCCCGACAATGGACCCACACACGCTAGTTGACATCGCAAATTCGCGTCAACTCGGTGTCAACTAAATAACACAAAAAGTCTGTAAAAAGCATCACACTTAACAGAACCAATGAAAATGAAGTGTCATTATGTAAATAAACTATGCTCTATCAGATAGATAAGTTGAGATAGTATAATTCACTAAAATTTAGTTGACACGAATTCAGTTGACATCCAACGTGTGTGGCGCCAAGATGACAACCTGGTTGATTCGGCTATAAAATATTGTTAAGTTAGAGTGGTCTCTACTCCATGATATCTACAATAACAGGTGCCTCTATATCTATTTAAACCGGATAGAATCATCTCAGTTCGCGATAGTTATATTTCAGATTTTATCCATGTGACATTTCTCATTTATGCCACTTTTGATCCTAAAATGTTCAGACATTTGAGAGAGTGAGTAAAGAAAATTATTTACGTTTTTACGCTTTCACTGTGGTTAGACAATATCGATGCCGAAGTTTACATTGACAATTTGGAATTGAAATAAACAAAAATTGCACACTTATAGACAAAGCATGAAAGTTTACACGGTGATCCATAGGCTCATTATCGTAAACTCGTAAATCGTAAACACTTTCTACCATCAATTCAGTATCAAAGTTGCAGACTGAGCAAATGTAAAATAGGTCACACTCCATTAGGAGAATGCCCATTTACTTTTGTGGTCTACTTACCCTATAAATCAATTTACCTTATAAATTCGTTCATTTACCACACATATATATATATATATATATATATCTAATAATAATAATATATGGGCACAATGTTTACCATACATAAAAATATTTGCACACAATGAAGGTATCAATTCACAAAGGAGATAACAATAGAGGATGTGACACTTAACATGCACATATTTTTGTACTATACCCCCATTTTGGAACAATCTGACCGGAAATAGATTTTTTCCAACCTTACACTGTAGTAGAAACTTGGGCCAATAAATGGCCAATTGATGGACTAATCTTCAATCAAATCTTTGAATATACCACAGGTCTGCACAGTTGATCATTAGACTAAAACCCCCATTCAACTCAGTGCACCACATTGTGGAGTCAACATTTTCCACAGTTTATATTTAGTGCAGGTAGGGTTGGCCAGTGTTTTTTAAACGTTTTTTTGGTCTGAAACGTTGTTTTTTTAAAAATTAGCTGAAATTTTTAGTACTAAGCATTAGGTATTTTCCAAAATTTTGGCGGGCAAGCGCGCAACTTCACACACAAATTGACATTGGTGGTTGTTTTCATTGGTTTTGTGACATTTTTAGTATCAAAGCATCCATTTCTATGTGCTACCATGGGTTAATAAGCCGTCATATGTTGCTATAGTATATAATATTCAGGTAATGTGCTCCTATTAAAGTAACACACCTCCACAGTGTGTAACATTACCCCTAAAGTAACAACATCATTTTATAATCTTGTTTGATCACTATTCCGTGCCAAACTTCACTTGAAGTCACGAACGTTTGACTATAAGGCGATATATGAACATGTTGACAAAAAATGGATAGTTTGACACAAATACCCACTTATAATGCTATCCCATGGCTCCAAAGTCATTCTATGGTCCTACTCCTACAGAGAGTAGGAGCCAATACTAACATCACAGAGTATTGCCACTTGTCTGATATACCTATATATGTTGACACAAGACCAAATCTGTGAGCTTTTAAAAAACAAACATTTAAAATTTAAAAAAAACGTTATTTAAAAAAAAAACATGGCGTTTTTTTCCAACCCTGAGTGCAGGTGCAAATTTTAACACCGTAAATACTGCTGATTTGTAACATTAACATGCATAGATGAAAGAAAGTTTACACGTGGGGAGTTTGTTATGCTCATAAATTTGACTTAAAGCAAAAGGGAGAGGCAGCTGTTTAAATGTGATTATTGGAATTTGACCTGACAGGTATGTGTTAGATAGTTTGCATAATGAGAATTGTCATATAAACATATACAATAAATTTACAAATCCCGGCACCCAATCCGATCACGAAATTTAAGATACCAGTCCCGATATCCTACCCTGATCCCATAGAACCCAGTCCCGTTAGAAGCATGAGATCTACAGTACAGACACTCATCAGGTAAATATCACATTGATCTAGATCTACAGATCTTGCATAAATATTGACAAAAAAAACAAAGAAATTTATTTAATCAACGCAACTCTCCATGCAAAGCGTGTCCGACTCAACATCGTCGACGCAGGTTATCTGCCGCACAGGTGTGCAGCAGCGTCGCGCCAAGCAACGGGGCTGCGGCGACGCTAAACCAGTCCTGGCCGGCGGCGGCGGCGGCGCGAGAGAGCACATGCACGGAGTACCGAAGCGGCCATGCGCTCGGCTACAGCCACGGGGGCGGCGGCGGCCAGAGTGCGCGGCGGCGACGACGCAAGAAAGAATGCGCACACGCAGCCGCCCGGCCGTCGCGGCACAGGTGCAACGCGTCAGCCGGGCGGCACTAGACTCGAGTGCACACTTCAAGTTGACACACTGTGTCCATTGTGTCTTTACACGCCCGAACAACAACGCGGCAGGGCGGTCGCTTGCAGGCCAGCTACACTGCTGAGTAGACGTCATGCACGTTATACACGCTCGCATGAGATAGCACTCGTTGCGAAGCGTCCAGACGCGAGCACTGCGGCGCGGCACAGAAATTCTCATGCGAGCAATTCCTGTGTACAGCAGATATTTACAGTCGATCGATCGCGCGGCACATTTGCAAAGTTTATCATGGAATCAGAAAAGGAAGTTGCCGCGTAGTTGAAATTACAATATACATAAAAAAATCTGACGCAAGTGTGACAAAAAATGGTAGATCACATGCCATTTTAACTTGCCAAATTTAGTATTCACTCTTAAATAAATGAAATAGTGTAATCCGAGGGGTGTATCCTTGTAAAATAACAACAGCTATCACACACAATGGATGCACTCCATATACCAGACAAAGCCTTTTTACATGCGACAATAAATACAATTTTGGTACAGAGACTGTAAGAATTTAGGATATTGTGCATTGTTGTCGCGCGAGTTTTTTTTGTGAAGCGTAAAAACGCGCAGAGAAAACGTAAGAGGGCCGTAGACAGGTTCAGGAGTGACAAACTGTTCAGTCGAGTGGAAATGGTTGGAATTATTTTCACTGGGGAAATATACATAATTTTGGTGAATATGGTTAGAATACAAAATGCGATTGACAATAAAAATACAAGAAAAAGTAAAAAAATGAGGCAAAACAGCAGAAAAGCGTGTGCGGGACCATTCAACCTGAAAAACTGGGGAAAAAACCCTGCAACTCACCCATAAGCGCCGAACATCGTCGAGGCGATCACCATATTGCTTCCAAAATATTTGATTCGATGCCAAAGATAGTAAGTAGTGGATAGTCGCTGCAGAAAGTCACAAACGCACTGATCGAACAACAGTCGTTCAGTGCGGACAGTGCGCGCGTGTTGAACGAGTGACTAAGCGCGGCGGCGACGTGTCGCTGTCGCTGGTGCGCATGCGGCCCGGCGGCGGCACGTTCTAAACGGGTTTTGCAGCGCGCAACTTCTTCAGGCGGCGCGGCAGACGAGATCAGCAAGTGCTCCAGGCGGCTGCAGCCACAAGTTCAGCCGAGCGCGCATGCATTATTCAAGATCGCGTTGCGGCGGCAGCGCGCGCACACGCAGTGTGCACTGTGCGGCAGCTGATCGTCGCTGCGACGCCGGCGCGCTATTTACAATCTCCACGTAAATAACGTAAATGTTGAACGTAAATGCGACGACGGCAGCTGGCAAACGGTGGCGGCAACGTTCAGGGTGGATTATGGATGAACGGCGCAACGCAATTGATTAAATAGTAATGAATGATCAACAGATAAATTAACCCATTGTGGGATTAGTCAGTCAGGCATAATTGATGTAGGCCGTAAAGTGGGGTGTTAATGAACAATGGGTGGCAAAATTAGATAAAAATACTTGCTCGCAGAATGGATACAGACTGTGGGTACACTCCAGGCGACTATAGTTGCCATGTCACCAACAACACAGAAACAGAAATTTATGGAACTCCATCCATTTATATTTTCAACCACGGATCAATTTCAAAACTAATGCATCGATTATTTTAAGAACCGATTAAAAAAATGTGATATCATTACAAAACACCTGGGACAAACAAAACTCAAAGCGAGTAAGCTCTCTTCTTACCTTGACGATCAAGCATGGCTGCCAGAGTTCCGCCTGTAAGCATCGTACCCTCCATCCACACTTGGCACATTGCCCTCTGAGAAGTGCGGCCGCAGCGACTCGCAGCGGAACGTTCGTGCAGCACGGCTCGACTTTCGACTGGCGACCGCGGCCGCGGCAGCGGTAACAACCGCGACCGCGGACTGACCCTCGGCGTAATGTCAACGCAAAATAGTAGGTAAATTGCCAGAAAATGAGGCGCAATTTCGGCGGCGGCGGCCAGGGCGGCTATCTCCAGGTACGCGGACAGGCCAATTTTCGTGGCGGCGCGCGCGCGCCCGCGGCACCGGCAGCGCGATTAATGTCCCTCAAGCCGGAGCCGGTGCTGCTCAGACCAGCGGCGCACGGCCGGCCGCCGCTGCACGGTGCACACGCCGCCGACGCGACCGGCGAATGAATTGTCCGCCGCCAGAGACCCGGCCCGATTACCTCGAGCTTGTATCTCCCAGGAGAGGAGCGGCGACCGGCAGTTTTTTCCGCGTCCGCGTCAACCCGCCGGCGCAATTATCGTGTCGCTTGTCGTCGCGGCCACACTGTCTTCCAGAAGATTCGAACATTATTGCTACCGAATCGATGCGCACGATAATTTACGTGCGCTGCAGCGTGTGCGCGTTCTGGCGGCGGCGGCGGCGGGCGCCGGCCCGACCGCACCGTTTTGCAGCTGAGATTACATGACGGCCATTACGCCGCGCACCAGAATGGCGTTATTAGCGGCCGCTGGCAGTCAAGCCAACGCGCAGTGACACGGAGGACAATTTCGCCAGCCAAATTCCGCATTTCCTGCGCGGCGCACCGGCAATTTTGTGATAACTGCGCACTTCCGCGTTCGGGGCCGCCGCCCAAGCGAGGCTCATGCCACTCCGCATCGCATCACGGCCGCCTGCCCCGACCCCCGGCCATTATTCAGGCTGACTTCGCAATCAGCGCCGCCGCGGCGGCCGCTCGCATTATCGGAACCGACGCCGCTCCGCATTTGTGTAGCGCCGCGCGGCAAAACTTCAGTCAACTCATAGCCGTATCTGACGACCAAAATAGAAAAAATTCACCCATCAGTGTCTGTATTCCAGGAGTCTCGAATGGGGGGGTTACCCCCTACCCCCAAACCGCCCAGCTATCTATCTATCTCGGAGGAAATTTTTTGGGCTACTACCCCCTAAACCACTGAGACCCTGTGTTTTTACCCTGTCGCGCATTTACTTTTTGAAGGTATTTACCTTGATCCCCTGCACATTTATTAAAACAAATATTTACCTTACATGTTGTGGATTTACCTTGGCAGGGTAGGCATTTACGGGTGAATCCACTTTAACATGTTGTGTACTATAACATGTTGTGGAATCTGACATGCCGCCATGGGAATGTAACATGTTGTGGAATGTAACATGCCAAAACGTGAAAGTAACATGTCCAGCGTGAAAGTAACATGCCAAAGCCAAAGGTGAATGTAACATGTGAAGTGTGAAAGTAACATGCCCTGCACAACCGGTTGCAATGCATGTGTCACATAGGAGTACTTGCTTGATAGTGCTATTGTTGCAAGAGATTATTGCAGTATTGTGAATTTGTAACAGTGTTGTGTATTCATAGTGATTGATTTTTGATATTATGATTGGTGAACCTGTGCAAATGATTAGGATTATAGTGGGGTGAATATTATTCATCAATATGAAAATTTATTTCACTAGATAAGTGCACAGCACACTAGGGTTGGAAAGCGATTTTTTTTATTGCTGGGGGAAAAATTTTGGTACTGATGCTCTACGTAAAATGCAAAAATTTTGTGCCCATACACACAGTTTCATGCAAGCAATACACCAGTTTCTTCTTTCCATGGCTTTTACAAGCAATTTTGTGGTGTAGCACCCATTTCTATGTGCTTTTAAGCATGTAAGGTAGGCTGTGAATCATTGGGGAAGTATACATTGTTTTGCTATGTGTTTCATATCAAACATGAATCAAAATGCATCCATTTTCACGTCAAAAATGATTTTTATAGTGTTCTCAGAAAAAACATGCAATTTCAGCAAACAAAATTGCAAATGGTCAATGAAATTTTATTCATGCAGCAAATACAACAGTTTTATTACTTTTAAACTTCAACACTTTTAAGCTTTTCCACAGCTCTACAGTACCTATATTACCACAGAAAGAATAACTGTGCACAACCTATCAATTCACATGTCTTTTATTACTCTCAGAGGTGATTTTCGAGAAAATGGGACTAACTTTGACCTCAGCAATTTGTATTTGAAAAATTAATTTTAAAAAAACATTGGGGTCGTTAAAAAAATCGATTTTTTTCCAACCCTACAGCACACACATACAACTTAGTAAATATATTAGTACACATTACCAAAAAGATAAGAAAAATCAGCAACAAACATTCACAACTATCAATGTAAAAGTGAAAGCAAAATGTTCAAATAACAAGTAAGTGTTAACAAAAAAACAATCTGTGTAAAAATTACCATCACAACAAAAAATCTTTATATTTTCTAAAATGACTTTCCAAAAAAAACATGCATTGCGACCACTTGTGCAGGGCATGTTAGGTTCACGCTTCACATGTTACATTCACCTTTGGCTTTGACATGTTACTTTCACGTTTTGGCATGTTACATTCCACAACATGTTACATTCCCATGGCGGCATGTCAGATTCCACCACATGTTATAGTACACAACATGTCAGAATGACCACACTCGGCATTTACCCTGGAGGTAAGTTTCAAGTGGCAAAGATTTACCCTCGCATGAGTTGATTCACCCCCATGTAAAGTATAGCGCGGTGAACTCAAAGCGGGATTCATAAGTATCTATGTCTGTTTGGTGCATTTTGGTGTGTGCAGATTAGTGCAAATACTCATTATGTCGACAGAGACATTCATTATTTACAGTATTATTTAAGGACAGTTTTTGCCGAAATTTTCCATTTCACAACAACTAATTTTTTGACAGTCATGACAGATGACAGTGGACACAAAACAGTGATTACGATCACATTTGCTTACATAACTAAATCGGCATGCAGACAACAATCAAAGATTAGATCAGGTGCAAAGCTTTGTGCAAACATAAGATAGGCATGCATGTGTTAGTACAGCTGATAATCTGTATTATGAGGATTTAAAAATTGATGGCATCGATTTCTATGTATGGTGAATGGTAAATCCAAACCCTGTATTTACCATGAACAGGCGTGCATACTTTGTGTTAGGGTAAATTCATACCCTCATTGTGGGTGAATGTTTGTTGTGTAGGGTAAATCTTACTTCTGTAGGGTACATTGATACATAAAGTAAATGGACAACCCTACACGGTAAACTAATTAGCAAGGTAAATACACCACAAAGGTAAAACCACATTCTCCCAAACCACTCCCCACCAAATCGGCCAGCTAATCTACCTATCCGGAGCGATTTTTGAGAAATTGTACCCAAATTGTTGCTCAAAATCGCTACTTTTCATGCCTTTTTACAGATTTTCACCCCCCAAAATCGCTAGTTCACGTTCATTATTGCCGATTTTGGCTATATATGTGCTTATATACGTATTTTTAGCCATTTTTCACGTACTTTTAGCCATTTTTCTCGCTTTTCTTCCTTCTACACCATGAAAAAGCCACCATATATCGAACTCCCGCAACCCCCCACCCAATTTTTTTTTCCAGCTATCTATCCCTCGAGCCATTTGCTACCTATCCAACCCCCCGGAGGGTCGAAATTCAAGATACCCCTGCCGTATTCACAACCGCAACTCGCAGTGAACATTCACTTCACCTTGCGACAGGAAAGGCTCGCCATGGGAACGGCCCATGGAACACAATGGCACGCTGGTGAACCAGTTCAAAAATTGCACCCAATTTATAATGGAGATTCACATGAAAGGATATTCCACGCGGCGTGGACATCGGAAAGGGGACATTCATAACGTTATTTGGTGTTGTTGTAAATATGTACATCTGATGCAAATGTATTTACAATGATGTATTTTCACACTTTTCACACAATAAATAAGCCCGACACCCCTTTCGAACTTTAGTAAATACTGACTATAAAAGTGCATAAAACCAAAAACATCCAACTTCCCGATAAGAGTAAAACCGCCGAAAACGTCGCTGCACGATTCTCTACCCACAAACTCAATGGCATACACTTAATGTTCGTTCAAAACAAACCAGAGGATAATAACAGCTCACGCAGTCACACAGCGGCGCGGCGGCCAGTAGCCAAGGTCAATGTAGTGACAACCGCCGCGGCCGATCAGGTGCCAATCCCAAACCCTGTAAAATGTCAAATGTCATGCAAAGTGTCAAAAGTCATGTAAAATGCCCTGGAAAATGGCAAACACGTTTGCCATTTTCCAGGGCATTTTACATGACTTTTGACACTTTGCATGACATTTGACATTTTACAGTGTCTGGGACTGCTTCCTGGGCGCGGCACACTGGCAGAAAGTGCCACCCAGCTTTGATTTTCACTCATTCATTGCAGTGCCGTGGAATTATTTATCGTGTGCAGCGCGGGATAAAAAACTGAGAAAAAAAACAGGCGACGGGGAATGAACGTGGAAAAATGAACGTGATTGATGGATTGAAATATGAAAGTCATGGAGATTTCAAATGTGCTTGTCCGTATATATGTTGTGATTTGTGAACTCGTAAAAACAAGTGTGAAAGTCATGTGAAAGGACGTGAAAGGACGTATGCAATAATGACATGAAAATGAATCCAATGAATTGCCAGGAAATTTTGCGCAGCGGCACAGTTTTACATACCAAATAGGTATATAGGTTATTTTAATAGGTCGGCATCTGAAGTATCAACTCCCTTTGCAACAGGGGTCTAAATATTAGGTAAAAATCGCTGCAGCATCTGAGGTTACCCCCAACCCCCCTTTTGCAATGTACTGATTAAGGTGCACATGCATACACGGATATCCCTGGATCAGTTGAGCTATATCTATCCGATGGCAACCCCTGTGAAATGTCTTGCAAATTGTAAAAAAGTAAAATGCTCTGTAAAATGTAATACAGTGTCAAATTTGCAAAAACAACAACGAATAAATAAATAAATGAGAAAATCAGAGGATGGAGAAATCACAGACATATTGACATTGGGGGTTGTTGTCATTGTTATTTGTTGTGGGCAAGCATGCAATTTAAAATACAAATTGACATTGGTGGTTGTCTTCATTGGTTATGTGGTATTTTGTGCAGGGGCCTCCTAGGTGGGTGCTACCCCCCAAATCGGCCAGCTATCTATCTATCCCGGAGAGCACTCAGCTATCTATCTATCCTGAGGATATTTTTTTTGGCTAATATCCCCTTAGCCCCCCCCCCAAAAAAAAATCGCTCAGCTACAGGGGTCTCCTAGGGGGGGGGGGGGCTGGGGGGGGGCTGCCCCCCAAATCGCCCAGCTATCTATCTATCGTTTTTATTTTTGATTTGACTTTTTCATGGATTTAGATTTTCATGACTTTGACATTTTACAGTTTCTGGGATACGTAAAAGTCCACTGTGATTTGAATGATGTGAAATGTCATGTAAATATATGTTATAATATGCAAAATGTATGCTCCAATGGTGACTACAAAGACTGAGGCTCTCTGTGCATGTTTACCCGCTGTGCATGTCGACCCTAATTTTCAGACAAAATCGCTCATTTTCATACCATTTTATACATTTTCACCTTCAAAATCACTAGTTCATGTGTTTTATTGTCTATTTTCAGCTATTTCTTGTAGTATATGTGCTTATATACCCATTTTTAGTAATTTTTCACCTACTTTTAGCGATTTTTAAACCTTTTTTCTTCATTATGAAAAAGCCTATACAATGAACCCCCAGGAACCCCCAAACCCCAAAAAAATTTTTTCTAGCTATCTATCCCTCCAGAGGTGCGATTAGCCATCTATCCAACCCCCTGGAGGGTCAAAGTCTTGAATACTCCCGACATGCACAGCGGGTAAACATGCACAGAGGCACAGGCCCGACTACAAATACGACATGAGAGAAAAGTAAGAACAGAGAAACAACAATAGATTCCGGACCTCACATAGCACTTCGTTCCGGCTGTTACCCTCAATCAGATAGACGACGTAATACACAAAAGAACGGTTCTCAATGACAATGGAATGCGTGCTTCATTTAGCGGCAGGTGCTCATGCCGCCGCCCCGCAGCAGAAACATTCCATCCATTTTGCACACAACCGGAAGCGGTCGCCGCGGCGCAGCGGCACATGCTTGGCGGCATCGAGCACCGGCCGCCGCTAATCAATTAAGCATGATTATGATTGGTGCGTTCAGGAAAACTCTCCGTTTGAACGTGATGCATTGCGGTCGTCTGCTGGCACATGAGCGAAGCTTTTGTTTGGTTGCATGCACGGTAAGCGACGTGACTCTACTGTGGAGGCATTTACACAGGGCCGTATCCAGGGGGGGGGGCGGGGGGGGGGGCTGCAGCCCCCCCCCTCCCGGGGCGAGACCAAAAAGTGACCGGAAAACGCGACTTTTTCAACGTCAGCGTAAAAAATTTTGCGCGCAAGCGCGCATTCTTCACCAGACATAAGGTATTATCATCGGATTTGCTCCATGTGGCCACAAATCGTTTTAAATACACTCAATGTTGTGTTTTTTGCTGCTTTGTATGTATATTTACATACATATACAGCGTTCCATGGCGCTGGCGCCAACGCCAATGGCACCATGACGTGGCGCCTACTAATGGCGCCAGCGCCATGGCGCCATTCCGCCACTATGTAGCTGCCCCCCTCGCCGGCCTCCGTAAACAAGCAGCCCCCCCCCCCCGCTCAAAAATCCGGGGAAATACCTATTCACCAAAACCGCGTATTGCACATATGTAATTGGCTGCCCATAAGTGCCGCGCTTTCCACAAATTAATTAATTGCACATGGGAACATAATATTGCCCATGGCGGGCAAAGATTCAACGCCAAAATTGGCATCGATTCGCCATAACACAAAGTATGCACAGCCCTCATGTGCAATCGTCCGCATGCATGTGCAATACTTCGCGAGCGCGTGAAGGGTTGAAATTGTGGATTATCGATGCAGCCGTCATTCATTGCATAATAGTAAATATGAAATCCATAGATTATCCACATATTTACATCTGTTTCCACTCTATTTACGTCATCTGTCACTATTGTTGAGGGTTGGCCGATGTTTTTAAAAAAACGTTTTATTTATATAAAAAAACGTTTTTAAAAAATAAAAACACGAGGTCCAAAACGGTTTTGCATGTGTATTTAAATACTGGTTTCACCAGTAAAAGACCGGTAAAAGATTTCACCAAAATACTAACTCATTCAAGTAACTAATACCTTTGATTTTGCCGCTGTATACTTTGCATTATGGGGAATTAACCTGTGGCATGTGCAATTTGCGGCACTTGAGACTCGCCATATATGTGCAATGTGTGTTCGGCCATGTGCAATTGTTGGCACCCATGTGCAATATAAGCTTTGTGCAACACGGCAGAAAAATTATGCAACTAATTCCCATGTGCAACACGCCGTATGTGCAATGCGTAGGCTCTCAAAAATCCTGGATACGTCACTGCATTTACACGCTGATATTTACCATACCCCCAAGCGCGGTGATAGTGTATATTTACAAGCGTCGCGACTGCGGATGGTTGCTTTAAACACTTTAAACTGGACTAGTTTTAAATAAACATGCGTGCACATTCTCAAGTTCTGTCGCGTCGCGAAATCGCCTGATTTATGGGCATTCACGGTGCTCGTAAAATACCGGCAGTTGAAGTGAGCACACTGTATCAACAGATTTACATAAAAGTCCTTCGCGTGGACGGACACGCGGCAAAACGGTAGCGTACTGTAGTTTCGCAGCGAAAACATCATCTAACAAGCTGGCCGACTTCAAACAAGCAAACCAGAAAGGCAGTAATTGCGGCGCGCACGCTTTGATTATCAGCGCGCGGCGGCGAGCTTCATTAAAACGCGCCGCCGCCACCATAATAAGCACCTAGCGCGACGGCACAAAGTTGGGCATGACATCAATACATCCATGCGGGCTGCCGTTTGTCCGCTGCGGCATGTGAATTGTCTACGTGCATGCATGCAGCGGAAAAATTCAGTAGGTCGGCCGGCGTAGTGGGTTGATTCATTTTTAGAAAAACACATCCAGAATGATTGTCGTTTGATGGCGAGGGGAGACACTTAACGGGTAACGGTTGGCCAGACAAAGCCAATTTCGCTTAACGCCGCGGCTCAATGCATGGTCGATGATCACGGGCGGCGCGCTTACGACCGTATTATAGCCGGCGCTGACGACCAGCGGCGCCGCCCACAAACGGCCGCCGAGCCGCGGGAAGGCCAGCTAACGAAATAGCCGGCCGCCAGCGGTGGCAAGGTGTCCGCCGCCAGCAATCATGGTAGCGCGGCTTCCGTTGTGCAGCCGCCGCCTATCGCCCGTCCATTCTCATCGCCGAGCGGCTTCCGTCCGCGCCGGCTCGGTCGCCCTAGCTGCCGCTCAGACAGCACGCGTCATTGCGCACGGCCAATTATCGCCGCCCGACGGATCCGACCGGCGGCGCGGCGTTACAGTGCAGCGCAGCGCAATGCAGTGCGGTGCAGCTCGGGCGCGAAAATATGGGCCGCGCATGCGATATCATGCACGAGCGCGCGGCATCGATCAGGCCACGTTCCGGCTAGGGGAAGCCGCTCTAGAGCTGCGCGGCGCCGCGTGCCACGCTCGACTTGTTGGGTGAGAGAATGCAGAAACGTACACGATCTATGAAGCGGGCGGTATTGTTTTGATATGCTATCAACTGGGTCGGGGGCGGGCTCGCTGCAGCTGCGTGTCGGCACAACAGTGCATTAACGTATCAAGGTAACACAATAAAATGATCACTTCGGTGAACCGATCAGTCGTCGCGGCGTGGATTGCGGACCGAAAATCTAGCGGAAAGTGCCCTACCCCCGCGCCGATCGAAGGTCACCATGAAGTACCCTTTGTTACTTCATAACGGTGATGGAAATGGCCACTCCCATGCCCCCGTTCCCACACGTTGGCAGCTCGGTCGACAGAAACGACGCTGCTGTATTGATATATCCTCGAAAATGTCAATGTCACTTTTATGTGGTCACTAAAATTGCTCGCGACCACATCATTCAACGTCTTGTACCTGCAGTCGCGCATAAATTCACGCAGCCGCGCCAATAAAACCGCACCGAAATTCGTCAAACATTGACAATTTTATTCCCCCTTGCACTGCCCACCCCAAGTTACATGTAAATATGTATACTCGTATATTTACATGCGTTGAGAAAACACAAATAAATGCAAATAGTAAATCAAAGAGTCGCCGCTGTTGAGTGACAAAAACCAATAAAACCGCTGTTCTTAGCCCACAAAGATGTGCCCGCCTTACAACACGGGGTAATAAAAATCCATGAGTTTACATTGAGTAAAGTTTGACGACGGCGCCGAGTTAACTGAAGTGGACCGAGTCAACGATAACGGAAAAGTGAATTTATTTTATTTTTACTTTTGTAGCTGTGAACATAATATGTTTGTTTAGTTGCGAACAAGTGAGGTTCATGAAAAAGGCTGTTGTTTTTTTGGTGTGAAAAACGTGATGATAACGCGAGTCGATCCGAAATTCGACTGCGACAAAAAACCCACGACTTTCCCACCTGAAGCCAAATTTCCATCAAAATAACCACGCTTCCGGAAATGATTGGTTACAGGCCGCATCCATGAATCACCACAATGCATGGACACACAAACGCATAAAGTACGTAGGTGGTCATGCGAGGCCAAAGTTTTTATTATGGCACGGGTTACATGAGCGCGCGGCGACCGCCTTTGATGTCGGTCTCTTCCTACCTCCTCAGTCACATGCACAAGACTGCCGCGGATGCATGCAAATGCGACCTAATAAAAGGCAGAACAAAGATGCGACACGCCGCGGCGGCGGCGCGGACTCTCAGATCTCCAGTGGGACAAAGGTGCTACTGCAATAAAAGCATACTTCTATAGGTCGTGCACACGCATCGAGTACAATAATCCTTTCAATGGGCGGCGGTCGTAAATTGTCGAACAAATAAGACACGGGCAATACTTGGCGCGGTGTCAATCCATGAAAGGGGCTTGACGACACGCGATTGAAATCAGATTAGATTGTTTGTTTACACAGTCGTCATTGTTGGTATATGGATTATAGATATTGGGACAAAAGTATTTTTCAGAGAATGGGTGTGAATGCTGTGTTGTGACTTGAAACAAAAGGCTTATCAGAAAATATTTAAGTTAAACTTACTGGTAGATCCGTCGCGAACCATATCGCCGTTAACTTGAAAATGTAATATTGGAAAAAATATGAAGCAAATTGCCACCAGACGTTAAATGTCCTGTTAAAGGGTATTGGAAGTGTATAAATTGGAACTGTTTAATGGCGAAGGCAGTGTCAGCCATACGTTTGTCAGAAAAAATTGGTTGCTTTCTACAAAAAAAGAGAGGCACCCTAGAAATCGTTCCAAACAGTTAACTGCATGGAAAGCGCGAAAGAGAAAGAGCAAGCTCAACTGGCATACACCTGACAGGGAATCGAGCACGGGCAACGGCGGCGCGCACCATAATTACACAAGCGATGATCACTGCAATTTCGCATAATCTATCAAGAATGACCGGGTGCGCCGAGCTGCCGCAATAGGTATTTTTCGTGGGGCCGCACTGCGGGCAAACGGGTGAAAATTGGCAGCCGCGCGGCGCCGCCGCTGCCGCCGCCACGCAAAGTGCGAGCCGAAAATTGTTAGCAATCAGACCCGCCCCCGCCCACAAGATGGCCACAGCAAAAATATGGGTTCGTGAAGCGGGTGGAAGCGGGTTCTGTGAAGACACTTGCACCAGGCTTCCACACGCATCATGAGATTTCCGGTGAAGGCTTCCACACACTTCATTCACCTAGCTTCACGACGCCTGAAATTTCGTGAAGCGCGCTTCCCGACGCTGATGCTTCACCACCCATCAAACCAATGCCCAGGTAATGTGATGAAGCATTCAGTGACATGAAGTGACTTCACGTCGAATTCGAAAACTGCGACGGCACCACGACGCTGAACACGAAGTCGTGCAGTGTGAGCCAGCGAAACCGACGTTTGTGTGAAAAGTTGGTTCAGCAGTTTGTTATGAACCTTGGGAACAATGAATGAGAATGTCAAATCAATTTATTTGACCCCCCCTCTCAAATCGCTCAGCTTTCTATCTATCCCGGAGACGTTTTTTTCTTTACTACCACCTTGAGCACCCCCCCCCCCCGATTTTCGCTTTCAAAATCACTAATTCATGTTCCTTATTTAACTCACAAAGAAAGGTCAATTGAAAAAGAAGGTCACGATAAAAGAAAGCATAACTGCAGAGTTTTGAAAACTTGTCTTTATTCTGCCATTATCAGTAGACAGGTTCGGAACTGGCCTCAGCCCTTGTATGATAGTGCCAAACAAGATCCAGTATCAAAATTCGTTGTTTTTAAACCGACCTACAGGCCCGATGAACAGATCTAGCGCTTACAGGGCCAGTAATGAGCGCTTTCCCACCGCACCAGCGATTTACACCCAACTTGTGTGATACAGGGTTTGGAAGTAAGAAAGTGTTGAGTGATTACAGCACCATGTTTCGATTGAGGCGATCACGATTGCTCTGTTTTCAAGGTAAATATGAAGCGTGTGTTTGCGAAAAGGAGACCCCATTTGATACAAAAAGCCATTTTTAAAGTGGCTTGGAATGTTGGTACATTTGAAATAAATTCATTTCGTTCAGGTAGCACACAGCACACGATCATAATTTATTGTATTAATTTCAAATAAAATGATTATCTTATTCTCATAATTGCGTGTAAACCATATGGAATGATAAGTGGAAAACCCTCCGTCAACCAGGCAAGAAAAAGGTCAATAGTGCTTTTAATACTTAATAAGTATGTGGACTGTGGAGACACGTTGGTTGGATCCCACTTAATATAATAAATATTACAACCTTTTATTACATGGTAACATCCAGAAATGGAAGGTTTCCCGCACAAAAATGACACAACACCAATGAAAACAACCCCGCTCACAGGTAAAAATTGTTTCATGGCCCAAAACTCCATCGTTGCTAGGTATTTATTTTACACTCAAAAGCCCCATCAGAACTAAATCCAGCTTACGTATGTATTCATAAAACTGTGTCAGCGTTTTCATAATAGTAAATACGCGCCCTGTGTCAGCGTTTTCATAATGGTAAATTATTCTAGGTAATTCACTACGGGCAACGATATGTATCTACAGCAATTTTTGAGAGATTTTCTCCAATTTTTGCTGAAAATCGCTGATTTTCATACCTTTTTATACATTTTCATCTTCGAAATAACTGATTCACGTTCTTTATTCCCTTTATTCAGCTATTTTTTGTACTGTATGTACTTAAATACTCATTTTTAGCTATATTTAGCGATTTTTTCTCCATTTTCTCCCCTTTATATCTTGGAAAAGCCCTTATATTGAAGCACCACAACTAGGGTTGGCCGATGTTTTTTTAAACGTTTTTTTTAAAAAAAACAACGTTTAAAAAAACAACGTTTAACAAAAAAAAAACATGACGTCCAAAATGTTTTTTTTTTTTTAAAACATCGACCGAAATTTTTAGTACTAAGCACCAGGTATTTTGCAAAATTTTTGCGCGCAAGCGCGCAATTTCACACACAAATTGACATTGGTGGTTGTTTTCATTGGTTTTGTGGCATTTTTTGTATCAAAGTATCCATTTCTATGTGCTACCATGGGTTAATAAGCCGCCATATGCTGCTGTATTATATAATATTGAGGTAATATGCTTCCATGTACCTCCACAGTGTGTCACTTCACTCCCAAAGTAACAAGCTCCTTTTATAACCTTGTTTGATCACTATTCCGTGCCAAACTTTACCTGAAGTCACGAACATTCGACTATAAGGCGATATACGAACGATATGTCGACGAAAAATGGATATTTTTGACACAAATCACCACTTATAATGCTATCCCATGGCTCCACAGCCATTATATGGTCATATATAACATCAGAGTATTGCCACTGTCTGATATACCTATATATGTTGACACAAGGTCATATCTGGGAGCTTTAAAAAAAAACGTTGTTTTTTTAAAAAAAAACATCGAGTTAAAAAAACGTTTTTTCCAACCCTAACCACAACCCCCAAAAAATTGACCCCGCAGCACTTTACAAGTATGAAAGTTTACAAGTAGGCTTTATCCAACACTTTACAAGTAAATATATAAAAGTTTAAAGTAAAAGACCTATGTTTACAAGTTCATTTCAAGTGAATATTTGCGCGCACTTTACAAGTAAACTACCGACCTTTACAAGTAAAAAAGTGCACTTTACAAGTATACATGTGAGTATATGGCAAAAAGTGGTTTTACAAGTAGGTCATTGTATCAGTACATGTCTTTGACTTGTAAAAAAAATCACACATAAATTGTTTGCACTCGTGTGCAAGGAGGTAGCCAGGGGGGGTGGCTGCCCCCCCATTCCCGGGCCAGACAAAAAATATGCCGGGAAATGGCACATTTCTACACAGATTAGTTTATTAATTAAAGGCTTAATTAGTTTATTTTGCAGATATTCATCAATTCTACCAAAACCGTCAGTCATGATAACTATGAAGTCTTATGACTGATGGATGACATACAAATGCACATATGCTAAATTGCTAAAAAAATGCACATTTTTGCATTTTTCTGCTGCCTGGATAATCCCATCCTTTTATGCATAGTCGGGATTCTCAGGCATTTGACATAATATTTTTGCTGCATGCATTCTTTTTAGATGCCATCTCATAAAAGGCGGTGGGCTGGGCTGCACCAGGCGCAAAGCAGACACAACAGATCACAACCGATTAGGGTTGTATGATCAGAACTTTTGTTTGACAATTAATGCAATGTTTGAACAAAGAAAGCAGCCAACACCTGTGTGCATGTGGGCGCTTTTTTGTCATATTCTAACATGTCGTATACTTGTAAAGTGCGCTTCTTTACTTGTAAAGGTTCGTAGTTTACTTGTGAAGTGCACGCTAAAATGCTGTCAAAATCTACTTGTAAACTTGGGTTTTATTACTTGTAAAGTTTCATATTATTACTTGTAAACTGCCAGGTTTAGTATACTTGTAAACTTTCATACTTGTAAAGTGGTCATTGCCCAACAAATTTAAGCAGTCTATTCCTGCACAGGAGCTAATTGCTATTTATCCAATCCCCAAAGTATCACAATCTGGAATACCCCCACTTTTACATTTTCCTAGAGAAAAAATACATGTAGGGTTGGAAAAAATCGATTTTTTTAAAAACCCTGATAAAAAAGATTTTTTCAACTAAAAATTGCTGGGGTCAAAATCAGTCCCATTTCTCTCAAAAATAACCTCTTATGGTAATAAAAGCCATATAAATTGATAGCCAGTGTACACTTATGCTTTGAGTGGTAATGACAGTACTGTAGTAAAGCATTGGGATAGCTTGAAGTCAGTTATTTTTAAGTTTAAAAGTAATAAATTTGTAATATTTTCTGTGTGAATCACCTTTCATCAACAATTTACATTTTGTTCACAGAAATTGCATGTTCGTGCTGAGAACACATTATAAATCATTTTGAAGTGAACATGGATGCACTTGGATTAATGTCTGATATGAAAACACATCATAACTGTGCACGGGTATTCTAGATTTTGACCTTCCGGGGGGGTTGGATAGATAGCAAATCGCTCCTCCGGACGGAAAAATAGCTGAAAAATTTTCTGGGGGGGTTGGGGGATGGGCTCGCAGGGGTTCAATACATAGGTATAGAAGGGAGGAAAAGAAGAAAAATCGCTAAAAGTAGGTGAAAAATGGCTTAAAATCGGTATATAAGGACATATATACTAAAAATAGCTGAAAATAGGCAGTTAGATGCATGAAGTGGTGATTTTGGAGGTGAAAATCTATATATATATATATATAGGTATGAAAAATAGCGATTTTGAGTGAAAATTGGGGTATAGTTTCTCAAAAATCGCTCCAGATAGATAGATAGCTGGCTGATTTCGGGGGGGGGGGGGGTGTGTTTAGCAGATAGTAGCACAAAATTTTGCCTCCGGGATAGATAGATAGCTGAGCGGCCTCCGGGATAGATAGATAGCTGGGCGGTTTGGAGGGGTAACCCCCCCCCCCCCAACCGCCCCCTTTCCTTCCCATGTAACTGTGTATAATTCCCACGACAATGCAGACTACCCCAAACGCTTAAAATCACACAAAAAGGGACGCTACACCAACAAATTTGCCATAAAATCCCTGAATGTAAGAGATGATAAAAGCACTGGGTGTATTGCTTGCATGAAAATGGCGCTTGGGCGCGAATTTTTTTACATTTTACCTAGTGCACGAGTATAAATTTTTTCCCCCAGTGATTTTTTTAAAATCGGATTTATAAAAAAATCGGTTAAAAAAATCGCTTGCCAACCCTCCTCACGTGTACTCATGAGTACAAGTAAAAAGTATTCTAAATATCCACATACTTTGAAAAAAGTTCAGTAATTTTAACAGCTATTGACTGTATAATTCATTGTGCGCTTTTTCAAGATGCATTAGACTGCGCACTAAATAAATAATATTTATGGTTATTCAGATTTGGGATTTTCTTTCAACGAGCCCATCTTTCAATTTTTTGCGCAATTTTTATTTTGTCAAACATGACACAAATTGCATAAAAGCTATGAAATAAACTGTACGGGTAGTTCTTTAGGCAACGTTGTTCGCTGACGGGCAGTTTTTTTACAGAATAAAGTACCTAATGAGCATTTATTTTTTTACTTTTGCGCTTGTATTTTATAGACAAGATAAAACACAATAAAGAACACCGGACAACTATGCACAGTGCATGAACTAAGTATCGCCTAAATATATGCATAAAGCACCCTTGATACTAGCGATGGAAAACGTTTTTACAAACTGATTTAAAATACGTTTCTTTAATCTCAAAATATGAATTTGACAAGTTGGTGTACTTTGTGGTGTTACACAAATAAAGTCATACAATAGCCGTGGTAACATGGGATAGCATTATATATTGTTGTTTTTCTGTCAAAAAATATTTTTAATGTTGACTTCAAATGTAAATTATTGCCTTTCATAAAAATGTTTTCAACTTCCAAGTGTAGTAGTTGATTGAACTACAAGTTGTAGTAAGCCAATCAACTTCTACTAGGGATGCCCAAAAATGTTTTTGAACGATCCTGTTTTTTTGAACATTTAAAAACCCATGTTTTTTAATTAAGTGGTTTTTTCAAAGCTTTTAAATATGGTAGGTCAACATATACAGGTACATCAGACACATGCCAGTAGTTTGTGATGTTAAATATAGCCATAAAATGGCTGTGGAGCCATGGAACAGCATTATAATTGGTGATTTCTGTCAAAAATATCCATTTCTATGTTGACTGTTTATGTATAGCACCTTTTTGTTGAATGTTCATGACTTCAAGTCAAGTTTAGCATGGAAAAGTGCTTACATAATGTGATAAGAGAAGGCTAATACTTGTTGACTGATGTTTCACACTGTAGAAGTAAACACCTTCCCGGACAAGTTCACCACCCATTTTTTTATTTCACTTCGAATGCAATATCTCCATCCATGGGGGTGTTATAAAGCTGAAACTTTGTAAAAATAAAGTTGTAAGACCCCTCTACTCCCCAACTATGGGGGAGGTGCGGCGACTCACTACAGGGTGGGTCGCCCTATATGCAACAATTTTTTTGTTTTTTTTGGTGTCCCAAACAAGTTCAAAAAAGTGAAATTTTCAATCTGCTGTTTACAGGACAGGGTGGGTGCCCTACTGAAAAATTTTTTATGAGCTAAACTACGGTTCATATCTGATTCAATTTTATATCAGGTTCTCACAACATTTTTTTATAATGCAGTTGGGTGGCGAACTTGTTTGGGACACTTGGGTTGTTCTTAAAAAATTTATCAAGTTTATATGCAGTGACCCATGCTTTAGTGGGTCGTTGGCAGCCGCCCCACTGGTGTATTGTGAGGGGGGTTGTTGGCAAAACATCCCCCAAATTTCAGCTTTCTACCACCCTCACAGCTGGAGATATAGCCTTCAAAGTGTAGCTAATCAAGTGGGTGGTGAACTTGCTTGGGACACCAAAAACGTCACAAAATTTTTTTGCATATAGGGCAACCCACCCTGTAGTGAGTTGCCGCACCTCCCCCCATTGTTGGGGAGTAAGGGGGTCTTACAACTTGATATATACAAAGTTTCAGCCTTATAACACCCCCATGGATGGAGATATTGCATTCGAAGTGAAATAAAAAAATGGGTGGTGAACTTGTCCGGGAAGGTGTTTATGTGGGAGCACATTGGCTGGGTAGATTTTTTAAACTACACTAACCTAAACATCATGAATTATTGTTGCATTGTTTGATTATTGTTACACTAAAAATACCTCAAAACGAATTAAAACAACCACCAATGGTAGTGGCATGGGTATGTGAAATTGCATGCTTGCTAGCAAAAAATTGCAAAATAACCAGTACATAAGTACAAATTTTTTTGGCTGATGTTTAAAAAAAGGTTTTGATACCCGTGTTTAAAAAACAACATTAAAAAATGGTTAAAAAACATCAGCCATCCCTAACTACTACACAAGTGAAAATGGGCTTGAAAGTAAAAACTTAAACAGGGTTAAAAGAGAAGGTTAATACATTGAGAGCAAAAACGTATCCAGGGGGGCTGCAGCCCCCCCCCCCCTTTCCCGGGCGAGACCTAAAAAAGTTGCTGAAAATGCAACTTTTAGTACAACTTATGACGGTGTACTGTAAAAATTTTGCGCGCAAGCGCGCATTTGTCCATCATACAGGGTTATTTTGAAAAAAATCGGCCCTGTACTCACAATTTTCCTTTAAATAGATGAAACGGCCGGGTTGTCGCTACATATGTACGTATTTTCACATAGGTACATATAAGCGATTTTTGGTGCCAGCGCCAGCGCCATGACTAGGGTGTCAAAAAAATTTTTTTACGGAAAACGGAAAACGGAAAGGTAAAATTTTTTCACTTTACGGAAAACGGAAAACGGAAAGGTAAAAAAAAAATTTCTGCCGGAAAACGGAAAACGGAAAGGTAAAAAAATTTCACTCAGCGGAAAACGGAAAACGGAAAGGTAAAAAAAAATTGTCGGCCGGAAAACGGAAAACGGAAAAATGAAATGCCGGAAAACGGAAAACGGAAAGCAAAATTTTCACGGAAACGGAAAAAAATAAAGTGAAATTAGCACGGTAATAGACAAATTTGCAGAAGGAAAACCTGCATGCAGGTTTGCTTGTTTGGCTTTGATTGTGGTAGCTGTACATTCTGCAACTATGGATCATGCCTGTAACTTCACTTGTAGTTCAAGCTTAACTGAACCAACAAAAAATCATTAAAAAGTAGCCATAGTGGCCATAGGAAAGGAAACACTACAACAATTTCACAGTCTAGAAGCAGTGGGAATCACTGATGACCCCTATGCAATTGATGACAACATTGCAGAGGAGATGATAATAAATAGCATAAAATTCAACGACAACAACAAACAAAACTATATTGACTGGCTGTATAAAGAGAGTATCAGTGAACTGCCCACAGGAAAAGCAGAAGCCTTGGTGCGGTTTAAATCACTGATAAGAAGATCCAAACTTATTCAAACAACACGGGAAAGTTTTGGACGACCAATTAGAAAAGGGAATAATTGAGATCTGTGACAACCGTTCATTACCTGCCACACCAGCCAGTAATCACGCCGGGCAAATTGACATCATGCAGAATCGTGTACGACGGGTCGGCAGGTAAGCCAAGTTTCAACGAGTGCCTTTTTAGAGGACCAATTACCATGCCATTAGCACTGGGCCTACTCCTGCGGTTCAGGGCAGGCAATCTAGCATTAATTGTCGATATTGAAAAGGCATTTTTGCAAATAGGATTGCATGACCAAGCTAGAGACTACACAAAATTTTTCTGGCTGAAAGATGCCTTAAAACCAGTAACTGAAAATAACTTAATAGTACTTCATTTTAAACATGTACTGTTTGGACTTGTCTGCAGCCCAGCAATTTTGGGAGCAGTCATAAAATACCATTTAAATGTGACAATAAACAACATGAATGAATATGAAGAAAATGAAGGGGAACGAAACCAGTTGGCAATGATAATAAACAACATTTATCTTGATAACTTCATCATGAGTGTCACGAATGAAGTTGAAGCTTTAGAACTATATTACAAAGTCAAAGCTTTATTTAACCAATGTTCTATGAACATGAGGGAATGGCTATCAAACTCCAGATCAGTCATGAATGAAATAGCAGAAAACAACAGGAGTCCAAAGGTGAATAAAATTGTCGCAGTAATGGGCATGAAATAAAATCACCAAACGGACATGCTGGCAATATCAACACCAAAATTGCAAATTGACAGCATCACAACACCAACCAGACAAAACTTGAATAAATTATTGGCGTCAGCATATGACCCAATTGGGTTCACAGCACCTGTTTCACTGACCCTGAAATCCCAGTTGTGAATGCTGCTCCAAGAGACAAAAACAACACAATGGGATGAGCCAATTGAAGATAAATACAGATTGGAAAAACAATGGAAAAATGCCAGAAAACTGAAAATCAAGCCAGAAAATGGAAAAATGACCTGGTAAAACGGAAACGGAAAGGTAAAAATTTTTCAGCCGGAAAACGGAAAAATGGGCCGGAAAAACGGAAACGGAAAGGTAAAAAAATTTCAGCTGCCGGAAAACGGAAAACGGAAAGGTAAAATTTTTTCGGCTGCCGGAAAACGGAAAACGGAAAGGTAAAATTTTTTCGGCTGCCGGAAAACGGAAAACGGAAAGGTAAAAAATTTTCCTGCGGAAAGGCGGAAACGGAAAACGGAAACGGAAATTTGACACCCTAGCCATGACGCCATTCCGCCACCACATAGGAAAAATTTTTAGGTGGGGGGGGGCTGAGCCCCCCCCGTTCACCAGGCTCCGTAAACAAGCAGCCCCCCCCGCTCCAAAATCCTGGATACGTCCCTGATTGAGAGCGATGTTGAAGTATGTTGAAGCACATTGGCTGGCAATCATATGCTACACTAACAAATGACAACTTTATATTACATTTAGCATGCAGAAATGGAAGTTTTGGCACTAAAATAGAACAAAAAACCTCAATGTTAATTTGCATGTGAAATAACATGATTACATGCAAAAAATACAAGTTACCTAGTGCATAAGAATATACTGAAAATTTCATGTCATTTAAAAAACGGTTTCGATGCTTGTGTTTTTTAAAGAATGGTTAAATAAGCTATGACCACCCCTACTTACTACGTTATGTAGTGTGTAAACTTAATTTAAATGTAGCTCTTTCTGTGCAGTGTATTTCCGCACAAAATCGTGTACACAGAAGTAAAGTATGCATTTACTGCGTGGTCACTCGACAAAGTATTTACTTACAATCGATTTAAAAAAGCACACTCAGGATGTCAGCATGCAAAACTGTTCATTTGACGCTCTTATCCATCATTTTGATGCGACACGAATGTTTGTTCATTCACAATACATGTGCATCGTTTATAATCATCCAGTTTTTTTTCTCCAAAATAGTTTTTTTTGTCACACTCAGGCAACGGCTTTCTGCTCAATTTCCTCCAAAGTGACATCGGCGACCAGACGCCAAAGTGCGCCACCTGGTCGGAATGGAGCCCGTGCTTTGCGTCGAATAATAGAGACTGGTGGGACCAGATGCCAAAAAAATGCAGTCAAAATACACTTTTCAAGGTTTGGTGAACCATCAATTCACACAAAAATGGATGCACACAGAGTCACAAACCACCAATTACACAGTTGATGCAAACGTTCGGAGGCGACATTATCGACAACGTGATGGACTACGCGAACACGATGAACGTGAGCGAGAACGCGTGCGGCATGTGCAACATTCAGGTGTCCTGCGGCAACCGCTGCGCGTTCACTGGCCAAGAACTCTCCAGGTTTGCCCCAATGCGGCCGCGCCAAGCATCGAAATTTAACGAAACTCTTGAGTAGGGTTGGCACTAGGGTTGGAAATTTCCAAAATTTTGGGCTCGGGTATCGGGTACTACAAATTTCGGGTCGGGTGTCGGTTCCAAAAATTTTGCGCGTATCGGGTTCGGGTGCGGGTATTGAGGTCACGTATAGGGTTGGAAAAAAAACGTTTTTTTTAACTCGATGTTTTTTAAAAAAAAACAACGTTTTTTTAAATAAAAAACGTTTTTTTTAAAAGCTCCCAGATATAACCTTGTGTCAACATATATAGGTATATCAGACAGTGGCAATACTCTGTGATGTTATATATGACCATAGTATGTCTGTGTAGCCATGGGATAGCATTATAAGTGGTGATTTGTGTCAAAAATATCCATTTTTCGTCGACATATCGTTCGTATATCGCCTTATAGTCGAATGTTCGTGACTTCAGGTAAAGTTTGGCACGGAATAGTGATCAAACAAGGTTATTAAACGAGGTTGTTACTTTGGGAGTGAATTTACACACTGTGGAGGTACATGGAAG